>JAQJVL010000029.1:2983275-3308167 GCA_035578905.1 Stictocephala bisonia
AATTCCTTACGCAGACGATACGACTTTCCTGAATATCAGTGACAATATAAGTAATCTTAACACTCTGACTAATGAAACTTTAAAAAATGCCTCAGACTGGTTTTGTTCAAACGGTTTCTTGTTGAATGAAGAAAAAACTAAAAATATTCTATTTAACCTTAAATTTAATCCAAGTAATCTTCCTTCTAATTTCAATAGCTCCATTAAGTTTTTAGGTTTATTCATTGATGATCGATTAACGTGGAATTTTCATATTGATTATTTAAGTGCACGACTTTCACGAGTTGTTTACCTTTTAAAAAAAATAAATGATGTTGTGCCACAACATTATGTTAAAACAGCTTATTTTTCATATTTTCAGAGTATTTTTAGGTATGGACTAGTTCTTTTTGGTAACTGTCCAAGAATACAGGAGCTACTACTGATACAAAAAAAAGCAATCCGGAATCTCAGCAATTCAGGCATTAGAGATCACTGTAAACCTCTATTTATTAATCTAGAAATTCAAACAGTAGTAAATTTATACATATTTGATTTAACTAATTACATTTGCTGCAATCCAACTTTACTAAATATCAAACAATCTTTCCATAGTTATAATACCCGTAACAAAAACGCCACTGAATTAGTTAATCATCAGTTAAGTAAAACTCATAACAGCCACATAGTAATGTCCTTAAAAATCTATAACTATTTTGAAACAGAAGTCAACAGTTATCCTTTGAAATAATTTAAAAAACGACTTTATTTATGGCTTTTAAAGAATCCCTTTTATTGTCTGGAGGACCTTTTTATAACCACATTAGAAAACTTCTAATCTATTACATATTAAGTAATATATATTATTATATAGAATTATAATATTACACTACCTGGACATGGCTTGTATGCCATGATTATGACTTTGTCAATGATAAATTGTTATTAGTATGGCAAATAAAAGTGATTTTGATTTTGATTTGATTTTTTGTCAAACATGAGGTTAATTTTGTTGTTGTAGATATTACAATTTTTTTTAGAATAAATGCCAGTTTATAAGCGACAAAAATTGCATAGTTTTACATTTTGAGTTGCTCATTATATATACTAGACTTATTTATGAACTAGTATGCTTCTTCTATAGAAAGAAAAATGTGGCGGATTATGGTACTATTTTGTTTTTTTATATACCATCGGAATGGAAATTCAAAATGCATATATTTAATCTAACTTACATTAATTTGAAATTTCTGAAGTACGAATTATTCTCTTAAAACTACTGAGACCTAAGATACGTAACGTTTAAACATCTTAAGTTAAACAAACATATAGGCGTTAAACTTGTCCATCAAAGTCGTCAAGAAAATAATATTAAAATTCAAACATTAAATAACTATTTGTGTAGTAAAATATTGGTTAAATTGCTTGCCCACACATACATGTACCAATGTGTGGTACAACTGTAGTGAGATTAAAGTGTTAAAGCAAAACGTATCATATGGTAGAGGATTATTATTTTATTTGTTTGAAATCTGAAATTGAATTTACTACTTTTTAAGGGTATTAAGTTACATATACAACTTTTACACATCTAAAACATTTATGATTCTCCAATTTACACAAAATGGTTTTTTTTTCAATTTTCATTTCGTAAAGAAGTAGATTTTTTGACAGATTGAACACTAGTGCTTTAAAATTTATTGTACTGTTTGATGCATGGAATATAAACTTCGAGCACAGTAAATTAAAAAAAAAAAAATAGTAGAAATTCACAATTACCTTACTCAATGATTGGTTGATATCGATTTAACAATAATCATTTAAATGTTACAATAATATGTATAATTTCTCTTATGATTAGGTTTTATTGTTAGCTAAACAACATGCATGAAAAGTACTCTACGTAAGGATTATCCTTTTTGGATGAAGGATTTTCAAAGGTGTGAAATAGTCGTAGCAACTCGCCGTCATTAGTGTACCTAAGATAATCATGGAAAAGATTTTGTGATCTGCTGTGTCAGTGATATTATCAGGTGAACATGAACCTGGATGAGCATACAAACTAAACATGGCGTTTAAACAGTCATGAAATACTTTGTATCTGAAATATCGGGTGTTAAATTCAAACTCGTAGTAAAACAAAAAAATAGAAGTAATTTAGTTTTGCTCTTGAGAGCCACTGTCAGAATGGTCAACTCTACAAGGGGTAGCAAGAAAACACACGTTTCAGAACTTAAGTTACGTAAACATACATAACCGACAACCGAACATCTCTCTTTTATGGATAAAAAAATAAAAAACAACATTACTCAGATAAAATGGTACTGTTTGACACTGCAAGTTCCAACGTTATAGCAAGATAATGGTGTCAAGCAACACCGAGCGTGGCTGTTCCTTGGGAGGGTGACATGTGAGCGATTCCTTTCTTACTCGCAGGCACTGGTGGTAGTTTGGAAGTCACCTTTAAGCTGTTGGTTCTCGGGTTCCCAGCTTTATAAGCTAAATTTTCTCAGTTCGATCCCAATCAGAGTCAATACATTTTGAGAAGGGTCAGCTGATAACCACCGGCTGTTCATTTGTCATTGGGCTATTAATTAATTACACTTTCTAAGGAATAGTCGGCCTTAGTTTGTAACAATGACTACATTCGCTCATCAATATTCATCAAACTCATTTGAAATAAGTGAAAATCGACCGGCGTCAATAAATAAATGTTAGAAAGTTTTTTTTAGCCCTAATTTAACTAATAAAATTAATATTTCTGTAAATTTGTTTAACTGCTTGAGATTCTGCTAGCCTGAAATTTGAATAACTTATGTTGTGTGAAAGGTCCGTCCATCATTGGGCACTTCACCCGAAATTGGAGAATCCGAGGCAAATGTATGTAAAAATCACATATTGGATTTACAAATTGTAGCCTAATAGGTCTAAAACCTTACGTGTTTGCATGCAAACAATGGTAAAATAGTTTTTAAAATGACAAATTGAATTAATTTAGACGGTCAGTGTTTTTTAAGGACAGTTTTAGCTGATCCGAATTTCATAATTGCTTCCATATAAAATAGAAAATTTTGAATCTAGCAGATTTTGTTTTACACCTTCTGATTTTCCCATACTATCTGCAATCTAGGTCAAGAGTAAAATAATAATATTAGTTGGAAAATACTATTGAAAAATCACGGAAGGGAACAACAATAGGGTTGTATGACTGGAGTGGAGGGAGTGGCCGTTTGTGGTGATGGAAGCTTCCTGACAAAGCAATGGTTTCACAAAGCCTTTTCCAGGAATTGATTTAAGGCCTCATTTGTTCTATCCCTTTTGTGACCCTAGGGACCTGGGAAACACGTTCCAAGTACAACTTCACACGGGTTTTATTGTTTCTAAAGAGAGTTTAAAGCATTATTTCTTTCTTTTTAAAGGTAGACTATTTATTCCAAACATCAAAACAGAAAGGTTATATTTTTATTGAAATTAATTAAAAACCCTTTTTACAGTTCAATATATAAATTTGTACTAAAACTATTATCAAATATTATATAGCGATCAGCAAAGATTATTTTTTATATTCATTGAAGAACAATATTTTAAACAAGAAATTATTTCATTTATTCATAACCTAACATGATCAGAACAAGACACCAATTTTTTTAAATAGCGAATTCATTTTAAATTTATAAAAAAATCTGCATATTATTCATGCACATGGCGTGAACTAAAGATACGGTTTTATTGCAGAGACTTGCTGCCAAACGATTATTCCTCCAGTTTAATAAAATAAGGAGTAACCAACAACTTAATTTAAATCCATTTAAATATTTTTTAATCCCTTTATTTTTTTATTAAAGCACAATTTTAACGTAGCAATATTTATATAGTTAAGTATTTCAATTAAATTGGAACTTAATATATAAAAAAACTAATACATCATAGTTAATACTTTTGATAGTACAATGATATATTCAGTTTTCAAATGAAAATACGTTGTGCGTTTTCAATATATCATCTACACTTTAACAAACCTTTTTCCTCTTCCTTTGTGTTCTAAGTACGTTGTTAACCCGGGCACTTCAAGTACAACTTTTATTTCCTCTAAAACTCAAAGTGTTTAAAAAATGTTAAATAACAAATGATTATTGTATAAGTAATGAGAAATAATTTAACCTTAATGACTCACTTAGCTAGTGTAGGAAACCAGGACCTGGAAAAACTATTGACACTGGTGAAAGTACAACACAAATTTATTTTTACGGTATATCATCTTGACAATCCCTTCCAAAATATTACAATTATCTTATCCTATTTTATACTATACACCTCCTATGATATACCCTTCTCATCTAATAATAGACAGTACAAATTATTCGTTTTATAAATATTTAATCAAATTACCTTTAACATTGGCTTTAATATACAGTCCAGTAAATCAATAAATTCAAGAATTATCATTTACAAAAGCGACAACACCTATACTATTCAATCACAATCCTCTAAATAATTATATAAACGTCACATTAAGAATCAACTAAATAAGTATTATATGTGCAAACAGTGAAAATTATATATTCAATAACAGGTTATACTCAAGAATAATCTATCAATTATTTCCAATCAAAATTAACAATCAAACAATAATATATCAACCTTACTAACTATGACGACTTAATCAATTTACAGTACAATTTAAGTTATATTATTTTACAATTATTTTTCTTAAGCTAAATATAATCAAATGGCCCTAATTGCTATTCTTCCCAAGAATTACCCAATATTTATGGTTTATATATTCAACGAAATATTTATTTATTTACTATATAGCTTTATCAACTCAAAACAACCACTTATATGGACAATGATCAATTACATGGATTACGTATTTATATATTTACAATTTATTTAACAATCTCAACACAGAAACTTATACCAGACTCAATTCCCTCAATCAGTGAATTATATTTTATTATTAGATTTCGATTATTATTAGCTTCTTATATGAATAATGTACAGCCTGTCGGCTTACGCTTTGGTGTAGGCTAAACGTAGGCTAATTGAACGCCCTTACAAAATTTCATTTCATCTACAACATTTATATTTTCGTTTCCCTTAAACCCTAGAGGTGTTAAACAAATTTTAACATACCCTGGGCTCTATGTCTCCTGCAAGTATTGGTTGTCCACAGGCCGTAGTGAATTCGGTGTCAGCTTGTCCCTCAGGATCAGGTGGGCTGGTTGGGTCTGGAGTCACTTGTAGTCCCTTGGGGGTGGCTTCTCTGGCCCTCAGGATAAGCTGCAAGTCCAGTCGTCTCTCAGGTTCAAGTTGGCTGCTCGTGAAGTCCTCCGGGGATTGATATCGCAAAGGGTTGGACCGTGGCTCCAAGTCCTCCTCCTAGCTCATCCCGTGTTTGCTCTGCAGGGCGGGTTGACGAAGCCTAGGTAGTTGGACCTTCAGGTGCTGGTCCTCCCTATTGGTCTATTTCCCGAAGTCCTATCACTTGCCGAACTATCCTCAGACTCCCCTTCCTGTCCCAACTCTGTCCTTAGTATCTAATTTCCCCTGCCACTCACTGGACACGCCTACGATTTTGGAAAACCCAATTATTATCGGTGGTCCTATTACGGATCACCCTATAAGCCCATTTTCGTGATGGGTGGGTCCTCCTCTCCGGAGCTTCTGCTGATTCTCCGCCGCATAGCATTCATCGGCCTAATTTTTGGTGAATCTTAAATTTCATTATTCTGGTCATCATGTGTACAGTGCTGACCCTGCTTCCTTGACATCCGATCCCTTGCTGAGTTAACACTCTCAGGATGTCCTACTCAAAATTTACCAACTCCACTTCCTGTACCGTAATTACTGTTGTAATAAAACCTCTTTCTCATTTTTTACTGTTAATCTTTATTTTAATTTTATTATTATTATTAATTATGAGGTAACTTGTGCAAACGTGTAGCAGTTAAGTAAACCTCAAATGTTTACAACGTATGGTATCATATTATTCTAATTGTCATATTGAGTTTTTACAAATAAAATAAAATACGGAAATGAAATAATTTATGATTAAAATGTAAGATAAGGTGTAAGAATCACAAAATTAACAAAAAATAAACTTATAAACTTTAAAATTCATTAAGAAATTTTAGTGACTGCCATCTCATAAAGTTTACGGAATGGAGTAATTTAGTATCTTGGTATTTAATGGTATTGAAAAGTTTGCTGAACAAATATTTGAGTTGTTAGTCATCATCAAGATGTAGAACTCGTCTGGCAAATATGTTCTAGAATGACAACGTTCTGAATACAACCTTTGCCATCAATTTGTTGATTTCACTTACAACTATTTTTCAGTCAGTTTACACTTCTTCTTAACTTGAACTATCTAGTTATCTATTTAACACGATTTATTTCTTGGTGTACAGTTGCTAACTTCTTATAACAGACAATAGATTTTGGATGGGATAGTCGTATTATTTGTGTCTGCCCAATACGTCTCTATATTTCAATGGCTTAGGTAGGTGTCATAAAAAGTTGAGGAAACGGTACTTGGTAACGCCTTAAGTTTAAGTTATAACAACCAAATGTTTCAATAAAAGTACGATTAAATGTAAATATAGGAACAGCTTCTAAGGAATTAGAGGTACGGTTTGAAGTATATTTTGACCTGAAATCGATTATAGATCGTCAGAAGAATATCCATGTTAAGTGTTCAATAGAATATCGACATAGACAGCCAATCAGAAAGTATTGACAGAAATTGAGAATATAATAGTACGATCAACTACAGAAGATAAATCTCAATATAAAGTCGATCTTAGAAGATAGACCGTGGAAGGTCAATCGTATAAGTCAGTTGACTGTAAAATTTCAATCGTAGAAGATTGACTTTAGAAGGTCAACGTAGAAGTATGGCTGTAGAAAGTCAATTGTAGAAGAATCATATTAATTTTTCAATAGAAATTTAACATAGGCAATAACCAAAACATATCGATAAAACTTTACCATGGGGATCAATTACAGAATATCGATCTCAATAAAAGGTATATGCTGGAAGATAGACTATGCAAGTTCGATAGTATGAAGTCGACTATAACATTTCAACTGTGGAAGATCAACTTAGAAGATCGATAGTAGAAGATTGACTATATAAATTCAACCATCAAAGATTGACTAAAGAAAGTCGATTACAGATGATAGACTATATATTATCGATTATTGATATTCTCTGTAACCATATTTAAGTGATATTAACATTTATGTGACCAACCCTACCTAGAGATCTATACATTATTTTAAACCCAAAATGTGCAGTGCATATCATATTTGATGGAGTATTTATTTCATAAATGTTGACTTTAGGTTCATACCAAAACTTTGTCTAACATTTACTTTATCTCAATATTTAACTAGCAGTGTCTTCATGTCGATGGAAACCATCGAGCAGTCGATGATTTTAAGTGAAAATTCAGAGATCAGAACTTACAGTATTTAATCATTTAAAACATATCATAATTTTTCGGTATCGATTGCTGCTACTTTCTCAATACAATGTGATGGTTGTATATTAATGCCTGTATATATTTAGTAATATATCATTGTATATTACGTATTACACGGGTTGAAATGTATTGGGCCAGAGACTGATGTTCACAATACCTATATAAATAAACAATATACGAAACAAGACTTAAAATTCAATTTTGAAACTGAGAGCGTTTACCAAATAAAACTGAGAGAAAGAAAGTTCATACTGTACTCTCCTGAAATTTACTCAGCAGGTCTCTTCACAAAAGGACTAATTGGAACTCTTCTGGTATTGAAAATATCAGCTGTTTCAAAAATTAATTTTTACTAAGACTCTATACAAGGAAAATGTTTCCTTTTTATTTTCATAATTTGTTCATTTTATTGGTTAGTTTTTATTTTTTACATTTTATTTAATTGTAAGAAAGTCAATATCACCAGTTCTAAAGAATTTTTTTTCGTTTACTTTCAGTTTTGATTAATACTACTGGAAGAAACATAGTTTTAAAACGGAAATCATTACTTTTTTAATCCTGCTGTCTTAAATTCCTAACACTTTTCGTTCATTTTAAATTAATAAATACACAAAAATACTAAGCATTATTCACCCATTTAAGTTCAAAATAATGTGATATGTGGCTCAATTCTTGAATTCCTATGTTTAAATTGAAATAATATAAGTATTTCGATAAGCCAAAATACGCGTCGATCTACGCTTGTATTTAATGTGTATTATTCAAAGGAATATCATATATTTCATTTAGTTTACTGTTCCAAGAAATTCCTCCGTTTTTCCAAAAGAATACTAAATGATGAGGCCACGAAGTAAAAACAAACAATTGTTGTCGACAATCCGCTTTAGTGGCGTCCTTTGACAACAAACATTTCCATTACTCGTGTGTGAGTATGTTGGGTTTTTTTATTTATTATTGATTTTCTTTATTTGGAAAACCCACGAAAAATTTGATATCGTTTTGTTCTTAACATAACGGTTGTGGTCTATGGTTGTATCTATGGTGCCTAATGAAGAAATCCGTAACAAATTTGTTTTCCTATTAGACAAAAATGTAGTTTAAAATCGTACATTTTGTGGTACAATGGTATGGTGTATGGAAATATATGAATGATGCCTGTGATGTACAATTTATTTATTTATAAATTAATAAACTTTCACCGAAAAAATAATTTGATTACTTTCTCCTATTTCAGCAGTATACAAAGTAGTTTTAAAATGTATGTTTTTAATTCCTAGATTTTTTAAAAAAAATTAAGTCATAACCTTTTTAATATATTTAATTCAAAGCGGTAACTTGAAACTCATATGTTAATTTGATCAAAGCCGTGCATTTAGTAATGAATCGAGGATATACAACAGCTGTTCATCTGACTTAACCAAGTTTGAAATAGACGTGCAGAACTTTGTGCACACTGTCAAAACTTGTTTGACTAATCTTTGTTGTTCTGTCTGGTAAGGCAAGAGTGTTATTTTGAAGGCTTAAGCCATGTTATTTAGATACACTGTAAAATACAGCTTGAACACATCACACGATATAGAAGAGGATATGCGTTGGATAATAATTAACTTTCTAGTCACTTCTAAATACGATTTCTTGTTGAAAAAGTGGTAAAATATGAGTTATTATATCTTGAGGATATTCTTAAATTCTTACATATGAGACGCCGACACAACGTTGTTGGTATTTTAAGGCGAATATGAATGGTTATATGAGTGTAGGATGAGTGTGGATGAGTGTAGTCTGGTTACTAACTGAGTTCAACTGTTCCTCAGAAAGGGCAATTTATTAATAGCCCAACAGCCAGGGCAACTAAAGGACCTACAACTTTACGTGGAATCCGAACCACGTAGTGCTGGTCTGATTTTCAGCTAATTGACAAACCTGATACTCAGTTATCTCCCCCACACAACATCCGCACAATGATTACCACCCAACATGGACACCCCAGACTTCTCTAGTAGTGTCCACCCCGATAGCAACCATCAAGTGGACGCCATGTCGGTATTAAGAGGACCGAGCATCCAACCTATCGCCTACAATCTCCCAAACACTTTGTCCCCATGTAGCTAGGTTACAGCACTGCGCCACCAGTGCCGATTGATTTCAACCGCGGAACACTTTTTTCATTAAAAATCAAAAAACTAGATTGTCGTCTGATGGTAACAAAAACATGTAAAAAATCATTATTTTCAACTATTCTTTATATTATATTAATTATAAAGTTGATGTTTATAATGATCGCGTAATGACCAATAATCGGGATTCACTGCGAAAGTAGTTTTTCGTTATATATCAAGAAATAATTGTTGTAGTCCAAAATAATTGCCATTCTCGTATTTAGTGCAAAAAACACATCAAACGAAAAAATATCATTAAAATTTACACAAATATGTCAAAAACACATGAAAAAAATTGTGACAATGTTCTTTTTCTGAATTTTTCCGTAAATTCCGTAATACAACTAGAATGAAAAGCACATACAGTGAAAATATAGCCAAATCATTAACAAAGTGTAATGGTGGTACGGTTTGTCTGTAACTGTGTTAACAAACACATAGATATATTTTATTTCGTAAGCATAAGCGGCCGGTGTCATTATTAATAATTAAAGCTTCCGGTAACGACCACGTCAAGGTCTTATCTACAATATTTACATCACCAATAGTTTCACCCGTGCTGTTATGTGGCATCCTCAGTGGTTTCTCTGAGACTGGTCTCACAGAAACCATATCACAGCACGGGCGACACGTTTGGTGATGTAAATATTGTAGAAAACACCTTGACGTGGTCGTTACCGGAAGCTTTAATTATTATTGTTGAATGGTGAAGTTAAAATAGAAACGTTGCTTTTCTTCATAAATTATTATCAGTAACCGTTGAACCTTGTTAACTCATCGTAATAAGTCCATTTTCAATAAAAATAATATAATGGAATAAATATTTATGAACAAATAAATTACAATACATTCTCTCTTTGATCCGGGTCGCCTAAACGAAAAGTTGAAATATCTTCACTTCCCAGTTTGTTTGTTTATTGCTAAACAAAGAAAGGAAACTATTGGTCTAAACATAAGAAAAATCGGGTTATTGCTGCCCTCTGGCATTTAAAACAAGTGCAAAATGTGCTTTCTTCCTCGCAAACTTTAGAAAAACTTGATTCTAGATACTTTAAGCAAGTTTAAAGGAGTTTTTTTTTATTACGGATTGAAAATTTTCTGGTCAGGGAGTGAAAGCAAATGTAAACCTGTGATTTGCAGAACATAAACTGTTAAATTTAGGATTTGTAGTTATTAGTTTAGATTTTAAGTGAAAAGAATAGTGGCCATAGCTAAGAGCTAAAACTGTAATTTGCCACGCAACCAGCTCGGGTACGACTTTCATTGTAATCATGACGTTTTTATACCTTCGTGCCACTCTCACAGTTCAAAAGGCCGTTTGTCCGATAAAAAAAGAAACTTTTAAATAAGCGAGGAGGGTCAAAATCCGTTATGTACCCCCAAATGTATATCTGGAATGTATAGTGGGTTAGGTAATTTTAGGTTAGTCGTTATCGTTGTTGAGGGTCGTATCCGATGTCTCGTTGTCGAACCGTTAATTGAATGTCCGAGACAGATAGAGCGACCAACAATACCGATCGAAATGCCCTTAAACTTGATTCTGATATACTTGGTAAACTGTCCAGTGACTAAATGACGTAGTGTAGTAGGAACAAGTTTCTCGTACTTGTGGGCACATGATGGACCGACGAGAGGAACCGAGTCTTTTCTAGCTAAAGACAAAATGAGATTTATTTATATCGGTGAATGAAAATAACTAGATAATAAACATTATATGAATGTTTAAGAATGAACATAAACAATGGAAGAGTTAAAATATCACCATGACGTTTTTGGAAGGATAGGAATACTACACACTATCAGGAGTAAAATTGGTAACATGACTATACTAGCCAACTTGAACACAATAGGTATTTGATAAGCAAACACACAGTAGAGGTATTGAGTGGCGTATCTCCTGCGGCAGCCAATGTAGTATAATAGGGCCCGCTTATATCATTGACACTATCGAATCCGTTTACGTCAAGTGGGTTACTAAATGTACCACCGATCCGCTTATACTGTTTCTGAGGACTAAGGGCTGCTCTCGTCTTTCTACATTACAATATAAAATGTTTTGATAAATATTATTTTAAACGGTTTAAAATACATTCTTAGATTTAACTCATTTCATTATTGAAGTTTAATTTACTAATCGTTTTGAGAACATTGTATTTTAGTTGTAGAAATACACTTTTGTAAGCGGCAAATGTCATTTTTACTAATAATTAAACACATGTCACATATTGCCTGATCATTGATTATTATAGACATTTACTTGGATGTTATAGATTAATTTCCAGTAATAAAAAAATATTAACACAAGAAACAAACGAATGTTTTAAATATATAACAAGTAAACGTGAAAAATACACAGGATAGATTAGCAAATATAGCATTCATCAACTTTATGATTGATGAAATTATCTGGCGATAGTTTTGCACTGGAGTTATAAATATACTTATACACGAGATTTTTTAAACATTTATTCTGCATGGTTCTGAAAATAAAAGGAATTTAACTACTCCAGTTCTTATGAATTTTCTTAAATATCCATCCATGAGCTAGACTTAAGAAGTACAGAGTATCTCCGGGAAGGCAATATTGAAAATTCCTAGAGTGAACAATTGAGAGGGTTGGCTGAAGTGGGAGGGGGTCGTTTGCAGTGATGGAAGCTTCCTGACAAAGCAGTGGCATTTTACAAGGGCTTTTTGTTCTATTTCTTGAGCCACCCCCAAGGACACGATGTAATTCGTGACAGCCTTGCGAGACTAAATTTCATTTACCTATTTATCAAGGGCTGTTAACACTTTCATCGTTTTTTTTCTTGGTTACAATAATTTTATACCAATTAAGAACGAAATATATGGAAACATCTAAGAAGTAAATAGATCTAATCTGTCATGAAAAGTTTCCTTGATCACTTTTATAAATTGTTTCATAGCTGTTCAATTTCCAGGGTTATCACCTTAAA
This sequence comes from Stictocephala bisonia, assembly GCA_035578905.1. Lineage (NCBI taxonomy): Eukaryota > Metazoa > Arthropoda > Insecta > Hemiptera > Membracidae > Stictocephala > Stictocephala bisonia. The sequence continues at coordinate 2,995,858 of JAQJVL010000029.1, forward strand.
ATCTATGTGTAACTTGCTTAAATAAATTCCACCATTTGAGATTTACAACAACTAATGAAAATTAAAATAAATTAGTTTTGATATATTAAAAAATAATTCAAACTGATTTGTTGGAAAAAATATGGCAATATATTGTTTTACTCAATCAAAATTTAAAAAAATCAACAATAGTATACAATTAATAGCCATATAGTTATAGACCATATAGCTCACCCTATATCAAGCATATATCTCACCATATATAAACCATATAGCTCACCATATAGTTATAGACCATATAGCTAACCCTATATAAACCATATAGCTCACTCTATATCAAACATATAGCTCACTCTATATCAACCATATAGCTTACTCTATATCAATCATATAGCTCACTATATATCAATCATATAGCTCACCATATATCATCCATATAGCTCACCCTATATCAACCATATAGCTCACCCTATATCAACCATATAGCTCACCCTATATCAACCATATAGCTCACCCTATATCAACCATATATCTCACCCTATATCAACTATATAGCTCACCCTATATCAACCAATATAGATCACCCTATATCAACCATAAAGGGTTGATAAAATATACGTTATAGTAACAAGTATTATTTAGTAATGTTAAATAACATAGAATAATAAAAGAAAAAGATCTTTATCAGGTTACACATATCCAAATAAATATTAAATGACAATTTTGTATTCTTGTGTGCGAAATATAGCTATTTAACTTGAACATACCTTTAATTTGAATCCACAGACCAGAACACTCCTTTAACATTGACATTGTTTACTTTAAATTTTAATATTTAACGTTTAAATAGAAAAGCATTTAAGACAAATTTGGAAGATTGAAAGTATTTCAATCGGTTATTAATTTATAATTAGTAATGAACAATGAAGTTATTATTCATAAATCGTAAGGTATATTATTAAAATTGTATAAATGTTTATATAAAGGTATGAAAATGAAATATTAAAAAAAATTAAGGTATAAAATGCTTTTTTTTAATAGTAGGAATTATTTATTATATATTTTACTAAAACTAATCTAAGATGGGTGCTTATACAATTAATTAATACAATTATACTATACAACAATTTTTAAAACATAAATTTGGAAATGACTTACAATATACGGCGTATTCTTTGTATAAATCCGCATACCTTGTAAGATTTTGATACAAAAATTCGATTACGTATGTTAAACTATACCGCTTATTGCTAAATAAATATTTGTAAATATGTAACAAATAAGATCGGGAAATATCTTATTTGTTTAGGATCAGTGTTTTTCCTATGTATGATACTGAAACATTTTCGATAAGTTTCTTCTGATGAGATAACAATGGTCTTATTTTGTTATGCACTTCAAGTAATATATATATACACAATAACACAATAAAAAAAACTTCAAAATTTATGATTATTGTGATTGATCATGATTTTGTAGCATTTTTGGCTCTTGACCCGATTTATTTGTTATTTATTTATTAACTTGCAGTGACATTGAGTACTCATACTGTCACTGTAGTGTTAAGCCACTTATGTCGTAGTGTAATCAAATATAGTGAACAATATTTTACAATTATCACTATATTGTACTAATAACATAACCTACTGTTATTGTTTTATTGTAGGCTACACTACCTTAATAATTCGGGAGGTAGATAACAAAAGCTTACATTAATTTTTTTATATACTCATAAATAACACTGGATCCTCTATAGGGAGAAGAATAGAACTAAGGAGTGTCCATCAAGAGACGGAATTGGCTTGATATTTCTAAGAAAGAAGGTTATTGGTGAGATCAGCTATTTTTATTGTTGGACAAATTGGCTTCGTACTTGAAGACACACTCTCTCCTATGGCGTCTCTCGCAGGTGGCAAGTTACTTGAACAAGTTGCACAGTGATAACTGAATATTAATTTTCTTTTAAAATGTACGAGTTAATGAGTTTTTCTCGTAAAAATAATAAACTGATGCCAATCAGCACTTCTAGATATCACCTTACTTACATTAGTTTATTTATATTTTTAAAAACATTTTAATTAATTATATGTTTCTATTATTAAAATTATTAAACACTGTATTTAATACCCTTTTTTACGGTTTACAATAAACTATACCTGTAAATCATACTTGGAATTTTTGTTTTTGAACGTATCTCTATGTACAAAATTAATTTTTTTAATCGGATATTGTTCAACAATTTCATTTCAAATTTGTAAAATCTATTAAATGAATTTTTACTAAACAACTATTTACACAAAATGGCAAAATGATTGTTGCAATATTTCATCAGGGAGGGAAATAAAATTACAGTATAAAGAGTTTGAAAAACCTATAAAACAATTGACGTTTTGAAAGGGTTAAATGGTTTGGATGCTGACCTCTTTACACCTGGATCCTTTTAGTCTCTGGAAGACGAGGTACAATTCACTTCCATTAGCTTGTGTGAATATTTTAAAACCTGTTACCAAACGCTCAAGTTGGCGGCAGACTGAAAGTTTGGCAAGTACAAAAAGAGCACCACGCTCTAATGACAATTAAAGTTGGCACGAGATAAAGTTTGCCGCGGTTTTTATTTGATTATGTAGTTATTTTATATCAATAACTTAACTTAGAGATGCTGTATTTTTTGAAAAATATACTCATTTGTGAATACTTGGGTAGCTTAATTTATCTCATTATTACTTTATTTGAAGCAAACAACTTACAATAACGCTAAAAAGTACCTCAGAACTTATGGATGTTTTATCTATCATCATATTGCCATTCTTTATGACTTTTATGTCACATTAAGACTTAATACACTAAAGAGAGTTACGGTATCTAGAGTTTTAAAATTTAACAGTTTTTTTTCATACGTACTCCAATATAGTAACAAATTTGCTATCGTATAATACAAGTTGACACCCAAAAAATAATAAATTAACATAATAATAAAAAACACTTTGATTAAGAACAAATAAGTAAGAATTTTGAATTTGTATCAGTTAATATTTTTTTATGCTGTATGATGTTTTAGGATAAGTACAAAATGCAATTGAAACTGTATTTGTTAAAAAGGTATCTTATATATTTCAGTTTTTGGGATATTGTTTCAATATATGAGAGAACTTGTTAATAAATAGTAAATTAAATAAGTTTATTAATTAGATTGTTAGTATTCAAGAACATTTTCCAAATTGTGCTGACATTTGTTGAGAGGTTCAATTTACTGTTAATAGAAATTATAAGTCAAATTTCATGTCGATTGTACAGTGAACTTAATACTCAGTCAGCTCTTATGAAAGTTTTATCTAAGTACCTTTACTTAACTAAGGACATTCTAGACATGTTTTAGGTCACAATGATTACCTAAATTGTATGCCCTTTCATATAAATTATAATATCAGTCCTAAGACGGTAGGGTGGATAGCATGACTGTCAAGAGGTTAAATACTTGGAGAACATCAAGTTAGGAAGGATGGGTGTAATGATTGGTAATGAATCATTCAGAGGGATGTGGGTGGGGGGATATCAAGAGTAAAAAGTGCCTGTCTTGAAAGTCATAAACTTAAGTTTGATTACAGTAAGTGTAAAGATTTGTAAGTATGTCAGTCAATCAACCTTTTAAGTAAGTTGATAGTGTAGTTGGTTACAGACTAGTTTAGTACACATTTTGAAACTAAGTATTTCTGAATTGATCCTGGCCACTCATACTGACGTGCTTTTGAAAATATATAACGGATATTAGTGCTCTATTTTATTAAATTTTAGTTAAATTAACGAAAACAACAGTTTTACTAATAGTTTTTAGGACTGCAGTATAACTAAAATCAGACATATAAATCAAACCATTATCAAAATAGATTTATTTTAACTTTATTTAACAGTTTACATAAAGCTATTACAGTATATTCGTGGATGTGAATTTTATACAAGTGAAGTTGCTGAAAGGCCACAAGCTCAGTTGTGACTCGAACCTACGATTTTGTACTCCTCAATTCGAGGCTTTAGGGATTTCTCAGTGTCTATGTCGGGAAACAGGTAGATTTTCAGGCTAGGATAAAATAGAAGTCACATTATTTTTAGAACAAAATTAAACTTAGATTGATTCTGGCAACGGAAAAATATTTAAAGTAAATAATAAGTTAATTACATTTAATTTTGTTGGTGCGTTATTGTTTACCTTATTAGTTTTAAGTGAGTAATTATGCAAGGGTTGGATAAATAAGGAGTGGAAAACTACTTAAGTATGCAAGGACGGTTTCCCGAGTCTTCAGAGAGAAACGGTTTCTCTGCGTCACCCCTCAAGCAATTTCTATTTGGGCAATTACTCTTAGAGGTAGGTAACTGCCTTTATGTCATTTAATAATGTAATTATATTTTTACGTGGCCTCCTACAATTCATTTGATTCAATATTGTTGTATCGTATGATAGAAATTAATTTTCATACGATTCAAATTGGCTTCTTTCTATACTTTGTCATAGTATATACACGTTAAACAAAATTGGAGCAGTACAGATCCCTGTAGTACACCATCCTTCAGCTATCTAAAAGAGCTTTCCTAACATCCTAGATTAACTTTTATGACCACATAAAGGTTCTGTTTCTGTTTACAGAATAAAATAAATATTATTAAATACTTTCCACTATTGACTAAGGTATTTATTTACTCACATTTTTTATTAGGCTTCAATTTCTCTTTATTTAACGAAAAATAGTCTAAATTTGTTGTTCGTATTTTGTTAAAAGAGACATTAAAAAGTTGTGGACCTAGTCAGGTTTTGTTCTAACTTAGTTGTTGCTACTTTGTTGCGTAATTTTTTGAACCTAACTATTTATGGATTTTAACTAATTCTTTTAGTAAAATCCACATTTTCTTATAGTAGGCATAGAGGAAATAAAATGAAAACACTTACCTATTGACTGGGTCTGTATTTCCTGGAAAAGAGACAAAATATGATGGTTAAAATATTGAAAGAGAATCACGTTGAAATGGCTACCTAGGATTATAGTTATATAGATATAGGAAATATATGATTTTCAACTTTAAGTAAATAGCCACCTTAAAGAAAGAATTATATGAAATGTTTTGACTAGATTGAAATATATATCCCGAAAAAAGTCACCTAGTCTTAGATATGCTGACTTATACTCTGTAAAAACACAAGTTTTATTAAAAATAAAATGAATGAATAAAATAATACTTTCAAACCCCCTACAAAGATAAATGCTAATTTATTTTTCTCATATAAAGCTATATGAGTAGGAAAAAATCACTGTAACGTGTTTACTCTCAATAATGTAATTTGTGTTAATAATTAATTGATAGAACTTATTTATTGTTATTTATTTATTCCACGTTGCTACATTATTTGACGCTTATAAATTATAAACATCAACATACATGTACAAATTTATAATTTACTAGAATGTTAAGTCCGTTTTGTAGTGACTGTACATTACTCATTAGTTGAATTGAAGTGTAAACTAATGCATAGGAAACATATGGTTAATGGAATACAGTACTCGTATAAGAACTTTTTGATATTTTGCAGATTATGTTTTCAGAAGGTATTATTTAAAATTAACGTTCACATTTCATAGCTTCAGAAGCATTTTATAGGATGAATTATTTTATAATATAAAACTAGAAAATCAAAATAGTCAAAGATCATACAAAAAAATATACATTTAGCTATACTTTTACTTAAACGTTTTGTGATATAGAAACACAGCGAATTAATTTTTTACGAGAAACAATTTAATATTTGAAGCTTTTTTTTAAATATTTTGAAAAATACCACATAAATCAAAAATGTTTATCACCTTACTCTACTTGTTCCCCATAGATTATCTATTTATGCGTGGAACTTATTTGGACAGAGTAAAGGTGTGAACCGGTACAGTACGAGATGAATAAAAGTGGTATACAAAATACAAGTTGTATTCAAGGCCAGGATTCAAACTTGCGTCATCTCTAAGTCTTGTTACAAAGCCACTGGCATTCTCAATACTTAATGTAGTCTACTCATAATTAATTTACGACACATAAATACTTAACGATTGTAAGAAAGAAAATATGAATTGACATTATTAACATTAGGTCAATATTTTAAAATATGTTCTTTTATGTATATTTGCAGCAGATAAGTGTTTAAGCACTCAAATCATGTAGACGAATTTAAACCATGTATGATTACAAATTATGTTATATCATAGTAAATTGAAAGCATGTTGCTGATGACTAAAGTAATGTTTGGTGAAAGTTTCAAATTGTAAAGTGAGAAGACCTCATCATTGATGATATCAAGTAGAACAAAGATAAGTGCGTGTATGAGTCTGACCTAAGGAGAGAGAGCTCCTCGCTTTACCATCCTGTGTGGCGTGTGTAATTTTTTTCACTATTCAAATTCAAAAACACGTTTATTCAAAATATATTTTACATGAAATCATTTCATTATTCATTAGTAAAACTCCGATATGGGCGAATATGAGGGGGGTGAATGAATGTGAAGAATTTTTTTATTTAAACGAGTGTAGTCATTGTTACTAACTAAAGTCGATTGTTCCTCTTTATTTAATATTAGCCCTATATCCAGGACAAGTAATGGACTTACAGCTTTACATGGAATTCAAATCACGTAATATTCGTCTGATTTTTAGCTATTTGTCATTTCTCTTCCCTATACTATATGCGGAACCTGACTACCATCCGACATGGACACCCCAGACTTCTTTAGTAGCCATTGAGTGGACGCCATGTTGCTATTAAGAGGGCCCAGAATAGGACCTATCCTCTTCAATTTCCACAACACGTTGTCCCCAAGTAGCTGGGTTACAGCATTGCCGTCACTAGTGCCAACTAATAAAAATTGTCATTATTTTTAAGTTGATCGATCGACCAAACAGATAAATAGTTTAAATAACAGTTTACAAATAAACAACGATATGTTCAACACTGGAAATTGTTTTTCGCCCTGAAACACAACGCCCGGCCACGAAACTTCCTATGTCCTATGTCACTGCGTCGAAAGTTCGTTGTGTGGACGTAATGTGATTTTGACCCAGTTAAAAAGGGGTTAGTTTTGACACAATAACATTTTGACTCTATGCAACATCCCAAGCCTACGGTATTGAGGTCTATGGAAGGCCATCAAACGAAATATGAATAAATACCACCTAATCAAGTAATTTTAATAGTTTTATAATGTTAATATGTAATGTTAAAATGTATATTAAAATATTACCTTTATACATATATTTAACAGCAGTTTATTTTATATCAACGGCTGGTGTGTGGTTCTTATTTATCTATATATATATATATATATTTTCTTTGGCTTTCATAAATAAATAAATACTTTAAGAAATATAAAGTACGTAAATACTCAGAAAAACATTGTGGAAACTTTAGTAAAAAGTGAGCCAAATATATAAATCTATTAAAAAGGGACAATTTGGCAGGTGATATGGCAGTGGAGATAGCACATCTTATTATTCCAACATTAATCACTAGACACTAAAATAACGCAAATACACAGGGTGTCTTAAAACGTGCCACTATTGTGATCTTGGAAACCGTAAGTCTGACAAATAACTTTGAATGGGGAACCTTACCTTGTTTTAAGCATTATGGTAGCAGTGCTACCAACTTCAATTTATGTGTAACAAAATAGTAAAATATTTCATATTCTTTGTGTTTCAATTGAATACATTATGCTGTTAAATCGTGAAAAAAAGAACAGCTAGACATTCATTTTCAAATTGTTTGTAATTCTAGCAGATTATTAAATCATATTTTTGAATGCATATTAAAAACCATGTTATTTCAATGGTATGCTTCATAAGGAATCTAAAGAATTTGAGGTTTTATATCTACGTTATCAAAACACTGAAAAAAAAGAAAGTCTTAAAATTAATATTTATATATAAAACAATCATATAATACTGGATTTTCCACAGTAAAAAAACATAGTTGACCACCATGTTGGTAAATGGTAACCGTTAAAAAAAAATTAAATATGTATTTTTAACTGTCTCTAAAAACAATTTAACTGTTTCCATTTCTAAACTTACTCATCAGACTTATGATTTCCACGATCACAATGGTGGTCCATTTAAAATAGTCAACGCATAACATACGCTGTAGTAAATTATGCCTAAATATGCCACTAAATATAGACATTTTTATCTCAACATACCTTTTACAACTTAACTTTTTTTTTGCTCATTTTAAGGTGCATCTTCTCTTCGTCCACATTTGGTGTTACATTTTGTAACTTTATTAGCAGAAAATATAATTCTATTCAACTGTCCTCCGGGATTTCAGTTCTCTAACTCTCCATCATGAACGTGTCAAATACACTCATTTATACCCTTAATTCTAAACTATTTTTCGGCATTTTAATCAATCCGAAAACAATGCTATTCACTATATTCTCTTTAATCTGTTCTTTATCCTTCATAGATCAATGGTATCTTTCTATTATACATCCTAGTAATTGATATACAGTTGCGTGTATTCTTAAGCAGTATCCCATTTAGTATTTATTTTCTTTGAAAAAAAATAAAATTAATATACACCCAACATTAATTGTGCATTGGACCAAAAGAGTAATTAACATCCTAGATATGCGATGTTTCATAAATCCATTTCTTAAAAACCAAATACAAATAAAAACAACGAACCATTTAAAATTAACTAAAGTTAATGGTTTCATTTAATTATAATGTAATGCAAAATACAGGTAAATTATTTGGATAGAATGAAACATTACAATATATAACTTACGTGTTTGATAGTATGTTTCAAAAATAGGATCAAATTACTATGTTCATTCTCATATAATATCACTGAAATTTAAATTAAAAATATGAACTACGAAACAACAAACGTCTTGGAATAATCATGGTATCAACATTTATTTTATGTCAGACAAACTTGTAATTAAAAATATAAATAACTTCAAGTAAGTTCAAATTACTTACCCTCAACTAGTGAAGAACGTTTCCTATAATGTTGAAAAACGGTATAATGTGCCAAATAAATAAAGTTATTTCATCAGCAAACACGAGTACAGAAATATCTCCGTCGGTGGAGCATCGGGCGGTTGGCACGGTCCTATTGATTGACTTGCTCGCTTCTGACTAAATGGAAACGTGACATGAAACTTGTAACTGCGAGCTAGATGCACTGAGAAAAAAGTGTGATTTTTTAAACTTCATTAGCATTTGGGCTAATTATGATTCTCAATATTTGTTAAGATACGTCATTTTATATATTATTTGTTGTAAGTATATAACACTTTTATAGTTAAATGTAATTGTACAATAATATTGGTCGTTTAATACAACGACATTTATTAATATAAAGAAAATTATTAAATATAAAGATACTCGGGTAACCTCTCTTATTAATACATCCAAATGCTGATTACTGTTAATGAGTTAAATATCATCTGCATAGTATTGATTTGCAAGGAACATTACAGGAAAACATTGACAGTAATTACAAATAACAGAGGGCCAAGAACAGATCCTTGTGGAACACCAATTTTCATCTTTTTTAAACGAGACTTGTCTCTCTCCTGAACTACCATTTGCTCTTTATTAGTCAAGTATGATTACAGGAACTTGACAGTATCATACTTGGCAAAAAGGCAACAAATTAGTGGTTTTACGGGTCTGTGGGGGGGGGGGGTCTCTTCAAATCACTTTGGATGGAGTATGAATGATTATATGAGTGTGGATGATCTGTGTATAAGATTATAATCTACAATCAAAACGGTAAATTTGAACTATTCCTTAGTTAAAGCCATTACGTAGTTTTAAAGAAAAAAACAACCGATCATGACTTTTATTTAATTATTACTCATTAGTTATTCATTAGTAAGACGCCGATCGTCAAGATAAGGACTTTTAAGTATCTGTCAGAATAAATTTTTTTAAATGTTACATTGAAATATGACGATTAGTGTAACAATGCGTTTATTCCTTAATGATGATCATTAAGCTAGCGAAGCAGGGAGTAATGAAGCACATGCTGATGTTTGAAACTCACTCTCCTTTAAAGTGGTTTAATTTGTAGGATCTCGTCTCAACTGTGTTCTGTTACGTCCTTCACCTACACGTTGGGAATTAAATAATCGATATAAAAACCTGCTGCTTAAACTATGTGTTATTTTACCAATTATATTTCTAAAACACGTAGCGCTAGTGAATTTATTTAACTTAAATCAACATGGAAAACATTTCATTCCTAATCTAAAACTCCTAATATAAAAAACTTCACTGACCACTAATTCCCCACCTTCTCATGTAGGTAGAGAACTGACATTTTGTACACTCGTTCTTTAGGTCTTAAATAGGACACCTAAACAGTTTTAACGCCGGTATCACCATAAGACTCTGTCCCACATGCCTTCAAATTTACCATATTATGTTTGTGGTAATTATTGTTAATTAGATTTATTTAATTAGAATTATAATTATAGTATAAATTCTATTTATATAGTATAATTCTATTATAAAATAGAAATATAGTATAAATAGTTCTATTTTAATTAGAAAGAATTAAATACAAAAATTAAACAGCTGTTGCTAATAACAAACCACAGTGTTACACCAAAGATCTGTTTTTAACTTTGTCAAAGTTAACTAAAACGAATATTAAAAGTAGATAGTCTTAGGAAATCAGTCTTTTTATGAAGAAACTATTATAAATGTTATTTTCAATGGTTTTATTTATGTTTTTAGTTACTAAAAAAAAGAATAGTAGGAGTGACCAATCAGTTTTCACTACGTGTTTTCTACGAAGAATGTGAAATTAATTAAAGAATTTACGATCCAAATTGTAACGACACCCTAGCAAGCCCCGCCCATTTTACGTAATTAGCCTCAGTTAGTTTCATTATCACCAACAAATCGAATTTAGAACGATTAAATTAAATAATTATTTAGTATTATTCAAACAACGATTAATATAAGTAATAACACAATGAATAATAATATAAACAATAAATAGCATTTAAACAAATTTGTACAGTTCGTTACAGTTATTTTTTAAACTAAACACTGTTACGGGAGTTGAAAACGCCCGAGAAGTAAAGCAGCTCAGCGATGGAAAGATTCCCCTCTGCCGCTAGAACCCCTAAATACGCTGAATATAACACGCAGTTCGTTTTATACTCGGGTCCAATTATAGTAACAGAACGAAACGAAACCTGCCTACTTTCGTAAAAAAATTATGAAAAAAGTTCCATACAGAGGTTCTAGAGACTGGCGAACAGCTATCATTGTCAAAATTGACCTGAACTACGTTCTTAAATTATTTAACTGAGTGTGGTGAAAAGTACAGAAGAAACTCGTGCTTACTTAAAAAAAAACTAACACTTAAAGACTTGATATTTAATCTGTAATCCCATGACTCAGGCATAATGATTGATTTTTTAAATCAATTGCTCTACGAAGTGACAACATATATCATCACTAGTTTCAAACTACAATTGTTGTAAAAATATACGTTCAGCATTGTTGGTACTGTCAAGATGTTTTCTTTATTATAATCCTCTTGTTATATTTATATGAGTAATGCTATTTAGCATAGTAGTAACTATATTATTTATTAATTGTCTAGTTAATTAACTAACTAACAAGAGTTCAATATAACACCAGCACAAAATCGATTTGAGAATGTTAAGAATATATATTACTGAAATATTTTACGTGACGTCACTTACTCGTACATAATATAGGAAGTAAAACAGCCAGCTGGCCTCCAGGGAGGGGGTCACGACATTTTCTCCAATAAGATTATTTCTACCTTACCTGCCCAAGACCCTTTTACTCCTTAGGGGTAGCGTAGAGTCCAGTTTTATCCGCTGTTATAGAGTTGCTTAAAATTACCTTTATTGTAAACATAAATTTAACCTTAAAGAAAACATTATTTTATTTTTATAACCCCCAAATATATTGTTAACTATTTCAGTTTATAAATAACCGGGTGTGTAGCAAAATAAATTTTACTAATGAGAAAAGGTAAGACATTTATGTTATTCGCTAATTTATTTTTACAGCTTTTTAATGTTTAATAGTTTAATATTTTTAGGATACAGCAGAATGCGTTATGTGCCCTCCCCACCCATACACGTAAAGTGTTATTGACCCACCCACCCACATATACAAGTACATTTTATTGCTAATAAATCAAACAAACATTGCTAATAAATTAATTAATCTTTGAATTTATTAGCACATCATTTAAAAGATTTTTTATGTGCTAATAAACTTTAATAAATACAAATAAATTGATGTTGGCTTGAAATGAAATGTTATTGAATAGATTATATTCCCATAGATCATATTGCTATACAGAAAGTAAATAAAATAATATAAACAATGCGTATTTGAACCATTTAAATTTAAAAAAATTATATAGCCAATGTTTATTATATGAACTGTACGACCTTAAACAGGAAAATTGAGGATAGGATTTCTATTCTATGAATTGATTGATAATAGTTTCAGCGGGCTGTGTGCGTGCCAACTCTAACACCTACTTCTTCTGTGAGTTCCCTTTATTAGTCTTATTCTGAATTGTCTATCCTGAAACATTCAGAAATAACGTTTCCTTATGAAAGAACGAAGATTGGTATGCTACTTTTTCATGAGTTTTTAAAGCCAGTGAATATTTATATTTATTATCTCTTAGAATTCTTAACTGTTACCTTCAGCTATAGTTATATTTTAAAGAGTAAATATTATAATTAGCATTTTGTTTGTAAGTATAATTGATTACTGAACTGAGATCAAATAAATATCCTCACATAAATATAATATTATCAACCAATAAGGCAATTATTATGCATTTATGTCATAGGATTTTGTTATATTAAAGTTTGTTTACAATTACTGTGCACACTACGAAATTGTAATAGTTTTATTGGATTCTCAAAATAAGGCTCATACCAAACTAAATTATATCATTAAAAGTTATAGAACTTCTTTCTTATAGTTTGAGAAAGCGTTCAAATTTTAAGATTCAAACGATTTCTGAATATCCTACCAATCATTCCTGTAAGTATAAACTGCATTATGTAACGTTCGTGAAATATTTTGAAGCCGTCTGTCCACATTTTTGGACTGTGTTTAATTGATAACTAGGAAAATGACTTTACGAAAGAAATAAACATTTTACTGGAAAAAAAATGACATGCATATCAAAGTACAAGAATATTAATTAATTGTAATATAATTAAAGGCAATAACAACGACAAAAATAAAATTATATATAAAATATTTCATTTAGCACGGTAACAAGCATCAAGCAAAACATTTCAGGGAAGTAAAAATAAACAAAAACTGGAAAGGAACAAGAGTCATAAAGTTTCATTAAACTGAGATTACGTTTATAAAATAACATATATTTAAAACATCTATTAATAGTGTATAAACGATGAAAACCTAATTTTTATAAAATAATTATAAATATTGTTATTAGATGAGCGAACTGCATTGAATAAGTCCATTTCGCTCAATACACATGTAATCCCAAGGCCTAACGCTATTATCATGGAGTAGACCGTTTAGCGCACTAATCCCTTGGGATGTGGTACACCAATACACCTGGGACTGTGTTCGATGACGTATTCCCTCAGGATTATATTGGTATAAGAATGATTATACTATTTTTTTCTGTGTCCACAGCTAATTATTCTTTTATAACACGGTTTCAGTATAGAAACAGTGTAGTATAAAAAACAGGATAAAATGCTGAGGACTATTGAATTTCTAATAGTATAAAAATAAAATAATTTTTAATATTATAATGTATGAAATAAAACTTACAACCTATTATGGCTAAAACGTAGGTAGGTAGGAATATAAGTGGCAGGTATATAAAGTATATAAGTGGGTTGGGTTAGGTTAGGTTAGGCTGCAGCTGTAAAACATAGTTTCAATTTGGGGGCATAAAACGGAATTTGATCTGTAATAGTCGTTGAATAAAATTTATGAATAATTCAATATTTTGTCGATAACATAAACAGCAATTTGACATATATGAAATTATTTGGTAAATTTATCCTTTAATGAATGTGTTCTACGAAATATTCAGTTTTGTAGTATGATTCATTTTAAAATTACTTATAAATTTGTTCAGAATGTTTTTATTTGTTCTTCTTAGAAGTCTTTAGGGAGACTATCACATAAATTAATAAATTCCATTGTAAAACAGATTTTTTTAAACTACAGTTTAGTGTTGTGATACGTCAATTTTTATAAAGGTTTTATTTATTTTATTTCGTGTAAAATACTCAGGACGTTTTTCACAAAAACTAGGGTCTGATAAATATAGATGGATGTAAAAGTTGAAATACAACGTTTCCTCTACATGCGGATTTTTAAGGTATTCGAAATTACCTTCAATGTTAGTTTTTTTTTTTTTTTTTTTTGTAGTTTGAATATTCTTTTTAAATGTTTGGATTTTTCCCAAATCTCAACAGAGTATTTCAAATTAGGACGAATTATTCCATGTTATGTAAGCAAAACAGTTTTTATATGTGTATGAGTAGATAAAATAGTGTCCTAGATAAAAATATTCTTTTTGATATTTTTACCATATATTCTCTATGTGAGCTTCAAAATTTAGGTGTTCAATTTTGCTTTTATTTATAAATGGTTCTAGACTTATTGATTTTATTGATTTTTCTTTTCCTTATGGATGTGATAGTTACACGAAATATGTTTTCTAGCGTTTATTTCAAATCCACCTTCTTTACACAATGTTAATAGTTTTCAAATTAATGCATGAAGTAAGTTATAATACTGCTTAGATAGTTCAGAAACAAATAGAGTTGTATTATCTGCATATAAATAAAGTTAATAAAATATAAAATGAAACAACATTGACTGTAAGCTGACGTACATATTGAGGATGTACGTTTTTAATCTGCTAGTTCTATATTAAGTACAAAGCAACTAACGTAGAATAACGAATAGTCTTAAATACTTTCCTAATACGGATCCGGAAGTATTGATCGAGGGATTTCCAAAATGGCACTCTGACAATGATTTATACTACCCTTGAAGTGTATGGCAGAGAGATTGATGGCGAAAGTTCGCAAATCACTTTGCCATCCACTTTGTCAACCAGGTGGTTTTTATGAAAGGTTATTTGTGAACTTGTGAGGCAGTAATGGTATGTTTTAGTACTACAAAATGAAGTAATTAACCACAAGATTGTTATGATGTGTATTTTATTTAACAAACTTTAATATATGTAAATGTGTTATATCCACGTATATCTTTAAAAAATATGAACGTATTAAATTATAGTTGAAGAACTGTATTATTATATTTGATGACATTTATAAATCTTTTCTCGTGTAAAACTCGTTTGGATCTACTTCACTTTGACCTGCAGCCCACTCAATACAGGACCACTGTTGTCACTTACTAATTAACTTTAAATAGATTTGTTACATTCCGGAAATTCCACTGAATAAAGATGTAAAGCCATTTTATTTACATGTTTATTTTTTAATCGAATTTCATAACGTACAAAATAGTTATAATTTTTAGCTGTTCAAAATTAAAAAAAATTAATCTAATACATTTTGTTATAAATACGCCATGCTTACCATTAACGTAATATAGATTAATGAGTGAAAATGACACATAAATTGAAGTGAAAAATATATCGATTGCCTCGTAATAATTTTATTGCATTTATTGTTATTATTTTACAATACTCTATAGCAATCCAAGTTAATAGGGATACATTTTACTTATAAAATGATTACAACAAATTATTTGTAAAAACTGTAAATAATTAGAAAATGTATCTAAATCTTAAATCTGTACTTGTTTCCATACGAATAATATAAATTTTAACATACGTTTGATGTCAATTGATTAAAAGATTAAGTTAAAATGTGCAAATGATCCTTGTTTGCCGATCGTTGCCGACAATATAAGTTTAAAAGCGGTTTGTTTTATATAATAATTGTAACCAGCCAGAAAATTTACCATAAAAGTAACTTGTGTTCTCTTTTTAACAGGAACCCATCATGATAGTCGAGCTAAAACAATAACCGTCACAAGAAAGAGCCTCTTCAAAAGAACTAAGTGTCACCTACACTGATTACCAATTATTCGGTTGTCATAGAATCTCACTCACTTCGTTAATTTAACATTGCGATGTGATTCTCATTCCTCGTACCTTTTACATATAGCTTCTAATTAATTGTATTGAACGTTGCACTAAAATGAGTCAATATTAAAAAGTATTGTTTTTGAATGAAATAATACGATAATTTATATCAACAAATGTGTCTAATTTACAATTATTTAATTTGTTTAGTGTTGTTATATTCTAAAATTATTTTTAGTTATTTAACATAATCGATTTCTTCAACACAACTAGAAATCAGTGTCACTCATGGATTGTTATAGTAGCACTTATTTAATAGCTATTTAATATAGCAAGATAAGCTAATTTTAGTAATAGTTAAAATATTAAACATTCAAAGATCAAAATAGCCTAAAGAACATCTAATTATTATCAATATTTGTGCACTGTGTTGAATAAAAATTGTGTTAAGTATAAACGATAAACCTCTCTACTTTTTTAAAATTCAAACTATAGATGTGTTTTAATTTTAGGTTATCTAGTAATGTAAATTTAAATCACAGGCATATGATTAATAAACATAATAATCTTGTTACCTGTGCATAATTGTACACACTGACTATAAACTTTGCACTTCGTAATTGCTCCAAATTACACATATATAAAATCCTCATAGGTTGACTGAAGTTCAAACGTAATAAAATATAATAAGTTACCTCCCTTCTGTGATAATAAATGTTGACAGATTGACAAATATTGAATTATAACACCTGTATATCAACATGGGATGAGTCCGAACTCCAAAATAAAAAAAATAAAAACCTATTATAAACAAGAAGCAGTTCTGGAGAGGTGCTTTTTGAAACGAATTTAAAAGCTATTTATGAATATTATTCTGTCCTTTGATTGATTGCGACATTTAAAATATATTATAAATGTATTTTTAAGGTATTTCAACAGTCTTCTTAGAAGTATAAAATAGCTTCATATTTCAAGAACACTACTTTAAAATATTGATAAGATAAGATATACCTTTTTTAAGATGATGCAAAAGTATTTTCGCTCATTAAAATGTCGGTCACAGTAATAGGCCTACATAACCTAAAAAATATAAACCTTTTCAAAATGTACTACAAAAATGAAAAATATATTGTATATGCATAATTTACAACGACATTTGTATGTAAAATGTTGTATTTTACAAACATTATGGACAAATTGTTTGTAAAATGTTGTAGTATTAAAAAAAAGAATACTTTCAACGCTCTTCAACGATGAGAAAACGTCACTCTTATATTTACAGATTTCTCTCGAGGATAGACACTAAGCAATGCGAGACTGCACAGTGTAAATACTAACTTGACAAAATGGAATTTCGTCTTACAATCTCTCTTCCATTTGAAATATTCAGACGATATTCACACACTAAACAAGAACTCAACATTACCTATTCTTTTCAACTTTATCGTATGATTTTTAATTATTTAAAACTAATTTGTATTACTTCTATAATAATTATATATATTAGGTGCCAATGTCAAAAATATGACCATCTTGTACAAACATCTCTTTTATAAACAATCAAAATAAATCAAGCATTTCGTTACTCATTTAATAAATCACAGTATTCATAAAAATGAATACACCCGAAAGTTCAAAAGCCACTTATTTTAAATTGTATTAATTCCAAGTAATTAGTGCAAAATATTAATGCAAGTATTTAAATAAAACTATTATAATTGATTAGTAACTGAGTATGCATTGAAGTAACTGAGCATGCTAAGATGGTCGACCAACGAGCAATTCCGTCCTTGCTTGCAGCCCTGTTCGCTCACCGGTGGTGGTTCGGAAGTCACTTTTCAACCGTTTTTCCCTATGTTAAGGGTTAGAGATAGAATCTTAAAGATACCAATATCACCTTGTAAAATAAGGCCATCTTTAACTTGTAAATCCTTTGAAAATATATATTCTATTTAACCTAGTAAAAATAATAATATAGAACAAAAAATATATTTATACTAAATAAAATTTGTTTTTATTTATAATATAATTTTGCTATTGGACTGAAGTTAAATGTTATATATTGAATGGACAGTTGCACCTTATTTGTATGAAATTATTGTAGAGGTATTATAAATTAGTTTAAAATAACTAAAAAGTATTATTGCATATTGGCTGAAAATAACAATTGTAGAAATCATATAATGTATATTATTATTTAAAAAAGTAATTTCAATTAGTAATGTATTACTTCATAGTAGGATTTCTAATTAATAGTTTTTTTAGTTAGCATAATACGTGTTGGTACATATACAGTACAAGTAAACGTCACACAACACAAACATAGTGGTGATCGATTTCGGTGCACACTCACCATAATATTTCTGCATTTTGTACTTGTATTGTAATATATTTGTGCATTGTGTGACGTTTACTTGTACTTGTAATTAATGTGATATTACTATAGTATAAACCTGTATACTTAATTCGTAGACTTAAGTGGCCTAAGAGTCATTACTATAAACTAAAGCCTACGCTAATGAGAACATCAATGTATTAGTTACAATATTTACATCACAAAACGTTTCGCCCATGTCTTGATGCGTTCGTTATCAGAAGCGGATATTTTTCGTTAGCTCACTACCATAACCATAACTTAGGTTACCTAACACAACAAAACCAAACCTAACACAACAAAACCAAACCTAACATAACCGAACCGAACCTAACATAACCGAACCGAACCTAACATGACCGAACCGAACGTAACATAACCGAACCGAACCTAACATAACCGAACCGAACCTAACATAACCGAACCGAACCTAACATAACCGAACCGAACCTAACATAACCGAACCGAACCTAACATAACCGAACCGAACCTAACATAACCGAACCGAACCTAACATAACCGAACCGAACCTAACATAACCGAACCGATCCTACCATAACCGAACCGAACCTAACATAACCGAACCGAACCTAACATAACCGAACCGAACCTAACATAACCTAAACAAAGTAGTTGTAGTGAATTAACGGAATAGGTCCTCGGAAGCTTAGTTTTTAGTAAAAATACGTACTCTTTACTCAAACAACAGTTATGTAATCATAGATAATATTTTTGCCATGTAATTATTTTATGAACAACCCCTCTAAACCATCCTGCTCATTTATTGGGGTAGATGGACCACAAAAGCAATGAAGGACAATTTAAGTGACCAAAGCCAAAACATTCCACAATTACAAACTGTATCCTTGACAATATTATGCATAAAATAAAATTCATCGTAAACATTTTAACTTTAAATAATCTGAACAATTCGACTGATACAAAGAAGAAAATTGTGTCTGAAGAAAACTATTAATTGTATGGTTTCTGAAGAAAAATATTAATTTTGAAACATTTAAAATTGTTATTTTTACCAGTGACTATTCAAATGCGTTTTCAAAAGAGGCTATTGTTAAGATTTACAAATTTACGTGGCTATGGAGGGTGTTAGTATTAATATGAAATGTTTTTATTGCGGTTATTGGGGTTTTAATTACCTTTTTAAATACAAATATACTAGTCTATTAATGAAATATAACAAATATAATTTGTATGAAATTAATAATTACTGTCTAAAATATATTTAATTTAGTGGTTTTTAGTTCAAAAAACTAATAGAGAACTTATTAGTATGCACTCATTTGATTTTTGGGTAGTCTATGATATAGATACATAATCGCATTGGTTACGATAAGAATGTAATTTAGTTTATGAGTGAAATACATATAACTTAATAACGTATAAAACGTTTAATTTAGCATCCAAACACACAAGAATCAAAGGAAAACTGTTTAAATATCATGATCTAATCAAATAACTGTAGAGGAAACATTAGTTTTGGGTCGGAATACAAAAAATATAAAATGGAAAACGAGTTTTTGATTTATATAGCTTTTAGATGGTGATGAAATATAGGATTTAACTGTATATAAGTCGGAATAAACTGAATTGTTCTTTTCTTTCTTTGCAAAGCAGGTTCTATTTAGGTCTTTATTAATTTTGTATTATTACTTTGAAAATTACAAATTTAGATCATTAAAATCGGGACTATAATTATTTTCAGTCCAAATTAATTGTTTTAGTAACGTACAATTTACAACTATCCACTTGTAAAAATATTTACTTTAAGTGACAACTCGCTATTTTTAAATGCAAAAAACTATGATCTAACTATACTTAACTATGCGCTAAATATACTAACATATAAATATTTCATGAAATATACTAAAATTTAAATATTACATTTTGCTATAAACATAATTATTGATACAAATTTTTAATATTAGGTTATAATTACCAATAATTTATCTAATAACACGAGTCATAGTAGCAATACTTATTGTTATTTTAAAGATAGTTTTCTTTTATTCAAAGATAGAAATTTTAATTCTGTTTTCAAAAATGATAAAATTTTGAAGCTCTTTGGTTGGCTATGAATTATATGTAAATACAAATAATTGCTAAAATAGTATGATCAATCAATGTTGTATTATTTCCTTATACGTTTACCAGACAGTTGTTTCTGTCAAGTGTTGGTTCGTTTGAACAAAATAGGTAATACTGCCGTAGTAAATGTTCGTTCACCTTTACATCAACATAAGAACGTTGAGGTGATGGTGGGAAGGGTATAGTCGTTCATTTTGCTTAACCGTAATTTTTATAAGAAAATTAAAGATAAACTTAAATTTAAAAGTAAAAAGATAAACTTAACTATTCTTTTATACGTCTCCCGTAGTTTTATTCAGCATTAAATAGTAAACATTAGATTTACTTTTAAGTACAAAAATTGACAAATTGTTCATACACACTATATATGGATTACATAAACATGATAGACACATATTATAATACATAAGTTAGTAACAATCGTACACGTAAAGTGGTACTGACCTACCCACTCTCCCATGCACGTAAAGTGGTACTGACCTACCCACTCTTCCATACATATACGAAGTATTGACCCACACACCCTTCCATACACGTTCAGTGGTATTGACCCTCCTACCCTCCCATGCACGTACGGTGGTACTGACCCTCCCACCCCCATACACGTACGGTGGTACTGACCCTCCCACCTCCATACACGTTCAGTGGTATCAATAAACTTTAAAGATACTATAAAGTTTATTGACACTTAAAGAAAACCAATGAAAAACATTTTTAGATTTAAAGGGGCCCATTTGAAATGAAACCTTTACTCTTTAAGTTTTATATTTATAACAGTTTAATATATTTCATCAATTATTCCGTTTTCTAAAAATGTACATAAAACAATGCTGTATAACCCAATAACATAAAATCTAAATTCACAGATATCTGGGCCAAATAATGTTGTTTATGCAGTAGTTCCTACAATATCCTGGTGAAACTACCACCATTAATACGGTGAGGATGTCACTGGACAATTTACAGATTTCCCCAAAGAATTCAACGTTACACAAAGTGAGACCGTGGGAAGTAATAACACTTTGAGTAAAAGAGCGGCTTCGTGAAATAATCGTGGATTTTATAACGTTACATAAAACATAATAAGCCGTGTTTTTTTTTTTCATGTACCAGCTATGCAGTACGTTTAAACATGCATTTTCACAAAATTTAGTTAAATTTCTCAACGTTAGATTATTATGTGTATTTTACTGATAATAAATTAAAACTCCGTTTGGTTTTCATATACTATTTATCATCAAAGCACTATTTATACAAATTGATGGACATGAGGCCGTCAAACTAGACTGTGCATAAAATCTTACCAAAATATATGTTATTTTATCCCGTAATAATATTGATGGTAAAATTTCAAAAACTTATAAAACAACTTTTAAACAACTTTCATGTTTAGGCCTCCAGATTACTGAATTAACACTATATAGTAGGTTATTTACCTTTGTGATTACCTTTGGATTACTTGACGGATCACAAAGGTAAATAACCTACTATATAGTTTTAAACAACAACTTTTAAAGAATAAAATTTTATTCTTTAATTTTTTTTTAAATAAAATCCAGGTTTTTTTCATTAGAAAAATTACAAACCGAATAAGTGAACAGTTTCTAATTGTAAACATGACATCACAATGTCAATGTCTTAACATACACGCCACCATCCTACATTCACACAACCGAAAGTAAGTGAAGTAAAGTAGTTGGAGCCTAAGAGTCATTCAAATCCTTCTACATGACTGTTATCAGCATTTGTCGGTGTTTTAGTACTTAAAAAAATCTTGAATCATTAAAGGACTTTTTTACTACGGACTAAACAGTACTAATAAGAGTTTAAAAGAGAAATAAAAAACACTTAAGATTATTTTTTATACCTTACTCAAACCTGAGATAATTTTAAATCGTATTTTTAAGTGTTTTATAAACCATAAACTGTTTATGAATTATCCAATGAAACTTATTTGATATTCAAAATTTGTTTTAAAAACATATATCATTTTGATTATATTACAATTAGCTATTAAAATGTTATATTAAAAGAGTACCTTTTTAGAAAATTTATTTTTGTATCCTATACACAATAATAATCTTGGACTATTCTTATGACTGGAATGGTAAAAGTATTTCATGATTTAAATACTATATAAACCATTTTTTTAACTGCATTGATTGCGACTACAAATTGTCTACATTCGCTTAATAACCACAACATAAATACAAGAAAATGTAATTTCAGGCAGTCAGAAAAGCTACGAGACTAAAATTACATCCAATTGACTTAAATATGCGGTAAAAATGAGGTCTGTACAATAATAAAATCTGATGGACCTAATAAAGTTGGCAAACCTATGATCTGTAATAAAATTACAAACGTTGAATTTAATTATGTTTCTAAACTAGGGTCTGCAGTAAATTTACATTAGTTTAAATTCATTCCAACTTTTTTATATTTATTTAAGTGCAATCAATCCATCGTATCCACTAAAATGATTCAGGAATTGAAATAAATGTTTGGGTGTATACAGTTGTTATTTGAATGAGTTAAGAGACATGACCTCTACAATCGAGTTTATCTGACCGACCTAATCCCTGTCCGGACAGCCATCAAACATCAATTTTAATCAGAGCCAATTTATTGGCCCTTTGTGTTTTGTTCCAACGTATGAATTCTCTCAACCTACAGAGGTAAAACACTAATAGTAACAAATGTACAGAATTAACAGCAGTATTGTAATTAAAATATATTACCTTTTACATTCTAAATCATTGTCTACATTAGTTGGGATCAGTAATTTTTAAATCTTTATATGAACTTTAAGTTTCAACGTAAATAATTTGGTTTACATACTAACATTAGCTAAACTCAGTTACGATTTGCTATAGGTTAGTATATACAATCCGTAGCAGTCGTTATTCTGACTATCAATTAGAAAAATGAACGTTGGCTGTGTTTTTTTCTGACTGAATTTATCTGTAAATTATAACTGGATTCTTATTTTTACTGATGTGATCAGCTGCTATTGTACTATTGTGATAGCACATCTATCAGCTGATCACAATAGCACTTTTTCAAAATGACACGTATGTTCATTTTTGTGAAATGTAGGTAGGTCAGGAAATGCTTTAAATGCCCTGTTTACAATTTTAGGAACTAAATACATAGAAAACACTCTTGTATGTAAATACAGTGTTGCATAAAACTTTCAAGCGAATCCATTCAATATTTTTCCAGTTTTGAGTACATAAACGTACAGGAATTTTGATTTCTTTGTACACAGATGTATACATACATTTAGGTAATTTTTCAATGTAATATATTATAAGAAACTCTTAGGGACTTAGTTCAATCAAATTATTTGCAGTTTCAATAAATATTCGTGATGTTATTTAAAAATTCCAATATTTTAAAATTTTTGACTCAAAATATCTTGTAAACAGTTTGGTTCATCAATTTTACACAATGATTAGTTAATTTTATATCAAATATATTTGTAGCTTAATTTTTATTGTAAGTCTATTATTAGGATGTTGTAAATATGTGAAGTAGAATACATTTTATACAAAAACTCCACTATTAATAGACTTACAACAAGGTTTTAAGTTGTACCAAAAGCTTTCTGAAAGCCGTCACAGATAAAAATTAATAACAATCACTTTTGTGTTACAATTGGCTACAATTGGGCCGGACAGTAAGTGACTGGCGTATTATATTTAGAACATGAAGAGGATTCAGCAACAGATGGGAACCGTTCCACCGCTGAGCTGACTTACTTCACGAGCATGACTAATTTCCTCCTTCAAGTGTTCAACTTCCGTAACAGTGTTTGGTTGATAAAAGAAAAAAACTGAAATGAACTATACAGGTTTGTTTAATTACTATGTATTATTTACATTAGCATTTACTGTGTAATTGCAATCATTAGTTGTTATTTGAATACTAAATATTGACTTAATTTAATTGTTCTAAGTTTGATTCGTTTGACATTGTAATTCCAATTTTTAAATCAAATTACACTGTAGGGGAAGACTAGTTCTCTGTCTCACTTCCACCACTCAGTGAATCTCGCTCACACGAGTGCGTTCAGTCACTAGTTTTCTAAGTGGCCTATCTATAAATATAAAGTCTACAATTAGTGAATCAAATAATTATACATTGTACTTGTTTTAATTTGATTACTTTTCTAGCCTATACAATTATTTTTGTATCAATTATTTCTTGCGTATTCATATCACTTTTTTAATTTATGTTTTATTTAATTTATTTAAGTATTCTGTTTCATGTTAACTAAAAAAAATGCTTACAAAATACGATAAATTACTTTCTGTTTGGTTGGCTCAATATAGTTTTTTTGTTAGTTTCTTTTCTTAAATGTTTACCAATATTGGTATAGTACATGTTCCATTAGTCGTTTATTAATATTTCGATGTCTTTCCTAGTAGATTAGTAAAACTGCATGGTTTCTGTTGTAATGACCACTAGTCTAAATATAAATTCTAAAGTAAAATCTCAAAGTAATTTCATATATTTTGCTTTACATTACATTCAAAATAGCTGTTATCTATTAATAAATACATTGCATGGTTTGTGTTTATTAAATATATACGTATTCCCTACACAAACCAGTGAACCAGGCAGCGTAGCCACATAAATTATGTAAGGTGGGAAGGTACGAAAATCCACTTGGGACTTTTCGTCGATGCACCTCACTGGGGACTAGACGGCTGTGTTATACTTTAAAATCTCTACAAAGTTACATACTTTACGTTCCCTAAGTGTTCTGCAATGTGTATTTCCAAACATTTACATCAAAATGTAACCTAAAATATGTTAAAATGTAATACAAAACGTATTATAATATTTAACAGGCCTACTGAGTTTGATAAATAAAAAAACCAACACACACTCTCGTACGTAATAAACCATAATAAAAATTTCATGTTTAGGCCTCCGGATTACTGAATTAACACTATATAGTAGGTTATTTACCTTTGTGATCCGTCAAGTAATCCAAAAATGTCAAGTAATCCAAAAATTTTTGGATTACTTGACGGATCACAAAGGTAAATAACCTACTATATAGTATAGCATAATAAAAATCACATTACGTTATGATGATCGATAAAATTTGGTTGTATTGTAAAATAAAACACAAATAAAGTACCCAATACAAGCTGTTCCTAAATTATGAATATTGAAAGATAAAATATAATTAAAATTGAAGTGTACGATGTTAATACACACCCTGATTATCACGTACTATAGAATCACTGATATTTCACTGATCACGTACTATACAATCCCAGATCCTTCAGTGATCACTTACTATACAATCACAGATCCTCTAGTGATCACTTACTATACAATCACAGATCCTCTAGTGATCACGTACTATACAATCACTGATCCTTCTTCGGTGATAACGTACTATAAAATCACAGATCCTTCAGTAATCACGTACTATAAAATCACTGATCCTTTGTGATAACGTTGTACTATCCAATCACTGATCTTTCAGTGATCACTTACTATACAATCATTGATCTTTCGGTGGTCAGGTATTATACAATTCTCTAAGCACTTCCAATAACTACGCTACTCGTATATTTTGAAATTTATTAACGAAATGCGCCATCCACCAATGTCGGGGTGCCGTCAAAGTAGGCCCACATAGTCGTAATTCTTTTACATCTCATGTCAGATGTCTATGTAGGCCTACATTAGTCTGAAGAGATTGACAATGGTTCTGACCCTGCCACCCGCTCAGAGAATTAGAGAAATAACTACTGGACCCCCGATGTTTTATAAGTCTACTCAGCCCAGTATTGTATGCGACCTCTGTTCCTTTATTCTTAATGGATAGCAAATATATAAATGTTTTATATGAACAAAACATTTTTATTTCACATATATGTGTTTCTTGTAAATTCAAGAACTCTAATTGTATTCGTTTAACCATAATTTATCATGTACCGACAATTCTGTATTACATATTATTCAACGTTCGCATACTTGTGGTAGTTTTGGCACTCAAAGTTCACAAATAAAGTATTTGTAATTTAAGAAATAGCAAAGCAATTTAACGTAGAGATTCAAAAGACTCAAAAAGCAGCCGTAAACGAAGATTAATTTCAGTCTTGAAGTCTGAAACAAAAAGATTAATGGCTTTAGGTCATAAATCACTTAAGTTCACTAAGTGGTCTTTTTGAAGTTATTTCCAAAAATTTTGACAGTTGTCTCAACCGTCATTGTAAAGAGTAGTTTTGTGACAGTTTTAAATTGATTTAAATGTTATTATTAAACATCTTATTAGTTAACATTCTCTACCATGGCTGTAATATAGAGATACTCGATAAATGGTGGTTAATTGTTAATCCAAAAAAAATTTATTAAAGTATATTATAAATGTACGACTCTTTTAAAATGGCATTACAATTTTTGAAGTGTGTTTAAAATCTTGATATAGCATTTACTAGATATGTATATTAATTTTATATATATATGTTTTACAATGCATTTTACATTTATGTTAGATCTAATAATTTACGCACTATATGCCTTTGAGTTAACAAACCTTTCAGTTTTGGCTTCGGTATATTTCTACTTAATTACTTACTATCATGGGGAGGATATGAAACTGATTCTTTATCAAGGAAATTAATCACTTCTAAGTGTCTTTGTTTGAAAGTATTAATTTTCGCATACTTCAGGACATTTTTTATTTTAATATGATTTAACTGAGAATAGTTTTTTAATCATTCTGAACACCAAAAAAATACCGGCCAATTTGACTAAGATTTTTACTATTTTTTGTATAGTTACTTAAAATATACACCATATTACTTAAAATATAATTGAACTCTATTCATATTCACACTAAGAGAAGATACGTCTAGTTGAAAAATGAAACACCTGCAGTCACTTTAAACTGGCTACTTACTATAAAGTGCTCATTTCCAACTCCCATCACGGTTATGATCTACTTAAGTTGCTTCTTCCTCCATCTACATCGCAAAGTACGCTTTAATACAAACTCTTTTTACTTACAAATCATTTACGTGTATCTGGTTTTAAGTTAGTGCATTTTTCTTAGGAAAAAATAAAAGACAAATTCCACCCCATACAAGCAATTATGGTTGAAAGTTAGAATGTAATGAAAAATGCAGTTACCATCTTACAAATATGTTGCAATTTTGACATATTTAGGATAGTCATAACCAAAAAAATTTTAAATTGTAAAATAAGCAAATACAGTAACGTTTAGTGCAACAGTTTTGCTTTACTTTTTTCGTACTAATAAGTTAGCTGATTTTATAACAACGTACTCCCAAGAACGTCGTAATACATTAAAAAAAATGAATCAATTTAACATTATAATAGAATAATTATACATTTAAGACAAATTATTATGTCTTGATAAAAGAAAATAGTCCATAGGCTGTTGCTTACTATTCACTGAATAACTTTATAGAACCACCGGCTGTTCATTTGTCATTGGGCTATTAATTAATGACACTTTCTAAGGAATAGTCGGCCTTATTTTATAACAACGTACTCCCAAGAACGTCGTAATACATTAAAAAAATGAATCAATTGAACATTATAATAGAATAATTATACATTTAAGACAAATAATTATGTCTTGATAAAAGAAAATAGTACATAGGCTGTTGCTTACTATTCGCTGAATAACTTTATAGAACCACCGGCTGTTCATTTGTCATTGGGCTATTAATTAATGACACTTTCTAAGGAATAGTCGGCCTTATTTTATAACAACGTACTCCCAAGAACGTCGTAATACATTAAAAAAATGAATCAATTGAACATTATAATAGAATAATTATACATTTAAGATAAATAATTATGTCTTGATAAAAGAAAATAGTACATAGGCTGTTGCTTACTATTCGCTGAATAACTTTATAGAACCACCGGCTGTTCATTTGTCATTGGGCTATTAATTAATGACACTTTCTAAGGAATAGTCGGCCTTATTTTATAACAACGTACTCCCAAGAACGTCGTAATACATTAAAAAAATGAATCAATTGAACATTATAATAGAATAATTATACATTTAAGACAAATAATTATGTCTTGATAAAAGAAAATAGTACATAGGCTGTTGCTTACTATTCGCTGAATAACTTTATAGAACCACCGGCTGTTCATTTGTCATTGGGCTATTAATTAATGACACTTTCTAAGGAATAGTCGGCCTTATTTTATAACAACGTACTCCCAAGAACGTCGTAATACATTAAAAAAATGAATCAATTGAACATTATAATAGAATAATTATACATTTAAGACAAATAATTATGTCTTGATAAAAGAAAATAGTACATAGGCTGTTGCTTACTATTCGCTGAATAACTTTATAGAACCACCGGCTGTTCATTTGTCATTGGGCTATTAATTAATGACACTTTCTAAGGAATAGTCGGCCTTATTTTATAACAACGTACTCCCAAGAACGTCGTAATACATTAAAAAAATGAATCAATTGAACATTATAATAGAATAATTATACATTTAAGACAAATAATTATGTCTTGATAAAAGAAAATAGTACATAGGCTGTTGCTTACTATTCGCTGAATAACTTTATAGAACCACCGGCTGTTCATTTGTCATTGGGCTATTAATTAATGACACTTTCTAAGGAATAGTCGGCCTTATTTTATAACAACGTACTCCCAAGAACGTCGTAATACATTAAAAAAATGAATCAATTGAACATTATAATAGAATAATTATACATTTAAGACAAATAATTATGTCTTGATAAAAGAAAATAGTACATAGGCTGTTGCTTACTATTCGCTGAATAACTTTATAGAACCACCGGCTGTTCATTTGTCATTGGGCTATTAATTAATGACACTTTCTAAGGAATAGTCGGCCTTATTTTGTAACAATGACTACATTCGCTCATGTACACTCATCACACTTATTCGAAATCCATATTCACCCATATCTTGACAATCGGCGTCTTATGAATAAATAAATAAAACTGGTTGGTTTTTTATAAGTACATGATAGATCAAGAGAGTTGAAACCCTACATGTGTTTAATAACTCACCCACCCATACACGTACGGTGGTTTTGGCCCAACCACATGTTTTTACGTTTTTATAATTGATTATATTTTTTTCTTTAAATACTTTTGAGCGAAATAAACACCTTATTTCCTTAATTTACTAAATATGTTAAAATGTTTATAGAAAGCAAGTTATAAACACCTAGTTTTATTATAAACATGCATTTGTTTTTTATTTCACCTTTAAAATAAAGCAACAGTTTCAATAAAGGAGGTTTTGCAAATACAGTTGTTATTTGAATGAGTTAGCATGACCATTGTATTGCATTTTATCGGACTAACTTACTGTAATCCCTGCCCGGTCAGCCATCAAACATAAATTTAAATCAAAGCCAATTTATTGGCAGTGTTTTTTGTCTCCAATTTACTAATACCCTCAAACCTATTGTAGTATTGTAAAATAAATTGTATCAAATGTGTTATTCCAAACTGTACAATATATTTTGAATTTGAATGAGTTGTATGTAAATATACCCGTATTTTTTAATTTCATAAATGTTATATAAATATAACGTGAATAGTTTAATTTTTTCTTTCAGTTCTTAATATAATTTTTTGTAGACGATTCATAGTACTGTTCAGTCATATTAATGCTATTTCAATAGAGATAAAATTCATAGAACTATCAATCAATAATTCATTTAGAAAAAATCAATTTGTGTAACATTTTAACTATCGTTTTAATATTAGATTAAACCAATCCCATTATTCCTATTTTGTAACTTCTAATAAACTTTATCTGCTATAACAAGCAAAGAAAATATTATCTACATACTAGTGTATCTAATTTAGGCATCAACCGACGTTTAGAAAACAGTCTGACAGTCGGTTACATTATTCGATACACGAATTATTGTTTCACGGGCTGTGGGTACTAATTTGTATCTTACATAATAAAATAAAATATATATTGATATAAAAATTCATATTTACTACAAAAATAACTCATATTTATTTTTGTTAAGTAGGTTCTGACGAATGTACGTTAAGTTTTAGCCCACTAAACCAAAGACATCTATAACAAATGAATACGTACAACGTGCGATTATGTAAAATTTAGAGCATAATCTATATAAATGATAAACACTAAATTAAGTTTTAATTTCACCATAATTATTTTTATAATAATCCATATTTATCGAATAATTTCTGTAATCAAACGTCGCATTAAATTAAGTTTTCAAACTTTATCTTTATTGCTGTTTTATATACATTACATCATCAAATATTTCTGAGCTGGTCGTGTGTTTTTTTGGAATACACTAAATATGTGTATACTGTTTT
This sequence comes from Stictocephala bisonia, assembly GCA_035578905.1. Classification (NCBI taxonomy): domain Eukaryota; kingdom Metazoa; phylum Arthropoda; class Insecta; order Hemiptera; family Membracidae; genus Stictocephala; species Stictocephala bisonia. The sequence continues at coordinate 3,026,871 of JAQJVL010000029.1, forward strand.
TTTCTTGTATGTTTACAATGTGGTCTCTGACATGTTTATGGGGTTATACTCTAACACATAGTTGAAACAGCTGAACTGTTTGTGTGGCTTCTGACACCAATATATTAAGTCACTCTCCGGGTCGGGACGTGCTCAACCCCAACACAGAGCATAATTGCTGGTGTTATTCAGTAATTGCATTGACCTTAATTATTTTCACGTCATAGCAGTACATTTGGTGTCAATTTGTTTTCGTTAGGCAGTAGATAGCTTTAAATATCCCCTTAATAAAGAAGAATTTATGTTTGGATTTTAACATTTTTGCCAAGCAACAATTTTATTTGGAAATACAAGTTTTGGTATTTAATTTAAATATACTTTTTTAATGTATGATACCCTACGCATAGGTTGATTTACTAACATTTTTATTTACTGTTATTTGAAACACACCCTCTAGTTTTCAGTAATAGGCAAAAACCTTGATGCAATTGAATGAATAAACGCCATCATTTTGAAGTAAAAGCCGACAGAAAAAGTTAATTCAAGATTTATCAGTTTTCCTTCAATTTAAACTGCATAGTGACAAGAAGTGACATTCGACGCTCACGGATAGTTTTGAGTGTCGAAGGTAACTTATCCCTGGTGATCTAAATGGTCCGAGATCCCCATCTTCTTGATCCTATGATTACCTAAGTGTAATATGGTATATCACCATTTTTACGTCCAGTCTAAATTTTCTTTTATCACAAAACATTTGCCCAACAAATTTTAAAACCAGTGGGGTTTTATTACAATCGTACATTCTCATTTTTAAAGACAAAATCTTTAATTTGAACTAAAACACTTCATTTCAAATTAAAATTCAAACACTTTAATTCAGGCCTGTGCGTGAGCTTTACCCAATGAGTGCAGCACCAAAGTTAGGTCAGTTGGGGATTCAAACCCTGGACAGACTCTCCACAGTTCAAAGCCTTAGCCACTAAGCCACCACCCAGCATAAATATGTTATTCGAATTTTATTTTTAAATGTAATAATATTACTAAAATTATACAATCAACGTAAGTTTTTGGCGCCATTTCCATATTATTTATTTAATTTTATGGACAATTAAGGCTAACATAATCTAAAATGTTTGTATGTACAACCTTTAGTGGCTAAAAAAACCCTAAAACAGTACTACTGTACACTGTACAATCGACACTCTTCATATTGCATTTTATATACAGCTATGTGTAAAATTCAATTATTATTCACAGTTGTGAGACGTCACTCGCATATTTATAGATTTCCCTTAAGCATTAAACAAAATGGTCCTGTGGGAAATATAATACATGGAGTAAAAGCACCTTGACGAAAAGGAGTTTAGTTTTGAATTTATGTCTTACATTATAATATGGGTGTTGTGCGAACCATACCAATGAGTTAACCCTGCTAGAGTCACAGATATTTGTTTTAAAATTGCAACATACGATCTATATAATTATTACTTCCACTATACGTATATATGTAGTGGGTTACTACTATTGTCCACGTATGGGAGGGTGGATGGACCATTACAACTGAATGTGAGTAGGTGGGAGGGTGGGTCAATACTACTGATCGTGTACGGGTGGGAGGGTGGGTCAATACTACTGATCGTGTACGGGTGGGAGGGTGGGTCACTACTACTGATCGTGTACGGGTGGGAGGGTGGGTCAATACTACTTATCGTGTACGGGTGGGAGGGTGGGTCACTACTACTGATCGTGTACGGGTGGGAGGGTGGGTCATTACTACTTATCGTGTACGGGTGGGAGGGTGGGTCAATACTACTGATCGTGTACGGGTGGGAGGGGGGCAATACTAATGATCGTGTACGGGTGGGAGGGTGGGTCAATACTACTGATCGAGTACGGGTGGGAGGGTGGGTCAATAATAATGATCGTGTACGGGTGGGAGGACGGATCAATACTACTGATCGTGTACGGGTGGGTCAATACTACTGACCGTTTACGGTTGTGAGGGTGGGTCAATACTACTGACCGTGTACGGGTGGGAGGGTGGGTCAATACTACTGATCGTGTACGGGTGGGAGGGTGGGTCAATACTAATGATCGTGTACGGGTGGGAGGGTGGGTGAATACTACTGATCGTGTACGGGTGGGAGGGTGGGTGAATACTACTGATCGTGTACGGGTGGGAGGGTGGGTGAATACTACTGATCGTGTACGGGTGGGAGGGTGGGTCAATACTACTTATCGTGTACGGGTGGGAGGGTGGGTCAATACTACTTATCGTGTACGGGTGGGAGAGTGGGTGAATACTACTGATCGTGTACGGGTGGGAGGGTGGGTGAATACTACTGATCGTGTACGGGTGGGAGGGTGGGTCAATACTAATTATCGTGTACGGGTGGGAGGGTGGGTCAATACTACTGATCGTGTATGGGTGGGAGGGTGGGTCACTACTATTGATCGTGTACGGTAGGAGGGTTGGTCAATACTACTTATCGTGTACGGGTGGGAGGGTGGGTCACTACTACTGATCGTGTACGGGTGGGAGGGTGGGTCAATACTACTTATCGTGTACGGGTGGGAGGGTGGGTCACTACTACTGATCGTGTACGACTGGGAGGGTGGGTCATTACAACTTATCGTGTACGGGTGGGAGGGTGGGTGAATACTACTGATCGTGTACGGGTGGGATGGGGGGCAATACTAATGATCGTGTTCGGGTGGGTGGGTGGGTCAATACTACTGATCGAGTACGGGTGGGAGGGTGGGTCAATACTACTGATCGTGTACGGGTGGGAGGGGGGGCAATACTAATGATCGTGTATGGGTGGGAGGGTTAGTCAATACTACTTATCGTGTACGGGTGGGAGGGGCAATACTAATGATCGTGTACGGGTGGGAGGGGGGCAATACTAATGATCGTGTACGAGTGGGAGGGGGGCAATACTAATGATCGTGTACGGGTGGGAGGGTGGGTCAATACTACTTATTGTGTACGGGTGGGAGGGTGGGTCAATACTAATGATCGTGTATGGGTGGGAGGGTGGGTCAATACTCATGATCGTGTACGGGTGGGAGGCTGGGTCAATACTACTTATCGTGTACGGGTGGGAGCGTGGGTCAATACTACTTATCGTGTACGGGTGGGAGGGGGGCAATACTAATGATCGTGTACGGGTGGGAGGGTGGGTCAATACTAATGATCGTGTACGAGTGGGAGGGTGGGTCAATACTACTTATCGTGTACGGCTGGGAGGGTGGGTCAATACTAATGATCGTGTACGGGTGGGAGGGGGGCAATACTAATGATCGTGTACGGGTGGGATGGGGGCAATACTAATGATCGTGTACGGGTGGGAGGGTGAGTCAATACTAATGATCGTGTACGGTTAGGGAGGGTGGGTCAATACTACTGATCGTGTACGGGTGGGAGGGTGGGTCAATACTAATGATAGTGTACGGGTGGGAGGGTGGGTCAATACTACTGATCGTGTATGGGTGGGAGGGTGGGTCACTACTACTGATCGTGTACGGGTGGGAGGGTGCGTCATTACTACTTATCGTGTACGGGTGGGAGGGTGGGTGAATACTACTGATCGTGTACGGGTGGGAGGGGGGCAATACTAATGATCGTGTACGGGTGGGAGGGTGAGTCAATACTACTGATCGAGTACGGGTGGAAGGGTGGGTCAATAATAATGATCGTGTATGGGTGGGAGGACGGGTCAATACTACTGATCGTGTACGGGTGGGTCAATACTACTGACCGTTTACGGTTGTGAGGGTGGGTCAATACTACTGACCGTGTACGGGTGGGAGGGTGGGTCAATACTACTGATCGTGTACGGGTGGGAGGGTGGGTCAATACTAATGATCGTGTACGGGTGGGAGGGTGGGTGAATACTACTGATCGTGTACGGGTGGGAGGGTGGGTGAATACTACTGATCGTGTTCGGGTGGGAGGGTGGGTCAATACTACTGATCGTGTACGGGTGGGAGGGTGGGTCAATACTACTTTTCGTGTACGGGTGGGAGGGTGGGTCAATACTACTTATCGTGTACGGGTGGGAGAGTGGGTGAATACTACTGATCGTGTACGGGTGGGAGGGTGGGTCAATACTACTTATCGTGTACGGGTGGGAGGGTGGGTCACTACTACTGATCGTGTACGGGTGGGAGGGTGGGTCATTACTACTTATCGTGTACGGGTGGGAGGGTGGGTGAATACTACTGATCGTGTACGGGTGGGAGGGGGGCAATACTAATGATCGTGTACGGGTGGGAGGGTGGGTCAATACTACTGATCGAGTACGGGTGGGAGGGTGGGTCAATACTACTGATCGAGTACGGGTGGGAGGGTGGGTCAATAATAATGATCGTGTATGGTTGGGAGGACGGGTCAATACTACTGATCGTGTACGGGTGGGTCAATACTACTGACCGTTTACGGTTGTGAGGGTGGGTCAATACTACTGACCGTGTACGGGTGGGAGGGTGGGTCAATACTACTGATCGTGTACGGGTGGGAGGGTGGGTCAATACTAATGATCGTGTACGGGTGGGAGGGTGGGTGAATACTACTGATCGTGTACGGGTGGGAGGGTGGGTGAATACTACTGATCGTGTTCGGGTGGGAGGGTGGGTCAATACTACTGATCGTGTACGGGTGGGAGGGTGGGTCAATACTACTTTTCGTGTACGGGTGGGAGGGTGGGTCAATACTACTTATCGTGTACGGGTGGGAGAGTGGGTGAATACTACTGATCGTGTACGGGTGGGAGGGTGGGTCAATACTACTTATCGTGTACGGGTGGGAGGGTGGGTCACTACTACTGATCGTGTACGGGTGGGAGGGTGGGTCATTACTACTTATCGTGTACGGGTGGGAGGGTGGGTGAATACTACTGATCGTGTACGGGTGGGAGGGGGGCAATACTAATGATCGTGTACGGGTGGGAGGGTGGGTCAATACTACTGATCGAGTACGGGTGGGAGGGTGGGTCAATACTACTGATCGTGTACGGGTGGGAGGGGGGCAATACTAATGATCGTGTATGGGTGGGAGGGTTAGTCAATACTACTTATCGTGTACGGCTGGGAGGGGGGCAATACTAATGATCGTTTACGGGTGGGAGGGGGGCAATACTAATGATCGTGTACGGGTGGGAGGGGGCAATACTAATGATCGTGTACGAGTGGGAGGGGGGCAATACTAATGATCGTGTACGGGTGGGAGTGTGGGCCAATACTACTTATCGTGTACGGGTGGGAGGGTGGGTCAATACTAATGATCGTGTATGGGTGGGAGGGTGGGTCAATACTAATGATCGTGTACGGGTGGGAGGGTGGGTCAATACTACTTATCGTGTACGGGTGGGAGGGTGGGTCAATACTACTTATCGTGTACGGGTGGGAGGGGGGCAATACTAATGATCGTGTACGGGTGGGAGGGTGGGTCAATACTAATGATCGTGTACGAGTGGGAGGGTGGGTCAATACTACTTATCGTGTACGGCTGGGAGGGTGGCTCAATACTAATGATCGTGTACGGGTGGGAGGGGGGCAATACTAATGATCGTGTACGGGTGGGATGGGGGCAATACTAATGATCGTGTACGGGTGGGAGGTTGAGTCAATACTAATGATCGTGTACGGTTGGGGAGGGTGGGTCAATACTACTGATCGTGTACGGGTGGGAGGGTGGGTCAATACTAATGATAGTGTACGGGTGGGAGGGTGGGTCAATACTACTGATCGTGTATGGGTGGGAGGGTGGGTCACTACTACTGATCGTGTACGGGTGGGAGGGTTGGTCAATACTATTTATCGTGTACGGGTGGGAGGGTTGGTCAATACTACTTATCGTGTACGGGTGGGAGGGTGGGTCAATACGTCGTTTTATGTAAGGGAGGTTGGACGGGTCTGTAATACTGTCCGTGTAGGCTTCTTAGGGAAGGCCTATATGAAATTTACGTTGGGTCTATGATTATTTGAATTAAACTTATTTATAGTTATTTTATCATACACATTCAACTATTCATAACACTCTAACATTTGAAAAAAAGTAAAAATATTTCTATCAGTACTACAGATCTGAATTGTTTAAACATATACGTAAGTTAACTTATTCAATTTATACACAACAGAATTGATCTTTAGGAAAGTAAACGTATGGTTGTTAAAAAAACCACTGATTTTAAATGTCAACGAGCAACTAGTTTTGTGACAAGAGAAAGACTGTACTTAAGCATGGTGATGGTCGTAAATTACAATTAAATAATCAAGTCGGGTGGTATTTTCATTTAGATCAGCATGATATTTCCGTCATTCAAGACTGTCCGAGATTGTGGCTGGGGACAGTGACTGTCACTTCTTGGCGTTATGTAAGTTGTAATCGGCATAATATACTGTAATATCATCCATTCACTGATTCAAGTGAGATTTGGATTGAAATTCTGAGAAAATACCCAATAAAAGAAACCACTATGCCTCTTTCTAGATTTGTGGTTAGCCCGTCTGCATCATCTGCAGATGTTCTGGGGTTCAAATTCCGAGAGGTCCTCTAAACCTTTGCTTGAGGGGTTGGACAGTTTTCCCGTAATAATGGGTGTAGACTAATATAAAAATGCCACTAGCGTAAATAGATCAAAAATTAAAATAAAATAAAAAATAAATAAATAAAAATATTATGTGTTACCAGTATCAGCATTTGTGCAAAACCCATTGTATAAACTTGAGTATCTTTGGATACTCAGTACCAAGGTGTTATACGCTTGCTAATAGCTAAGCAGCGATTGGGTATTTTTATCTACTCTTAATAGGGTCTATGGGATAAAATTTAACCTTCTACAGACAAATCTCTAAACAAATTTACCTGATTATATGGATGGGGATTTGGCTGGTTGGAAAATTAATTTATCAATGTACCATAGGACCAAGATGAATTATACAGAGTTAATAATAAAATCAACTCACAAATACCAAATTAGAGTTTATAACTCACCTGTATATGAAAAAATAAACAATAATATGTGGGACGAATTTCTTAAATATTTATACATCTTAAGTATTGTGTGGTCAGGAATGACAATGAGAAAGAAAAGTTTATAAAATCACAAAGTAAAGCAAACAGAAATAAAGAATTAAACTAGGAGAAAGTAATAAACAAAGTAATCAAGAAAGTAATCAGACTAAAGTGATATCTGGAGGAATGAGAGTTTCGGCACAACCAAGGTTTACTTTAAAACGTCTCCAGTCGACAGTTTACTTTTAACCACGTGAGGAATATGTATTAAGTACAGTATATTTAAACTAAGTTTATAATATATTTTCATAGTAAACATATTTGTAGAGGAGAATGTCAATTTATATAAATTCAGAGTTTATTAGAAATAAATATATCATGCTTTTTACATATAAACTGTTTAGACAATCACTTAAATTTTAATCCCACGCAAACACATAATAATCTTTCTAAACCATACTTTTTATGACTGTACTTGTTTATTTTGGTGGGAGGGAAAATTAATATGATTAATATGATTTTTGATTACACTAAATTCAGTATGATTTATTTCCTATATGCATCTTAATAGAACGTTCACAGTTAGTAAACAAATACATGAATATACTTCGATGTATGATATGTATGTTCATAAATTATACATAATCTTTGTATGCCGTAAAGTTGCAATATTGTAACTCCGGAGAGCGCATTAAGACGACAGGGTAGGGAGAGCCACCACACCTGGGACTCCGGGACGTTCTTCCCAGGGAATGACTCTTTAAACGTTTGGTTATTTTTCAAACTATCTTTATATTTACATCACTGTATTCTTATACAACATAAGATACAGAATGTTTAATTATTGTAAGATACACAGTATATATATAAGCTGTTTGATTATTAGAGGATGTTAGAAACCTTTTAAATACTGAATCAATTTTTTCGTAGTGTAATAAAATTAATTAAATGTACACCACAATCTTATGCTTTAAATTTACGATTAAAAATCACTTAATTGTACTTTAAATTATCTAGTACTGAGGGTCTTAAGCTTAAAATAATGTAAAATATTTTTTTAGTATTTCAATCACTAGGTAACAGTAATTTAAATCATGGGCTTAATGGTGTTATGTACTTTTGCTCGAAAAATATCATAGATACCGAACTTATGGGATTATATAGAGTATACTTATCAAGCTTTTTTTCTGAAAATTAATAATAAGGTTCTGTAAATATTAAATAATTTTGGCTAGTGTAGAAAAGCTGATGAAATATTTACTAAACTAAGAAAATTTTTTAAAAACTTGATTTAATATATTACCCACAGAAAAATTAGCCAAATGAGAGCGTTAACTATTTTGTTGAAAAGAATGATCAGACTTGTGTGAGGGATCTGATCTTTGCGTATGAGAGAAAATTGTTCGGTAAACATTCCAGTTTATCAATTCACCCCTCATTTTTACAAATCTATTCCCTCAGTCAGTAGTTTTTATACTCTCAAGCTTTAATAAGCTATTAAAGAGCTTGTTTTACATCATACAAAAATAAGCGTCAACTATAACAAGACTAAAATCAATTTTGAGATGTACCAGTAGTTTCATTTGAAGATATCTTGGAAAGGTTATGAATATGAAACTGGTCTTGTAACAACTTAAGTGTCTAATCTACGGAGATGGGCCATCACCCCCATCCCCTCTCAGTTGTGTGGGATCGTCCTTACCATTCTCCTTACCACTGTACGTGTTTGGGTGGTTGTTTGTCTGGCTTCAAAGTTATATCTAAGGTTTAGGTAATACTCTTAAATTTTTCTGGACAGGATATGAATTAAATAAAACCAGCTCGTGTGTTTTCTTATAACTATTATCAAGCTCGATCAAAATTACGTTACGAGAACATTTTGCACGACCAATAGAGGTTGAGAGATTGTTTTATAACTATCAAGATTAGTTCTGTATATTTTTTATGTGGTGGTTGAATAAGAGCACTTTAAAAATCATCAAGGATTTTCTCAATTTTTCAGTTAAATAGTCATTTTCAGATTGGGGATGGCTAACTTTTACTAATCTATATTTATAAAAGAGGATGTTTTTATATATATATATATATATATATATATATATATATATATATATATATATATATATATATATATATATATATATATATATATATATATGTTTGAAGTTTATGCGCTGCCAAACCATCCAACCGATCGCCATGAAACTTTAGGATGTTGTCCTGTATACTCTCGAGATGGTTTCTGTGAAGTTTGATGCAGATCCGTCCACAGCGTCCCACCCTACGGGCTCCTAAAGATCCCATGTTATTCAAATGTAGAATCTGAATTGTTTACAAAAAACATATGACTGTGTGGTTTAATGTAGTTTCACATGCCATAAGCAGATTGAAGTTCTCACAACAACAGTACTGTATATGTTTTGATTTATTTTAGTTCTACATTTCACCTTGAGAGTGTAGCACACACTACTTTTACTTGATCAGGTGATCTGTATTTGGTGTTAACCTTTTTTCCTCGGTAATTTCCTGTGTGACTTGCTTTCGCAATAACTATTAATAAATCTCAAGGACAGTCATTGCGTGTTGCCGCAATAAATTTAAGTAATCCATGTTTTTCACATGAAGAGCTCTACGTCGCTTGCTCGAGAGTAGGCTCACCAAAAAACCTTTACATTTATACACCAAATGAGAAGACCAAAAATATTGTTTACCCGCTTGCGCTCATTTAATAAATAATGGTTTTTTTCTATAATTCTTTTTATTGCTTTATTTTGGTATGTCAATGAAAAATGAAAGGCGAGACAACGTCCGCTGGATTCAGCTAGTTTCCTGTAAAACTTTACAAAAAAATTAACTATCATTCCATAAAGGCGTGATCATTTAATACAATATTGTTGTTTTAAAATAAAATTGAGGGTACTAACAAATATAGTGTATTTAAAATAACTTAATCAAGCATTATATTAAATTTATTCGGTATTAAATAAACACCTGTTTTAATATAAATGAAGTACTCGACTGAGAACGTTCAGGGATGCCCGTCACTCGCTAATCTAGAGATTTCCCTCAAGTATCCAACATTAAACAAAGTGAGACTCTGTGATGTAATAACACTAGGGGTGGTAAGCAACGGAGAAAATAAAATTTATCTTCTATAACTTTTATATTACCACACCAGATAATGTTCATAAATTGCGCAATCACTATCATTATTTTTAGTTTGTTCAGTTTTCTACTATGCTCTTTTTTATGCTCTCATGCGAGTCGAGTCTTATTACGTATGGTGTGCCACAGGGTTCTGTATTAGATCCTATTCTTTTTTTAATATACGTTAATGAACTGCCTTTGCTGTTTACACGGCATTGAGTTACTCTACTACAAGTTTAAATCTTCTCCAAGATTATATGCAAAAAGATCTTTATTTTTTAGAATATTAGTTTTCAAAAAATTCCTAACATTGAGTGATAAGATTAAATTCATGATTTTTACACACTTTATTTTTATTGTACTTTATATTTGATTTTTATTTAATTTTATATGTTAGCATTAAGCAAAAATAATTGTAGACAGTTAATACATTTTGTTAATTTTATATAAAGTACATATTATTAATTATGTATCTCTATTTTTTATATGTTGTATGATATGGTAAATAAATATTTATTGTTATTAGTATTAAATGTAGGTTTGTCACGAGTACCATCATGATGGTTGATGTTACATAGATTCTTATATATTAGACGCCGATACAACTTGGTGCGTATTTCATGGCGAATATGAATGCTTATATAAGAGTAGGGTGAGTATGGATGACCAGTGTAGTCTGGTTACTAACTAAATTACTTGTAACTAGAGGATTCCACATATTAACGATGACATTGTACGCACATTAAGGAAAAAACTATTAATATAACTAAAGTATATTATTATGTCAAATAAATTGTATTGAAATGTTGTTATTATTGTAGTAAATGTTTATAAAAAAAATAGTAAACCCGTTAGGCTCATTATTTAATTAATAAATAAAGCTACATTTAACGATAATTGTGTGATAATTATAAAGCCCCAAGCATGATAATATGTTTAAAAACATTTAATATGCATAAGTATATACGATTGCAAAAGCATATCAGGTACGATAAATAGTCGTGTATACGATAATGCCCGTTTAGTTATATATTGTTGTACTTGAAATGTTGTAATCACATTTTAGCAGCAACTATTCAAGCATTGTAATCTTTTAGATAAGGGAGCGAGTGAGTAATTGTTTAATGTGTCCCTTGTGTACTAGTTATATCACTTTATATCCGTTAATTTTTCTATTTAATAGTAATATTGAACAAATAAAAAATGTACTTTATTTTATTTCTCTCTTGATTACTTTTTTCTACCATATTTACTTGACAATTATGAAATAAACATGATTTATTGTACATATGTTCTTCATTATTTATAGTTAAAAAAACTATAAAATAGTATCCTTTTCCTTCCGGAGGTTCACAAAAAAAGAATGTTCACTAATTTAACGATCTATACTTGTAGATTTTTCAGTTAAATCAACATATTATGAATTAAAAAACTAAATAACGTCTATATAATTTAAATACAGATAAATTCATGTTCAATTTTCAAATAAACCAATTATTCCTTTCCTTTAGAAACGAAGTTGGTACAAAAAGTATTTGCGTCACAAAACCTGATCCTAATCAAATCATTCTGTCAACATATTGACGAAATCCTTTGTCTGCTTTACCCTGTATGGAATATATTTTATTGAACCATACTTTATAACAGTATCCTAAAAGAGACTAAAAACAAATTTTGTAATTTTAAATAAACATTGAATTCGAATAAATTATTTTTAAATCTGGTTTGATTTATTTTTATTTAGTCTAAGTTTAATCCATGTTTACGTAAGTTCTTTACTCTAGTGCCCTTTTTAATTGGATATTTAACTTGATGGCCTCTAAAGTTGTATTTGCAAAATAAAAGTAAAAAAATACGGGCTTATTGTGATTGAAATTACATTTAAATACAATTTACATTAACCTATAGATATGTGGAAGCAAATTTATATGATTAAAAATTAAATTAATGAATGTTTTATTTCAACATAAGTTAGAGGTGACCGATTCCAGCTATGAGTTAACCGTAGTTTCTGTAATACCCTTGATTATATACACACCTATAATATATATTCAATCTAATAGGAATATTTTGTTAGTAAGTGAGGCCCGCAACCACAGGTGGTTTAAACTGCATTACATTTACATGGGACTACACTTATCGCTCCACAATGGAACACAAAAACAGCTGATATTTTGAGACTCAAAATTTAACATTGGATGGGAAATCTATTTGATAAAACCAATGGTAATACCCACCTTTTTTAATCAGTTATACTGTATCTGTATTAATTGAAGGCTAGACTACTGTCATCGTATAAACTATCAAGTTTTGATTAATTTACCTCTAAAATTAATTTAATTTAAATTTGTACTTCTATAAGCAGCTTAAACAATATGTTTTAGTACAACCAGCAAAGAATTGTTTACAAGAATTATTAAAATTTTTTTGTCAAACTAAAAATGTATTATAATATGTGGAAATTAATTAACTATATAAAACAAATAGCGAAATTTAATGAAGTACAGAATCGATTCTTTAAAAATATTGTTTTGGTTTGATCTAATAATATTGTAATTACCAACTGCAACACACGTGAAGGGCAAGCAATGATTAAATTAATGTATTCGGCTGTATAATGATCTAAACAGTGTTACTAACCCACCCACCCATTAATTCACATACAGTGATATTGACCCAATCCACTCTCCTAAATATATACTGTGGTTTTGACCCACACACCCGTTCATTCACGTAAAGTGATATTGAACCTTCCACCTGTCCATACATGTACAGTGGTATTGACTCACCCACCCACCCATACACGTACAGTGGTATTGATAATGGTTGTTTCATGACATGTACATGACAATAAATTGTAAATCTTTTGTTTGTATCTAATGTTTAAGTGCTTAACCAGTTCCAACATGTACACAAGGCTCTACTTGTGTGGGGAGTGAGTCCAAGGACATATTTAAGTGCTGAACCAGTTCCAACATGTACATAAGGCTCTACTTGTGTGGGGAGTGAGCGCAAGGACATATTTAATTCATGATTTTTAAGGAGGTAATAGGGACAACAATATCTATTTATATTTAAGTAAAGTTTGAATGTAAATAATATACTACCGAGGATCAGTGAAACATTTAAGATTTTTAAGTATTTGTTAGTATATTTGTGGTTTCGATACATATAAATGTCTTGACTTACTTGACTTATATCCTTTAATCCCTCGAGGGACGTAGAGCCGCAACTAAAGACTTCCACCTGACACGATTCTGAGCCATTTACTTGATCTATCCCCAATTCCTTCCTTCTCTTCTTACTTCCTTTTCCGCAGCTCTCCTCCACATAAACCTTGGTCTTTCACGTCTTCTTCTTGTCCACTGATTTTATCTTGTGCTCTTCGGAGAGTGTGTCCAATCCAGAAACGTTTTCTTGTTTTGATTGTTGCTCCTACTGGATCTTGCCCACATCTTCTCCATAAGTCTTCATTTCTGATAGTTTTTGGCCAGTATATCTTCAGGATTCTTTTGAGGCATGTACCAGGTCTTTTGAAGGGTACATTTTGTTTCTCTTCTATTTCGTTTACTAGGCTGCCTGAGATCAATCTTGCGCTGTCGACGTTACTTTCGTGGCCGTAGGCTCAAGCCTTGGTCTGTTCCGTAGTTCCGGCTTTCGGTTTGACAGTTTGCCTGGGTTTTGGTAGTTTGTATCCGTCTACTTGTTAACATGGTTAGGAGCGTCTAGAAAGACAATTAATGTAAGTTGCTCAATTTTTTTTTAATTTCGAATACTTAATCACCTTTTTGGTGAAAATAATAATCAGGTTTCTTTGTTATTTTCAGTATGTTATTAGATTGTTTGTGTCCTTTGCTTAGATGATGGTTAACCTAGGTTCAAGCCCATGTGCTCAATGTTATTTTTATCATTCATTTCATTATTATATTTGTGTTTTATGTTCAATGTTAGTTCTAATATTTTATTTCAGAGTTTGTCTAGTGTCCACATCATTTTTATTGGGAATTTTGCAATTTGAAGTACATTTTCACTATATTTCTGTTCTTGGACAATAACCTATTATACCTGTTCAACTTTGCAGTTTCTTTTAAAGTATTCCCTTTTAAAAAAAGTTTGTTAAACCTATCTATTGTATGTAGAATTATTCGTAAAAAGGTGATAGGAGCAGATATTTATTTCAAGTGTTATAGGTTGTTGATTAAATATTCATTAAGATTTATTTGTAATATTATTTATTTTCTGTATTATTTATTATGTTGTTGTTTTTGTGTGGCGTTTGGCTGTGCTCTGAACTTATGTGCTGTATTTGGCTGTTTAGTCCAGAGTCCTCGAGTAGGACTTGTTCCTCCAGCCTGCCGCCCGTCCGTTCTTCTGCCACCTTGACTGTGCTGGCCAGGTCTGGGGGCCATATAATTGAGCCAAGTTGCGCCTCCGCTGCCCTCCTTACAACTTAGAGAGCCTCTCTTCTTTCCTCAGTGCTTTCCATCTTGTCCCCGGAGACTGAGCTGGGGGTGGAACTTTCTACCCTTTTGTGCGGAACATTTGGCTTGCTAAACAGTTTCATAATAGGCCTAGGCATACGAACTGCCTATGAACTTAAACCTTTTCTATACCACATCCATATTTTCTTCTAAATATTATATTTATTTTAGATCTTATTGTTGTTACGTTTTTGTTTAGAGTTTTCTATTGCTGTTATTATTTTTTAGAATATTTATCTATTTGTTCTTGTTTATTGTTCAGCTGTTCAGTGTTGTATAGTTATGTAGTATTATTTATTTGGTCTATTGTAGTATTTTGTAGTGAATGTCGGATAAAAAGGTAACCTACTATATTTTATTTTTATTTTCTTAGTCTTTAAATTATTTCACCAAGAGGGGTTATTTAATAATGTTTTTACTTTTCTTCAATTCTGAGCTGTCCAGGGATTCCGGCTAACTCCCTGGCCTAAAATGGGGGCTAAATTGCCGGTTGTTTGTTTTTCTTCAGATTTATAAATTTTCATTGTAAATTCTTTAAAATTTTGTCTTTACAGAAAATCTGCAGAATCTGTAATGTCATTTATGGTATATGTAGCTTTCGCCAATTTTGTGTTCGGTTTGTATTTTTCTTTGTATATTATATGTTTCATAGCATGAATAAACTTAAACCTTACACTAATTAATGTCCTTAAAATTGTAGTAAGTAGGGCTGCTATATATAAGTAGGTTATGCGACAACTGGAGCAATGAGCCTGAATAAATTCATCTCCTTCCTTATTGGTGCCTCTTTCCGCCTTCTTTTTCCAATATACAAACTTTGAGCGTGCTTTCGAGTTATATTTAAATAGCATGCTCTCATTAATTATTACAACCAAAGGGTAGTGCCACCCTTAGTGTAATGTGGCTGGTAAAAAAATTAAACAAATCTTCTCAAATCTAGTTCGTACAATATAAATGGATACGATGAACTTTAACAGTAGTACTTAGGTGTGGGGAGTCAGAAAAAGTCTTATTTGATTTAATTGGTCTTGTTAGCATTAATTCTATTAAAAGTTTCTTGATTATCATATACTGGTTAGAAGAAATATACAAAATATAGTTCAATGACACACAACACGATATACTATTACGAAATGTACAAATGTTGGTGAACCACGTTTATTTTTCCCAGACAGAGGGGTTCACGAAGGAATGTTTCACTCTTTGATCCCGCATTGTATTGTTAATTTGAGTAAAAGAGCCAATACATGTGACATTTTTGCGATCACTTTAAAGAGCCCCGTTGTCTTTTGTTTCCCTGCTTGCTCTGATCCCTGCTGTAGTAATTTTCTAATTCTGTAATTATTAAATTAAATAAAAATATTACATTTTTGTTATTGTAAATTTTTCTTATTTTAAAAAAGATCTTCTTGATACCAAACACTTTGTCTAATATTTTAATATTTCTAAAATGAATATGACAAAACATTGTTGCTATAATTAATCATATATGTTTATGGACAACAATAAACGTACAATACAGATCAATACAAAATGTTTGCATCTAGATAAATCATATTTCAGTTTAGAAATATTATCTATATTGTACCAATTTAAAGACATATATATAATTACAAAATTTCCATTTCTTAAGTCTATTACGTAATGAGTAAAGTTTAACAGGAAAAGATCAGTGGTTGCTAAGCAACAATAATCAAGTTTGACAGCCTCAGTATTAATTTCCTTATTACTCTACAGTCCGTTGTAATAACATAAATATGTTTACGTAATTCTAACGAGTGGGATATATTCATTATTTATATTAAAATTATTTGCATTATTTCATTAGCTAGCACATATACAGGAATTAAATAATATTCTCAACTTCCGTTTTAACAACATATCTTACGTTACATCATTCTATTGGGGAAGAATATACTCATAAAAAATAAATAAACAAAACACACACACACACACACACACACACACACGCACGCACGCACGCACGCACGCACGCACGCGCACGCGCGCACGCGCACGCACACGCACACACACACACACACACACACACACACACACACACACACACACACACACACACACACACACACACACACACACACACACACACACACACACACACACACACACACACACACACACACACACACTAACACACACACACAACCTAGTCACTTTTATACTCTAGGAGGTCTTTCATCATCAGGATGGTGGTTATTTTTATATTTATAATCTTGTGTCCTAACAAATTACAAACATTGAACATTCGGATTCCCATGTCATCAAACATATTTGTAAATATAATTATTTACTAAAGAAATAAACATAAAATGAAATTGTCATAATTTAACAATTTGGATAAATAACAAGTGGTCTTGGTGACAGCTCTTAGCATTTAGCTCATAAAGTACGATCAGAATTGAAACAAAGAAAATAAGCAAAATTGAATTCATGTGTAACATAACCAAATTTACTACCGCAAGGCCTACTCATACATTAGAATTGTATGAGTCCTTGAAAGATTACTTCACCTAATTGGATTAGTTATGATTCAATTTACAAGTTCAGGTTATATTTCAAAGAGAGAACAGCATTATTTATTTTACTTTATTTGACATTTTAAGTGACAATGTGTTTACTCAACGAGTATGTGACCGTTATCTCAATAGGGGATGCAAACCATAGTCCTATGATTGAACCACCAATCTCACGACAACATCAAGAAAGATTTGGTGTGTAAGGGTGGGCTCCCCACTACCTCTACTGTCTTGGAAGACCATCACCCCAAACGGGTTTGGTCACGCGAATAGATCATTTACTATGGTGTTTATACCCACACATACACACACACAGAAGGTGGAAGGGTTACCACCACTGTATCTGTAAATAAAATAATGTTTGAAACATTAATACATTTTTGGTGAATCCTAAACCTAAAAACACATATTTTTGGGCATGTTCAACTAAAGATCTTGCTAGCTGTGCCAATTATTATTTTTTTTATAATTCAACATTGATTAAGAATGAAAATTACATTCTTAACTACACATGACTAATAAAGACAAACTATCGTATTTATATTATTTAGTTTACCTCATCTAAATCTCTTTATAAAAGCTACGAAATACAATTAATTACGTTATATAACTTATAGTTAATTATAAAAATATTTTATCCTGAAATCTGTTCCTTGTTAGTAATGAAATTTAACATAAAAATTACGATTAGAGTTATTCCACAAATAAGGTTATATTAACTAAAAGTCCTCTATGAACTTGTTGTTGAAGTTGTTAAAGCAATTACACGGGGCTTCGCTGCTAAAAACATCTTGCTACCCTACAAACAATAATAAATTAACTTCCAGATAGTTTCTGTTGTTAATATATTCTAATAGCTACTTCTTTGTACTATCGTTTCAAGTTTAAATGAGATCCAACTAAGAAACTTTTAATTCTTATGTTATTTCAAACATTTTTAAGGTGAAAAATGAAACTACTATACACACAAGAATCATTACTAACATAATTCATTAGTACATAAAATATATAATTTTTTTAATCAGTGACAATCATACATAATGGAAGTATTTTTTATAAATATGAGAATCCTGTATTTATACATTTTCGTTTTGCCTGTTGATACATTATTATTATTTTGATATGGATTCATAATTTGTCAAAATCTTTGTTTGAAATGTTACGTTTAACATTCAGAAATTCTTCGTGTATACATAAATCTACGTCTTTTATTGAAGTATATTCATTATTCATTAGTTAGACGCCGACCGTTAAGATATTAGTGAATATGTGAATCGAATAAGTGTGATGATTGAAGATTAATGAGTTTAGTTATGTTACAAACTAATGTCTTCTGTTCCTCAGAAACACCTGTTTATCAATAGCCCAATAGCCAGGGTATACTTATCTGATATGTCAATCTTATTGCGCGACTTACGAAAATGGTAAAAGTATATTGATATTTATTGTGAAAGTATTTATAAAATATGTAAAACAGTTTAATTTTCATCCTTATATTTATTTTTTTAGATATTTCTCCTCAATTTACGTTCAAACAAGAACTTCTAACTTGTTTAAAACTGACTAATTTGCGATGTTCTGTAAATTATTCCAGATGTCAACTTGAATCGTTGGATCCATCAACTAGCTTGGCTAAGTTTACAAGCTTTAGAGTGGTTTCTAAGTGAGCACTTTGATCTCAACTGCAGAAATACACATTACCAGATCAGCTTGATGAAAATGGATCTTCCTATTATCTTTGACTGTCCTGAATACAGCATTTGAGTTGAATCTGGCATTAAAATATTTACGAAAAATATAGTACAGTTAATTTTATCTTTGAAAATGACATTAAAAAACTAAATTATAATAATAATAATAATAGGTATTATTATTTTAAATCAATTCTAAGAACCTTTCTAAAAATCTTCCTCCTAAGGGATGACAAATAAACATAAATATGCCATCTCATAATTATATAACAATTAACGTAACTAACGAGTGAGAATAATATTACTTAAAGAAAGTTATGAAACACTCGAACTCTTGTAGTAAGCCAAGAAATGTTATTACATTTAATGTCTTGTATCCTAACCTAAACTAAACTAATCTAACCCAACCTAACCTAACCTGACCTAACCTAACCTAACTTAATCTAACTTACCTAACCTAACGTGCTCTACCTAACCTAACATGCTCTACCTAACCTAACCTAACTTAATCTAACTTACCTAACGTGACCTACCAAACCTAACGTGCTCTACCTAACCTAACCTAACCTAACCTAACCTAAACTAATCTAACCCAACCTAACCTAACCTGACCTAACCTAACCTAACTTAATCTAACTTACCTAACCTAACGTGCTCTACCTAACCTAACGTGCTCTACCTAACCTAACTTAATCTAACTTACCTAACGTGACCTACCAAACCTAACGTGCTCTACCTAACCTAACGTGCTCTACCTAACCTAACCTAACTTAATCTAACTTACCAAACCTAACCTAGCCTGACCTACCAAACCTAACGTGCTCTACCTAACCTAACCTAATTATAAAGTGTAGCTACTTGATCCTGATACTAAGACACCAACCTTAATGTATTAAACTTGATTTGAAGTTCATATAAGAGTACTTAAAATCACGTTTTAGTGTAATTAGTGAAATTGAATGCCTTTCGTATCTGATTTTTTTTATTATTATTTCATCCAAACATGCAGGAGGTATATTATTGTAGGTAAGTGAAGTTTTATCTTAAATAGGTTAAGTTTAATCGGAAGGTCGTACGTGAGGTTATTTAACATATTCAATTCTCGAACTCAATAAACGCTTTAACCAATCAGTTCATTATCAGCTTCAACTATTTGCTCTTATAATACATGTTTTTCTGTATTTAAAACAATGAGTGGTACTGAACTAAACAATATAAAATGATAATAATGATAAATAATAAAGGCAAAACAGAAACAAATGGTATCGTTGGATGGAGTACTCTAGCATCCATAGAATAAATAAAACACAATGATAACCTAGCTCCATAAAGTTTAAGTGGGTATAAAAGCATTGAAATTGCGTTTCGATATTCGATTTACTATTGACGTTCGGTGACGGTTGGACAAAAGATAAAACTCGATCCCATTCCACAGGGTTCAGCATTAAGGGGGTTTTGTTTCTGCTTAATTCAATTTTACGCATTACAATCGTATTTTATCCAATTGGAGAGTTAAAATTAATTAAAATGGTATGTATTTAAGGTATAATATAATTTATACTGTTACTGGATAGGGGAAACAATTAAATGTTAACTGTTAAGGACCCTAATTTTAATGACAGGCATTACTGATTTGTTTTTAACTTTACTGTCCCTATGGCAAATTTAAGTGGAATTTGAACCCTAGACGCCCTACACATCAAGTATAAGTGCTAACCACTAGGCTAGCAAGAGGCCGTGATGGTTCAGTGGCTAAAGGCTTTGGACTGCGGAGGGCATATTCCAAGGTTCGAATCCTCAACTGACCTAACGGTCGGTATTTCACTCATTGAATATATGTTACCACAGTCCTGTGGGTCTATGTGAACTGGTGAGTGAAGTTTAAAAAAAGAAAGTATTAAAGTCTAACAATAGGCTATTCATATTACTCATGTATAATTTCGAAAATATAAAAATTATGTGGTTAAACTATATGAATATTAGTTAGTTAAATTCACATTGTACGTTAGGAATGGAATATAATGAAATGGGTGTTTTAGAGGATATCAAACTGGAATTAACCCTTTAGTGCTCTTTCAATATACACTTGAATATATTTTAGTGTATAAAATCAACGAATTGAGTTTTTCTTATGAGGAACCAACCAGTATAAATACCAACCATTTAGTTTTATAAAATACTCGTTTTTGTTGTATTGAGATCTATTTTAATGTTTACCACTGAATAAAAATGATTATATATAAAATAAATGTTTATTGCTGGATTGTAATTGTTACGCGAAATCGCTCAGTTTGTATTGTGCTTTAATGTTGGCTTAAAGTTTTTTTAACGTTGTCTCTTCAGTTTTGGACATAATTAAAATTGTATTCAATTACTCATATTTTTATACCGATATTTTAAAAATATTTGTGTTATAAATATAGTTAAAATATAAATATAAAATTTTAATAACTGTTGTGTTATGTTTTCACGTAGAAAAATCTTTTAATATTTTTATGCGTATGTAGTAGGGCTGACGTGCTAGTCAAAACTTGAGGATCATCACCATCCGTGTACATTTACTGGACATTTATTTTTGTAATATTTTGTATGTGTATTTACATTTACTCATTTATGTACTAAAAAAAAAAAAAAATAATAAACCACCACTAGTTCAATCGTAAAAATAAACTTTTGAGGAATCCACTGACACCCTCTAGATTTTACTGTTTATTACTACATTGTTTGTCACTAACGTACTAAATATAAATTTATATTAACTTAAGATAAGGAACGTTCGTGAAATGCTAAATGTATGAGTAAAATATGGAATGACTTTGGATTAGAGGACATCTAAACGCAATCATTTTCACTTCAAATTATTTAAATAGAATAGAAATTATTTTATAAATGATTTTATATTAGAAGTAACATATTATATTAATGGTAACAATCGTTCCACTGTTGGAGCCTTCTCCTATGGTGAAAGTGCTTAGCTGCATTTATGAACACAATGTATACATTTTCATAATTAGCTAAATCATGTACAATGATACTAACTAATTACCTCAAAGACTGCCTCAAAGGTTATCCCATAAGGTAAAATGAAATACCTCACGGTGGCCATGATGGAATTGATAATCGTCAAACAACGCCTGTTATGTTTAATGTACAAAGGTCAACCAATCGTACGTAAACATTTCGAATACAGTCGCTCAGAACAGTTCGATAATAGTGGCATTGTAATCAACTCTTGTGGTTCTCTGTATGGCTGGAGGATTATAATGTTTAGACTTCAGTTTATTAAATATACATTTTAATGTAACAAATAAAAACATTCAATTCTAAACATATATCATCCTTTTATATATTCCAATACGTTGTTAAAGTCTGATATTAATGATGGTATAAGTTAAGAACAAGACATTTCCATCATTTTGTTCCATTTATTTTTTAGTTTTACCAGTTAAAACTTTTTACACAAACAACCAAATACCGAGTAATACCCGAGGTTACTTTTTGTATTGGCAATGAGAGTGTATTGACGTACAGTGAGAGTGTACTGTCGTATAGTGAGAGTGAATTGACGTACAGTGAGAGTGTATTGGAGTACAGTGAGAGTGTATTGACGTACAGTGAGAGTGTATTGACGTACATTGAGAGTGTATTGACGTACAGTGAGAATGTATTCTATTTAGGATTAACAAGTCCTGATAACAGATCGATATATTTATTATTTTCATTTCTTTTCACGAAACTCCCAAATTTTCCAGAACTAAAGCCCACTTCACTTCTTGCCTTGCATAAAGTCATTAACTAAATCCAAATAATAATTCCAAAAATTGAACTATTTCCTCATCAAGGGTCTAAAATAGTTTTTCAGTAATAACTATTCATTTAATACAAAGTAAATACTAGAATTCTACCGATACGTCATTATTAAATCTATTTGTTTCATTAGGTTCAAATAATCTAATATATATTAACATGTTTGGACAAAAATGAACCGTTGTTTCCCTTATATTTCGATATTACATATTTAAGTTCATGAAGATATAATAATCTAAAAACTAGATTTTACAAATCACAACCTATCTTTTATGTAGAGAATATGGAAAATGATTCCTATTTGTAAGTCGGAGCTGAAGAATTTTCACAAACGATTTGCCGATTCTGCCTGTGTCAGATGCTTTTCCACTTCATCGCTCTCACAAATCTCACATTTTCCAAATGTTCGCCCCACTCACATCACGTTTCCTACACTAAACTGGAAAATCCGTGTTGAAAATTAAATCAGAATACTTAATTAAGATTGTATAACAACTATTTTATAGAAACCATCAAGATTCTAGATTGATAGTAACACTGATAAATTTATATAAAATTTTTACAATAATAAAATATAAAGTGGTCTTATAGTGCTTAAGGTTAGGAGTAATAGTCCACGGTCTAGGAGTTTTAGGGGTCTCGAAGTACCTAGAATAGAATAATACTTAACGATTTTAAAATACTGTATATATATTTTCTAATACACAAAACCCTGCAAAGAACATAAATACCACAGGTACAAAAATCAGGTTTAATCCCACAATATTAACAATACAAACTATTATTTACGATATATTAAGTTACTTAAAAACGCTGAATATAACATATACTGTTACAGAACTATGAATGGTTTTATTTGCAACGAAAGTAATACAAGCTAAATACCACATAAATATTTAAGGATGCAACAATATGCAATGGTGGTTTTTAATTTTTTTTTTTCTTTACTTTAACTGAATATTGTATTATTTTGTAGATTGATGAGTTGTATTTGATTTCATATTGGTTGATAGTGTAAAAATAATATAACCAATTACCTATGTTCTAAATCATATTTCATTTAGACTGTGTTTTAAAAAGCATCTTTTTTATACTATATATTTTTCCAGTAACAAGCTTAATGCCCCGCCTTGCCCCGCCTTAATTGCATTGCATCTGTACAAACACAAATAGGAATATACAACAATTCATGACTGTATTAATATATCACACGATTTTCTGGTTAAAAATGGTAAATACCAGATACATATCACAAGTACAACTACTATCGACGCAGAAATTATGTGCACCCTAGTTTAAAGGTTGTTTAGTAAGAAACTAAGAGGCCTATGTAAAATCTAATCACACTATTATTTTCCTCGTTTAATTTTAAGTTATGATAAATGCATTTTTAAATTTATTGTAAGTTTTTATAGTTCGTATTATCCCTAAACAGAAAAAGGTATCAGAATTGTAACTAGTTCTCACAGTGCATTAACTTTACACTTGTGTTGCGAAAAAACCTTCAATGAATCGTATTTTAGTACTAAATTGCCAGAAATGTTTTCTATAAGTATTATACATTTCAGAATTTTAACATTTTAATAAAAAAGTGAACGACCAATTGAAATGATTTAAATCACGTATTTACTTACGCACATTGTAGCTATACATATTATAAAGATTATAACGGGGCCAATTAATTTTACAGCTTCTAGAAGTCAAGAATACTGTTCCAGGAAATTGTAAATAACTTTTTCTTTCGAAAAGTTAAAATTCTTAAATTTATAAAACTTATTGAAAACATGCTTGTCAACCACGTGCAATGACGGTTTTATGAGTAATAAATGTGTGTAACTAATGAACAGTGAAAATTAAATTAAGTAGAAATTAAGCTACTTTTTTGTTCCAGCTTGGATGAAAAATAATAAACCTAAATCTTATATCTAATATATTTTAATAATGATTATATATCATAACGTAAATTTAAAAAAAAATAGATTTATCACAGGCCTTTTATTTTCTTAGTAAATAGCCCCCAAACTCGGGGACACAAAATGTCTGTGCCCACAGTAAGTAGTAGAAACATAGTTGCTAAGCTTATTTGTTTTGTGTTTACCTGTGTGGAAACTATTTAACCTTTCAGTCTTTCATCTCAGATGGACCAAACTGAATGGGACCTTCTAAATGACAGTTGATCTTAATTTCACTGTCAGCCCTTGTGGCCGTTTTAGAAAAAAATCGGTTCATTAAATCTTTAATTGACATTATTTGAGTGACAGGAAAGTCATACTAGAGCAATTATTTATTACAAGCTGGAAACTACCAAACAAACAAAACGCGCGTTAAAAAAATAAAAAAGTAAGTTGTCTTTATTTGATGTGAACACATAACAATAAGCTATATTTATTGGCCGTGAGCAGATAACAATAAGCTCAATTTATTGGCCGGGAGCAGATAAAAATAAACTATATTTCTTGGCCGTGAGCAGATAAAAATAAGCTATATTTATTGGCCGTGAGCAGATAACAATAAGCTATATTTATTGGCCGTGAGCAGATAACAGTTATTTATCATTCTTGGATGAATTAGTGAGCTGTTTTCGGTGAACGTGAACAGATTGCTTTGGATTATCTTTACTGGTCATTTTTATATAACAGGAAGTTCTCTATGATACTGTATGCATGGGTCCTTTTAGATTCTTACAAAAATAAATATTATACTTAGGAGTCTTCATGTGTTGACCTCGGATGTGACGAGCATTGATTGTTAATAGATAAGTAGAGTGAAGACAGAACAACAGTTTTGGACATAAGGCACTTGAAAACTACAACAAACTACAAGGCTGATCTTCGTCGTGTAGTATATATATGGTTTGCACGACTTATTAGATACGCGTTTAAACATATTAATCATTTAATTGATCTAGGGTAAATTATTTCAACCTTGAAGTTAATTTTATATTTAAATGAAAGGGAAAGATAACACACTCTTATTATGTCGATTATCAATGTTCTTAACTGGAAAAAGATAATCAGTAGTAGTTTTGAGCCACAGGAAACAATTTTTGTTCTACAAAGATTACTTTTAAAATATGCGTTATTGAGAAAAAATTATCTACTCCAAGAGTTGTTGGGTGGATATGTATGTGAGAGTTACTCATTACTAACAGGCATGTCCAAAGACGGTTCTTATCTCACATTCACACAGAAACACCGGCTGATATCCTCAGAACCGAGTTATAGAGGCTAAGGAAGGACGTGCACTGTTGATGGCAAAATAAGTTCAATGGTAAATAACATTGAATCCGTAGTAAATGGTTTCAATATTTTCTATAAATCTATGAAACAAATTATTGAAAAGCATATAATTTTTGTTTTTACTTTTGTTAAATATTATATTTAATTGAAATAAAACATCGTATATAGCAGAAAATATGGGAAAGAATTAGACTTATAACACAATAATACAGCACAGAAAGTCTTAACCACTGCGTTTCAATTTTGCATTGTAATTAATTCCTAATAGAAAAAGCAACGGCGCTAGATGCATGCAATACAGGTACGGGCCCGTGTTGTAAACTGCATCATATCTTCGACAGGCGCTAGTAGTCTAGTCACTGAAGAGTCGCTCCTCCGAAACTTTTCCAGTTACTCCTCCAAAAGTTTTTAAGATGCATAATTTTTCTGAAAATTTAAAATAACCTGTAGAATAACCCATGCAACGAAAGTTATAAAGTGATGATGTGTACTCCACTCCCCCCCCCGCAGGTGAATCTCCCTCCTCTCAAGGTGGTCAATTAAATATTCTAAATAACACCTGGAATCGGTAGATTTACTCATTTTTTTAGAATAAATGTCTTAAAAACGTTTGTTTGAAAACCCATTAGTTTTTTAGTTATCATGAATAAAAATTTCAAGAGAAAACATGACTTTTTTCAACAGTTTTTTACGAATAACTCGAAAATCTACGAAAATAATCACTCTTATCAAAAATAAACTTTATAAGAAAGCAGATGAAACCGTTTACTTTTTATTGCATTATGTTCTAGAGGGAGAAAGTTACATCCCGAAAATACTCATTCTACTTATTTTAAAGTACGTACAAAGACATACCGGGTGTTCAAAAGTCTGGAAACCCCTTAATATTTTTTATATTAATAAACACAGAACAATGAAACTCTAGGATTACATTTTTACTGTAGTTACTAACTTTTTGTTTGTTTTAACTGACCTTTTTCAATTTATGGGGACGTCCTGGCGAGGAAATCTGAAAAATCTTAAATGTAAGCAAAGGTCGAGTTATACCTCATTTTAAAGGCCATTGTTAGAGAAACACATTGCCGCAACCCCGACTGAAAAATGTACATTCGTTTGGAAATAACAGCCTCTAAAAGTTTGGTCTCATTGGAACTTTGAGAGGCTGCTATTTCCAAACGAACAGTCCTTTTTCAGTCGAGATTGCGGCAATGTGTTTCTCTAACAATGACCATTAAAATGAGGTATAACTCGGCCTATGCTTACATTTAAGATTTTTTCAGATTTCCTCCACAGGACGTCCCCCCAAAGTGAAAAGGACAGTTAAGATGGCCAACAAGTCAGTAACCACAGGGAGGAAGTAATCCTAGAGTTTCATTGTTCTGTGTTTATTAATATTATATAGTAAAAACTAAGGGGTTTCCAGACCTTTTGTACACCCTGTATAATTTATGATCTTATTAAAGTTTATAGAATAAAAATTAATGAAGTTACAGTGAAAACAGTCAAGGTAAGTAAAACTTTTGAAAAGGAAATACGCAATAAAACTGAAGGTATTAGTAATAGAGTTATGATTTATCAGAATCCAACAATAATTTACTTTAATCATATGTCAGTTAAGTTCCAGAAGTTTTAGTCATTTATAAAGCATACTTGTTTAAATATGAACTATTAAAATATAAACAAAATTAATTTAAAATTAAATAATTGTCTTTTTGTTTAGTATTTCAAAAACCAATAAATATTTATAATACGTTATAGTTTGTTTGTAAAACAAATTTATCGTTTTTTTCACTGAATATATGTTTTAAAAATTTACGTCGGATGAAAATGGAATGAGATATAGCCGCTCAAACCCGTGCATACTTGGCAAAAAGTACTCATTTCGAACTATTTAAACCGTAATTGTTTTTAAAGTTAAAGATAAAAAACCCCCCTATTTTTACCTGATTTTAAAGTAAATGAAATTTCCTTTAAAATGGGTTGTTAATGGATACATTATCTTAAAATGCAACGGAGTTATGACTAAAAAATTATTCGAATAATTGCGGACTATATATAGCAGCAAGAAATTGTTATGAAATTTTCAAGTGCTCTTTTTTTATTAGATACATATAAACTTTCCTCAAGATACAAATGATACCAAAAGAAATATAAAATATATGAGGATAATATGTACTTAAATTTTAAAATGTTACATTATTCGTGTGTAGTACAAATCACAAAATTCGTTATCATGGAAACTATTGTATAAAAATCAATTATTTAACTACTAGGAGCAACTCCTGGACGCTTCGCGTGCCAACCCCGTCGCTCGCTACGCTCGTGTAGGAAGCTCAGCCTTCGGCCTCACTTGGAAACCGCCTTTTGCCCCTTTGTACAACTTGGCCTACGGCCTCGTGGTGAAAAGTTCGGCCCTCGGCCTCACTAAGGCACTCTGCTACAAAACCACTTTCGGGAATCGGCGTGTCGCCTTGTGAGGGAGATTGGCCTACGGATTATTAACCTATTTGGCCATGGATTTTGGTTTTAGGGCCATTGGAGCCCATAAACATAGTTTTTTATAAAATCTGATGGTATATTAGTAATCAATTGAAGAAGTTGTCCACGTCCACAAAAAATCTTTAAGCTGTACGTATCTCCTGGGTAGTTCTAAACGAGCAACAAGTGCTGAGCTGAAACGATTTTGTGATCTCGCAATTATGGCAGCTACCACACAAAAAATGTTATTTGTTAATGTCATATCAAAACGATCATTGAAGCTCAAAGAAAATCAAGTGACTGTGACTTTGCCATAGCAGTTGCCAATTATTGAGAACAATCCACTTAAATCATCCGAGATATCTTCTGTTCTGCGGTTAACGAGTCTTCCACCAAACGAATCGCTGATTATAAGAAGTTAACTTTATGAGACTTATTCTTTTATGAAATGCGCAGAATTTTATTGCACAGTTACGCAATTTCCATAAATAAACCCAATAAAACTTAATCCTAAAATTGTCCACGTCGTATTTACAGTAAAATGGTAGTGCATTAAAATGGAGAGTTTTACGAATCCCAACAATAAAGGAAAATATTGGAAACGAAGGGGAAAAAGTGATAGATGAAACATTTTCTTCTGATAATGTTACGTGAGTGTAGTAGTTTTGAAACTATTCGTAAAATGTTGAGAATACACCTTCATGTACTGTTAACAATAATATTGTACACACTCAAGCGTAATTTTTCACTGTGGAACATTATTTTGTTTGAATGTGTTTCATTTCATTACTAATTAGACTGTGAGTTAAAATGTTTACTGTCCTTTTTCATAATAACCTTTCAAATCTAATATTCCAATGCAGTTACAGTAGGTTAAATCTTCGAAGTTTACTAAACACAATGCACAGTTAAAATATTCTTTAAAAATTTATGAGTAAAGGGTAGACTAATAAAATATAGTTTCTCAATTAAAAAAATTACACATTATGCAAACGTTATTTAATGGAAGTTTTCAAATATAATCTAACACATTATCCTAGTAAAAAAGCTAGTACTATCTAACAATTGTTTAATCTAATCGTGTCGGATAGTTTCCCTGACATATCATTTTACTAATCTTGTTTGAAAACAGTTCCATAAACAACCTATTGTTATTTAATAAAGTTATTGTAACACTATGAACTGCAAACATACATTTATTACATTATAATATGACTATTGTTTGATCTTATGAGGAACTATTTTGAATAATATAGTAATGGCTTTATCATGTTATTGTTTATATAGACACAGTAAATATATTCATAAAACCCATATATCAACAAACTAATTCTCAGTTGATTTATTTGTTAAAATTAATTGAATAGGTGTGATACCGTTGATAGAAAATCCCAAAAGGGTTGTCATGTTTGTACAAACAAGCAGGTAATACCGCCCTTCGACGCCCTTTCTACGTAAATCCCTTGAAGCAACAATAGCGTCTCGTTACCTGGTAAGGCTTGTGTTACTTTCTCCCTTACTCGATACTTACAGACACCTGTAGTAACAGACTAGAGAGTAACTGTTTTATCCATTCAAATAACACTAGAAAAAATCTACTTTTTCAATGACTATTTCAAAATGTATAAACAAATAGTTGACACGCCTGTCCGCATAAAACTTTGCTAGCTCAGGGAGAAGGGGTGGGGTTCTTCTAAGAGACAGGCCAAGTATAAGGGAAAAGTTTTTAGTAGCTATCACCCAAATAAAT
Source organism: Stictocephala bisonia (assembly GCA_035578905.1). Lineage (NCBI taxonomy): Eukaryota > Metazoa > Arthropoda > Insecta > Hemiptera > Membracidae > Stictocephala > Stictocephala bisonia. Next base: position 3,056,998 of record JAQJVL010000029.1, read on the forward strand.
GTTTCCAAGTTCATCAATAGTAGCTAGGGATTAGGGCGCCACCTTGTTGACCTAAGAATGGCAGGACTCCAACAAGGAAACTTTCCTGCAGGTGTAAGATGTACTGATGATTGTAAAAGTTCCGTTCTAGCACTATATCATGAATTATGTAAATAAATAGTTCTCCCTGTGGTTAGCCAGGAGTTTAAAACAAAAGAAAACTGTTAAACTAAACACAACTACCTAAAAACAAAACAAAACAAAATAAATACTTATCCTCGTCACAAAATTTAAAAACACAACATGTTAGTGTGAACTGAAAAACTGAACTGTTTTATTCCCAAAACATAACTTATTGTTGAACAGAAAACAAATGTTAGAAACATACATATGAATAAATTAAGTTAAAATAAATAACAGCTGATCGTCTGTTTACAAATCGATCGTTCACACATAACAACTGTTTACCTCAAAGTCTTGACTGTAATACAACTCCATGCACAGCAAAAATTGAAATGTCACAAACACTCCCCTTCCTCCAGAAAATTTCCCAAATTTTCTAATCCTGAACATACTTCTTCAGATCAGTGACATGCCAGTTACCAAGTGCTTTTCCTTTTAGATCGGCCAGAGAATATACTAAACTTGAGATTTTCCGTGTCACAACAAGTGGTCCAATAAAGCGGGGTGCCAACTTCGCCGAAAAGTGTTTAGAAGCATCCGACTGAGGGTAATTTCTTTTTAGCACAAGGTCATTAACTTTAAACTCTACGTGTCTCCTCCTAAAGTTGTATCTCTTGGCATTCTTCATATGCGCTTCCTTAAGTCTGTCAGAAACTTCTTGGTAGAAACCTTTTAGCTCCTTCAATTTTTCCCCATATTGCTGACAATCTTCAATATCTGGAGTATCCCCATCTTGCAGAACCTCGAAACCCGGACCGGAAATGGCAAGTTCCCTCCCAAAATTTAGGAACGCAGGAGTATGCTTTGTGGACTCGTGATGAGCGGTGCGCAAGGCAAAACCAATCTGTGGAATATATTTGTCCCAATCACGGTGATTGTCCTTCACATAAGCTCGTAGCATAGACACGATGTCACGATTCACACGTTCAGCAGGGTTTGCCTGAGGATGTCGGCTGGCATTAAGCAGTATCTTACAGTTATAACTCCTTGCTAATTGGGTCACAGGTCTTCCAATATATTCTGAACCGTTATCGCAAATGATATATTTTGGTATCCCAAACATTAGAAATACATCATTTTCCAGGTGTTGCGCTACAAGTTTGGCTGTAGCTGCTCTAAGAGGACGTAAAATTGTAAATTTTGTAAATGTGTCCGTAACAACAGAGAGATATTTGAATCCTTTCATGGATCGAGGTAGAGGCCCAATGAGATCAGCAGCCAACATCTTGAAAGGGGCATCCACACCACGGTAACTGCCCATCATGCCAGCTGGCCGTTGTTGGTCATATTTGGTACATTGGCAAACGTGACATTTTGAAATATAGGAAGCAATGTCCTTCCTCATCTTCGGCCAATAGAAACTTTGTTGCATCCTCTTGAAGGTCTTCAATACGCCTTGGTGTCCACATGTTGGTGGGGCGTGGCAGCCTTCAATCGCCATAGATCGCAATTCTTTAGGTAGTACCAGTCGCCAAGTATCTTCATCGAGTGATGGGTCAAGCCCTTCAACTTTCTTCCAAAGTTGCTTACCTTCAATACGCCACTGACGATAACTGTCACATTGCTCTTTAACTCTTTTCAACATATTGTTGTACCACCGATCTTTCACCTCATTTGGTATTTCCATAACTGCAAACACAGTAGGCTGTTCAGGGCTTTTCTCCTCTTCAGAAATAGGCATGGAGCGGGACAACATATCTGGGACAATATTTTCCTTACCCTTACGATGGACTAGTTGAAAATCATAAGATTGCAAACGTGTAGCCCATCTAGCTAAACGTCCAACCGGATCTTTAAGGTTATTTAACCACAACAAACTATAGTGATCAGTGATCACTGTGAACCGGGTGTCTTCAACGTACGGTCTGAATTTCTCAATGGCCCAGATTACAGCTAGGCACTCGCGCTCAGTAGCAGAGTAGTTCTGCTCTTGTCTTGTTAGAGTTCGGCTGGCATACGCAACCACCACCTCGCTTTGTCCACTACTCTGGCTAAGGACGGCTCCTAGACCATAGCCTGAAGCATCGCATGAGATAATGAAAGGTTTAGTGAAGTCAGGGCATGTCAAGATTGGAGCTGAGATTAAACAAGCCTTAATGTCCTGAAATGCTTGGTCAGCCTCTTGGGTCCACTCAAATTTTGAACGTTTTCTGAGGAGAGACGTGAGTGGGTACATTCTGCTGGCAAAATCTGGAATAAATCTCCTATACCACGATGCGGTTCCACACACTTGGCGGACTTCCTTCTGATTCTTAGGAACTGGAAGGTCCACAATGGCCTTCACCTTCTCTGGGTCGACGTGTAGACCCTCTTTACTAACTACATAGCCCAGGTATTTTAACTCACTTCTACAAAATTTACATTTTTCTTGATTCAAGGTAAGTTTAGCTTCACGGACTCGCTTAAATATTTCAGACAATATATCTAGATGCTTCTGAAAAGTGGGTGTGACTATAATTATGTCATCCAAATAGACAAACACGTATGGCTCTAAGTCAGGACCTAGCACATTGTCCACGAATCTTTGCCATGTAGCGGGTGCACCACAAAGTCCAAAGGGCATAGTGACGAAATGAAACAGCCCTCTTCCGGGAATTGTAAAGGCTGTTTTTTCCTTGCTATCCTTTTCAAGTGGAATTTGCCAGTAGGCACTGCGAATGTCCAGACTGGAGATAAATTTGGCATCCCTAAGTCTGTCAAGGATGGAGGTTACGTTTGGCAACGGATAGGCGTCCTTTTTACTTACTGCATTAACCTTGCGAAAATCAACAACAAACCTCTTTGAGCCATCAGGCTTATCGATTAAGAAGATCGGAGAAGACCATTCACTCTTAGATGGCTCTACTACACCCAATTCTAACATTTGAGCCAATTCCTTGTCTATAAGCGCTTGTCTGGTTGGTGACACCGGAAAATACCGTTGTTTAATTGCTGGGGAATCTCCCGTGTCGATAACATGCTGAACTCGATCAGTGCGGCCTAATACTTTAGGTTCGTCCTTGAAAAAGCCGTCCACAATTTCCTTCAACCTAGCCTTTTCGTCTACGGATAGATGCTCCTCTGATCTGATACCATCAACAGAGCTACAAAATGCTGTACGCAGTTTATTTGCAAAATGCCACTCCCTATTGTGAAAGTCAGCAACAATATGCATGGCTTCCCAAAAGTCAATGCCTAATATCAAGGACTGATGTAAAGTTGGCACCACCAAAACCTTCAAATGCTCCGTCCTTCCTTTCAACGTGATAGGTAAGACCACGAACCCACTAACCTCATGACGCTGTGCATCCGCAGTTTCTACAAATTTATCATTAGTCAAGTGAAGATGAGCAGGGTAAGTATCAATAATCCACATCCCATCTTTGCCCAAAATGGTATGCGAGGCTCCTGAATCCAACAAAGCAGTAGTCTTTTTGCCAAACACTCGGACAGATAAATACGGCCTAGAATCATTGATTTGGTTCTTAATCAAATAACTTAATTGGTTAGTAGTGGAATGTTTCTGGGAATCAGCTTCAATTACTTCACTAATTCCCTGCTCTGCAAGTTTTTTGGACGGCAAGAAACACAGTCTCTCTTTAAGGTATCATCTTTTCCACAGCCATAGCAAAATTTCCTCCTGGGCCTATGACAATCTTTGAACCGGTGACCAACTGTTCCACAATTCCAACAGGTGATGTCAGAATGGCTACCAGAGAATTTATGTTGCACGGTAGCTACTCTATCTGTGACCACTCTTCTATTCCGATGAGGTTCCCAGTAAGCTAGATCAGGTTCCAATGCAGAATCAATCCTGGGAGAAGGTCTAGGCCTTGAAGTTCGCAAGCGACCTGCTTCTGCTCGACGTCCCATAAAACGCAGATCATCTAGACTCTTAATTTCAAACAATGCAAGTCTGTCCTGCAGCTGTGGGTGCAAATTATTAAAGATCTGGGCCAGACGAGTCGATTCTGGAATCCGGACAGATAGCCTACCGTACAAGCCTTCCATAGCTGCCATGTACAGGTCAATAGATTCTTGTTCTCCTTGGACTCTGTTGAAAATTTCTTGCTGAAGTCGGAAGTCGTAGTCAGGGGGCTGAAATACCTCTCGCAGTTCCCTAGATAACTGTGTCCATGAGTGAATCCTACTGGTAGAAGCTCTGTACCAAACAAGAGCGGGGCCAGAGAAAAGATCAACAGCTGATTCAAAAAGTTCACTATGAGTAACTCCGCGAGCTCTGCGCAGTTCCTCAACACGTTCCAAAAAGGCAGCAACACTAAATCCATTATTGTCAAACTTGATTCCCCACTTGTAAACAGGAACATACTTAGGACGGACACCAGGACCAGAAGTTTCCCTGAGAGGATTGGGATCCATTACTTCCTCAACATGCGCAGAATTTGAGCTGTTAACTACCGCAGACCCTTTCCTAATTTCAGTAGGTAGGCTGAGCCGCTGTACAGGTAAATTATGTTCCATATTAGCATCTGAACGAAGACTAAGAATACGAAGTGCAGGCAAAACATGGCCACCAGCATTACTATCGCCTTCCTTCCCACAATCAGTTGTGGACGGTGCAGACAGATGTGTAGAAGGAATGACAACCTTAGCCGTATCCACCTGATCGCCTTTCCCACCTGAAAACTGGGCCTTAAGAGAGTCTATTATTTCCTTAGTTTTAGCTTGTAACTCCGATTTGTCACTATCTTGGTCGTTGTCAGCATCTGCAGCAACTGGAATCCTACCAATACGCAAATAAAGATGAAACAAGCGAGCAACTATACGGTGGTATTCATTGTCATTAAAATTACCCTCATAGTCAACAACACAAGTCGATAAGTCTTGAAGCTTTTCCTCACATTCCTCCAGCTCCTGCGAAACATCTAAGGAATTGACCACAGCTACACTAATTTCCTCATTATTAGCCATGCTTTGCTGTAGTCGCCTTCTAAGTTCATTTGCATTACCATCAGTATTTAAACCTCTGATCTTAAGTTCATATTCTAACTCATGCTTGCAAAGATAATACACATTCATGTTTATAATTGACACCAAGTTCCAGAGTGAATCAGAAAATTGCATATACTTTTTACAAGACACTTATATAAAAACACAAGACACTATATGCTTTAAAAAAAAATCTGATAGTATATCTTAATTCTTCTTTTGTTCCCAAAATCTATAGCATAGGCCCCACGTTCGTGCGCCAGTTGACACGCCTGTCCGCATAAAACTTTGCTAGCTCAGGGAGAAGGGGTGGGGTTCTTCTAAGAGACAGGCCAAGTATAAGGGAAAAGTTTTTAGTAGCTATCACCCAAATAAATGTTTCCAAGTTCATCAATAGTAGCTAGGGATTAGGGCGCCACCTTGTTGACCTAAGAATGGCAGGACTCCAACAAGGAAACTTTCCTGCAGGTGTAAGATGTACTGATGATTGTAAAAGTTCCGTTCTAGCACTATATCATGAATTATGTAAATAAATAGTTCTCCCTGTGGTTAGCCAGGAGTTTAAAACAAAAGAAAACTGTTAAACTAAACACAACTACCTAAAAACAAAACAAAACAAAATAAATACTTATCCTCGTCACAAAATTTAAAAACACAACATGTTAGTGTGAACTGAAAAACTGAACTGTTTTATTCCCAAAACATAACTTATTGTTGAACAGAAAACAAATGTTAGAAACATACATATGAATAAATTAAGTTAAAATAAATAACAGCTGATCGTCTGTTTACAAATCGATCGTTCACACATAACAACTGTTTACCTCAAAGTCTTGACTGTAATACAACTCCATGCACAGCAAAAATTGAAATGTCACATAGTGAACAACTAAAAATGTAAATATGCAGGGGGTAACTAAAAAAGTGTCCTGGCTATATATTTTCGGATCTACAACCTATTTTGAGCATAAAATTAAGTATTAGGTTTTGTCAAATTCCCTTCCGTTTAGTATGTGTATTTTACAAAAGAAAAACCTAATAACTCAAGAACGGTTTGCCCAACTGACTTTAAATGTCTTTACTAAAACACTGATAAATACAGTATAAAAATAGCCGGTAGTTATCGTTCAGCCACTTACAAATGGGGGTCGTTTAAAACTTTCAAATCAAAATATTTTATAAACTGTTAAGTTCATCAATTTTACACAAAAACAGTACGTTTATTTAACTTTATTATATATCTAACTGTAACTTAATATTAGTTTAAATTCTATTATTAGTGTAGTTTTGGTAATAAGTTATTTTAATACATTCTCTGAATACTGTAAATACTTGCAGAAAAATAAATTTTTTTACCAAAACTCCATTAATAATAGATTTACAATAAAAATTAAAGTACTAATATATTTTTAGTAAAATGAATTAAAAATTACTAATTTTGAGTGAAATTGGTTTATCTTAAAAGTTTACAAGATATTCTGATTTAAAAGAACGCCATTTTGAAATGGTTAAACGATAACTCAATGGCTGTTTTTCTAACTAATCTTTAATAGTGTTTATTTAAAGAACTCTGCAACATTTAAAGTCAGTCAGTCAGACCGTTCATAAGTTATTAGGTATATATAAAAAAAAAAAAAATGCGGAGTGTAATTCGATAAAACTATATCCTTAATTCTCTGCTGTAAATTAGTTGTAGAATCCGAAATATATGACTTGGAAACCTTTCTAGTTACACCCTGTATAAATCAAGTAGCGTGGACGAGATTTGATGCAATTCCTTTTAAAAAAAACTTAGTCAAACGTTTTTATTTTAGATATGATTTTGAAATGTATTACATTTCTTTTAGCTGAACAGCTACGCAAAACTCACAAGTTGATCCGGTTTCTAACCTGCCATAAAAAAAACATTTACTGGTGTTCATTTTCGTCGAAATATAATCGTAGTTAAAAAACGTCCCGAATATTTGAAGAAAATCTAATTTAAGGATGAATGAAACATATTGGGCTATTTAACATATTAGAATATTTAACATATTGGGCTATTTAACATATTGGACTATTTAACATGTTGGGCTATTTACCATATTGGACTATTTAACACGTTGGGCTATCTAACATATTAGGCTATTTAAAATGTTGGGCTATTTAACATATTGGGCTATTTAACATATTGAGATATTTAACATATTGGGCTATTTAACATATTGGGCTATTTAACATATTGGGCTATTTAACATATTGGGCTATTTAACATATTGGACTATTTAGCATATTGGTCTATTTAACATGTTGGGCTGTTTAACATATTAGGCTATTTAAAATGTTGGGCTATTTAACATATTGGGCTATTTAAGGCTAGTTGGCTATTGGCCACTAAACTGATCTATGTGTTTAAATTAGAGGGGGGGGCAACACTTCTAATTTATACCAAAAAACTGAAAACGTAGAGAACTTAATGGTAGAGCAACCATTACTCAGAACTCTCTTCCCTTAATAATATATAAATTAAAGCCATTGTCATCCTTCATGTTATGATAAACAACTATAATCCAGAAAATTATCTTTGCATTGAACTATGTTAGACTGTCTGCCTGATGTAACTGTTACAAAATCTTAGCTAAATTTTCTTAGCTAAAAAAATCTTAGCTAAATTCACCATTGATTGAAATTATATAATATAAAATACTTAAATTCAAAATCATTTAAGAAAATAAATACTTAACTGTTACTTTTAAGAAAGATAAATCTTAATTTAAATCATTTTCTCAATGTATATTTGATTAGTTTCACAAATCAGGCAATTAATTTTCTGAGGAAGCAACAAACTCATCAGAACTTAATATTTTTGTACTTTTGTAAGTTCACTTTATACATTATTACCTCTTAACTCAAAATTGTTATCACAACAAATCGAAGGAGAACAAATGAAATGAGTTTAATTTAAAACTTTCGTCTCTCTGTAATTAAATGTTGAAAATGGGGACGTTTACAAAGCAATATGTAATGAACCATTTACGTCAGAAGCTGTCAACCAAATGTCATCGTCAGACTCCCAGACTTGTGATGTTTGTAAATGAACTTGGTAAATTAGTCATTTGACACAGTTTGTTGATTAAGTCACACAGAAGGATAATTATTTATTGCGTTTGGTTACCCTTCATGGCACTAATACAGTTATTTTGTTAAAACCTATGTTTTAAACTCAACGAGCTGTCAAGTTTCATACTTAAGCGTTATTTTCAAAACTAGCTATCAACTATCTACTTCCGCTTATTTGTTGTTTTCCTTTTTTTTTATTTTATACCCTCTATCTTGTTATTACAATATTGATTTTAGCAGTTACGTTAATATGTTACTTTGTAGCCATTACAATTAATTTTAACATTTTGTAATAGTTTTTAATATCAAAACAATATATGGTATTGTAAGAGTTTATTGTGAAACGAAATGATAATGTGCCTTTATTAAAGGACAAAGTTAGGGCTTTTAAGCCCTCTCTAACACATCCCCAAATGGTGTTATATTCTTAACAAATAAATAATATATGACCCCAAATGTAATATTAATCGTTCAATTAGCATGTAGTGTGAACAATATATGTATTCATCAACTAATCTATCTGTTCGTGTTGTAACACACTCTGTAAAAGTAACAATAAGATCATTTTATTTACATTTACTCAAATGTATATATACATTCATAACTTGGGCTGGTGGTCGAGCGTTCTAAGGCGTCAGGACTTTGAGCTTGAGTTAAGAGATGGCGCTGTTTCGAATCCGGCATAGACTGGAAGTATTTATCAGTAATATTCACCTTGTACTGTACCAGTTCGCCCCCTTACTATGTCTGAATAAGTTCCTCGCACAGATCAGTAGTCTATGAGGAATGGGCAGAGTAAGGTTAAGAAGGAGATCGACCTCTCCTTTAAAAAAATAATATCACTTTTGTTATCTGTTTTACCACAAAATAAGTAACTTGTGGTCTCTCTATAACCCTCAGGGTATGTGTTACTGAAGTTTAGGCCTGTCTCTATTATTATTGACATAATACTTTCCATAGCTCGCACTTATCACATTCATTCACTCACATGATAAATATAGACAGTTCTGGAAAATCCGCACAAGAACACTGCAGATTTACTTTGAAGGTTTAAAAGAGCGAAAGAGCACCATTTAATTAATTGCGTAAATATGTTGATTTAGAAGTAGGTATGTGTATGCAATGCGTATTGAATAAGTGTTTTAAGTGATACACCAACACCAATACTATCACTATCTTGTGTGCTAAGAGATATAGTTTGGTTCAGTAGGTGTTAAATGTACTCCCAAGCTAATATCTTACTATAAAACAAAGTCTGGTACAACATAAATGTAAAGGTTTTATCACCATTAATTTCCTTTACATATGTGAAACTCTCGAGTACCTTAAAAGCATTGGAGTATATTTCAATAAAATGTATACACATTGGGCGAGGTTCGGCACACAGGTGAACAAAACAGCTAACATATCAAGATGTATTGTCCTAGAGGGAGCAGAAGCAAGAGATATATTGCATGTAGAGACGATCCATAGAAATATAATGTGTTGTTTGTACTACCAAACATCAAAAATGATTAAAACATTAAAATGTAATATAGAAGTCTCTCTCTCTCTCTCTCTCTCTCTCTCTCTCTCTCTCTCTCTCTCTCTCTCTCTCTCTCTCTCTCTCTCTCTCTCTCTCTCTCTCTCTCTCTCTCTCTCTCTCTCTCTCTCTCTCTCTCTCTCTCTCTCTCTCTCTCTCTCTCTCTCTCTCTCTCTCTCTCTCTCTCTCTCTCTCTCTCTCTCTCTCTCTCTCTCTCTCTCTCTCTCTCTCTCTCTCTCTCTCTCTCTCTCTCTCTCTCTCTCTCTCTCTCTCTCTCTCTCTCTCTCTCTCTCTCTCTCTCTCTCTCTCTCTCTCTCTCTCTCTCTCTCTCTCTCTCTCTCTCTCTCTCTCTCTCTCTCTCTCTCTCTCTCTCTCTCTCTCTCTCTCTCTCTCTCTCTCTCTCTCTCTCTCTCTCTCTCTCTCTCTCTCTCTCTCTCTCTCTCTCTCTCTCTCTCTCTCTCTCTCTCTCTCTCTCTCTCTCTCTCTCTCTCTCTCTCTCTCTCTCTCTCTCTCTCTCTCTCTCTCTCTCTCTCTCTCTCTCTCTCTTTCTCTCTCTCTCTCTCTCTCTCTCTCTCTCTCTCTCTCTCTCTCTCTCTCTCTCTCTCTCTCTCTCTCTCTCTCTCTCTCTCCCTCCCTCCCTCCATCCCTCTCTCCCTCCCTCACTCCCTCTCCCTCCCTCCCTCCCTCCCTCTCTCTCTCTCTCTCCCTCTCTTTTTCTCTCTCTCTCTCTCTCTCTCTCTCTCTCTCTCTCTCTCTCTCTCTCTCCCTCCTTCTAACCCAAGCTGAAAGTCCTGACGCCTTAGACCACTCGGCCACCAATAATAATCAAAATTGTTTATTTCATTGCAGTTATGCAGAATATCGCAACGATTATATAGATTTCTATTTGCATAAACAGTCATTACAACATAATTTTTCTTGCAACCAAAATACAAATATTCTGATAAGCACACACTTACTCTATGTTAATAAAAGAACTATTCTCGAAATCTCTCTTGCCACTTTATGGCTTTTTGCACACAATTTTGTTTGTATACATTTTTAAAGCGTTTTCAATATTTTGCTTGCCATAATATTTTAGAAAATTTATTACTGTAATTGTTTATAATTACTAACATTTTATTAGTACTTTTACGTCAAAGCAATATAATTTACAGCATATATTTACCTTTGAAGGAGTTACCTTATAAAGTATGTTTAAAGGGAGCAAAGGTGCTGAGTAAGTGGTGAATATTTTCTGAAGGACTTGATTTATCTTTCGATACCTGACAGGGGCCGTATAAATCTTAAAGTAAGTGCCTATAGACACTCCCTCAGGTCCACACAGGCTCATACTCAACCCGGTTACTTAGTGCAGCAACAGTTTCAACGAGTGGGAATAACATTAACATGTTATTTTAACTATACTAAAAAAAACTATACGTTTCCAACAAATGATAGATTTACTAATATTTATTTTTTAATATATTGATATGGATAACCTTCAAATCTCAATCCACTTATGGTGAAGTGTAGTAGATGTATTATTTTTATAAATGATTAAATTAGTTTGTAGTAAATGAACTCAAAAACATTTTAAATTCGAACAATATTATAATCTTTTGTTATTATTTATTGATGGGTTCACATGTATATTTCTAATTAAACATTTTATTTGTATACTAAATATTTATTATTATTAACTATTTAATCAATAAAATGTAATATTTATTGATTAATTCACTACCACTACTTTGGTTAGGTTACGTTAGGTTTAGTTATGTTATGTTAGGTTTAGTTATGTTATGTTAGGTTTGGTTATGTTAGGTTTGGTTAGGTTATGTTAGGTTTGGTTATGTTAGGTTAGGTTATGTTATAGTTATTGTAGTGAATTAACGGAAAACATCCATTTTTATAAAAAAGTATTAGTTTGCATAGTGTAAATGCTTGTTTTTTACATTACTATGGTACAAAGGTCTATGCTATTATAACACTTGATAACCTAATATTTAAGAACAATTTTCAAAACTTGTTTGTTAGCATGAAATGAAACATACAATATACAATATTACGTTCAAGGAAAACATACTGAGTGGGCCAGAGATATCAGAAAATTGCATCAAAATATTACAGTGAGTCAAATTTCTTACATCCATTACATTTTGGATTCTGTAACGAGTTGTATTAGATAACAAATATACTATAGAGAGCACTTTTATTTGTTTCTTAGATCTAATCACAGTGAGATTATAGATAAAGATCTCCTTCCGGTGTGAACAAGTCTCCTTCTTAAGAAATCAGAACGAGAAGAAAATGTCTTACCTACTAATATCTAGAATGGACTTCATTCTATAGGAGTGATTAGTTCAAAATGTTTAATACATGTTTGATTAGTAAAACTAAATGTTTTATACATAAACTAAACAATGTTTAAAATACATGGATTTACATTGTATATACTATAGTCTTTGTAATGTTACTCAATTATAAAGTCACTTACTGAAGTGCCATTCAAGGGAAAGTTGAAAATGAATACTAAACTACCGTTTATTTAATTCAACACCTTTTTAATGAACTTGTGTAAACTATAAATATTATATATGTATACATGTATCTGGTATAAAATGTAGTATACATGATTTTGGCATACACGCGTGAAAGTGTCCAGTTTCTTTAATTCTTTAAGTAGGTGTTCTATTCTTAAAAGAAGATTTCAAGGGAGCCATACTTGTCTCACAATCCGCACTATATGAAACATCATAGATACCTATGTGTGAGGTGAGTGATTGACTCATTAATGAGGGATGGGAAGGAGTGCCATAACAAGTTCGTGATTGTAGACAGGTTAAATATGAGGTCAACATCAAGACAATTCGTAGACATTACTAATTAATTGAAGCTCTTTGTAGCCTGCATATATTTGTTAAAAGTGTTTCATTAATCCATTTCCAGCATCAGTGATGCGTTAAAACGTGTTCAACTGTGCGACAACAGGGATAGAGATAAGGGGTGACCAAGTCTCAGCTGTAATCGATTTCAGAATCAACAAGTGCAGCCAGTAGATTCCCGTCGCCATGGCTACCAATCCGCCCACCACAGCCACCTGTACGCTGCGTCTACCCACAGATTTGAGGAGTCGTGTTAGAAACGGGGAGATGTCTCTAGTTCTTGGTGCACTGCCGATCTTTCCTCGTTCTAGTATCGAAAATAGTCAAGACTTAAAATAAAATGTTGCTTAAGAAACTGAATGCGTATTTTTGTATGTATGGCATTCTGTAATATTAAACAAAGTCTTTCCTATTATAGTCATTTAGAGATATTCGGTACGTCCAGTAGTCGGATCGGAATTTCGGAAACTTTGTAAAAAGTATACCTCATACAAAACACACAACTTTCCAATGTCTATAAACAACTTTTATTAATATTAATTGATCAAATGTATTTTAAATTGTCACAGTAACTTTTCATAACTTATATATTGTTTTAATATTTTCCACAAAACTATTCTTGTTAGTTTAATGATACATTTTACCTTCCAACAATAATCTTAAATTTTTTGATTTATATTTCTTTTGAGAAACAGTTTTGAAAACACTGTATTTTTTATTTTAGATCGTTATCTAGCCACGTCTTGAATGTTTATACATTTTATCTGCATTTACCGTTTTTGTAGAATTATTCCACAAGATTTGAATGTGTAATACAATAAACTCTCCACGTATAAAAATGTATACCTTATCAAAAGAAAATAACAGCATTTAAAGGTAGATCAAACTGTTATATAATTGTGCGCTAGGAAAAGTAAACAAAATCTCTTTAACATTTTTCATTGAAAACAACGGTATTGAATATAGAATAGCTTTCATTTCTTCTTTGATTTCTTTATTGAAAATTGTAAATAATTTATAAAATTCTCATAAATTCCAATAAAATGATTTATTTTGTTTTGTTTTGTTCCAGTAAATTCCAATAAACAAAATAAATCATTTCACTGGAATTTATGAGAATGTTTGAAATTATTTAGTATAGCTTTGCTTTAAAAATATGTACATTTTAAAATGTTTATAATTCAAGCTTAAGATAAATGTATTATTTCATAAAAATCCATACTAACAAAAACTATGTTAGATCATTGTAAAATTTAACAACTTCTCAATTATGATCCTGAATCTCATTTTTTATGATTTAATTAAAAATAATATGTTTTATCCAGTTTTAAACGACCATGACTTTTGAAAAGTATAGAGTTTATTTAACTGTTATTTTCCAAAATGTTGAGATATTCAAAATTCCTCAACATTTACACGAATAATCGATTAGAGAAACTTCTATTTTGTGGTAGATGCCACAGCTGGGAGATTTCAAAATCGTGACAGTCCAGATACCAGATTTTTTGCTTGTTTAGAACTACCCAGAGTGTGCGTACAGATGCAATCACTGAAACTATAAATGGGGATTGACACTAGATAAGTAACTAACTAAGATTGTGGATTGTCTATCCAAACAATGTATCACATAGTTACAGAGTGCCCCCTGCGCTCTTTTACGGAGGGATTAGCCAGCATATACAGAATCACTGAGGTAGGTCTTAAATGGCTCGATGGATTGAACTTAGCTTTGTGACAGCAGATTATGAAACGTACAATATATTACTCTTAGTACAATACAATACATACAATATATACAATACAATAGTACAATACACATATACCCTATATATAGATTACTAAGAGGTTTGAGTGGTAACGGACTTTAACACAAAACAGATATCAATTATTTATGTAGTAGTTCAAACAGTACCCATATACGGGTGTGATGTGTAGAAGATTTTTTCTTAATTGTGTAGTGTCAAATTAATTTATATTGTTATGGAGATCCCCTTTAGAGCAAAGGGATTTTTACTTTGACATTGTGGTAGTACTGCAATATGTGACGTGACGTCACAGTCTATCCTCGTTGTAAGAGTACAAACATTGTGGACGTTTTATCTCCAACAAACCGGATTACAGTAAATGGTTAATTTAATGCATTTTTGGATAAAACTATGGAACAAATTAGCGGATTACATTGAAATATTCGGAACTAATCTCTCCTGTTAATGAGGACAATAATGTAATATTTAGATAGTATTATTGTGAAAAGCCTGTATCATGTTTTATGTTTGGACTTAAACAGCAAATACAGACCGTTTTTAGGTATATTGAAAATAATCTAATAGTTTTCCGTGATTTTTCGATTTATATATATAAAAAATAACTTGTTACATTTATACATGTAACCGGAAAACCTCTCGGTCATACAAATTGAAATATATAAAATCATTGATCATACATATACACTGACGGCCATCTTGGGATATAGCTTATATACGTATTACATAATCTCATCTTTTGGAATCATCAAGTTTTCTCCTCTCTAGAACCCAATACTATAATTGAAAATTAGAAAATAAATTCAATTAATCATCCACTATACCATTACAACGCATTAAATTATATTGTTCAATACGAAAAACATATTTTAGGGAACTAGCCTAACCTAACCTAATTATATTTATGTAGATTTTAAATATAATTTATAAATCTACATATATAAATTATATTTAAAAAATGAAAAGTAATTATAATAATTCAAGATACCTAATTAGTAAAAATGTATATTTGAAGAGTGAACATTCATTTCTAAAAATATTTTCGGATGATTTAATTTCAAAAATGTCTACGTAAGTGGGTGCGGTAAGTTTTGTTTAGGTATCGTAACTTTCAACTATAAAAATACATCTTAACCAACTATGAAAAAAATTGTGTACTAATTTGTGGAGCTTACAACTATCTGTTAATGAGTTTGGTACTGACCTACCAAACGATCATAGTACTTTAGTACCATATTAACCAATAAGTTGTTTATCCTAAGTTGGTTTTTGACTTTGTGCTGTTGATAAAAGCTCGTGATTGGTTTGATGGAACAAGGATCCCATGACCAAGGATACTTGACCAAGAACCACATGACTAAGGATCCCATGACCAAGGATACTTGACTAAGAACCACATGACTAAGGATCCCATGACCAAGGATACTTGACCAAGAACCACATGACTAAGGATCCCATGACCAAGGATACTTGACCAAGGATACTTGACTAAGGATCACGTGACCAAGGATACTTGACTAAAGATCACATGACCAAGGATCACGTGACCAAGGATACTTGACTAAAGATCACATGACCAAGGATCATGTGACCAAGGATACTCTGTATAACCTAGCAAAGCGCTGACTACTGTACCAAATTTATTCACGGAAGGAGACCTGTCTACCCTCCCACTGTAACTCCTTCGTAGCGAGAAAGGATTATAGATCTGTTTTTTTTCTTTTATTCTTCCTTTGGCTTTAATTACGGATCGCCCAATGACCTACTTTTACAGTATTTTAACAGTTGGAATGTCCATAAAATCACAGTACATTAAATATTCTCTTCATCTTTTTTGTTAGTAAAATCGTTCACAAATTTACTTTAAGTAATGTAAAAAGATTGAGCCAATAGTGGCATCGGATGTATGAAGAAACGCTTTACAAGCCGAGAACAGTGACATTAAAGACTGAAGTTTTAGTAAGGCGATTTTTATTGGACTCAATTACCAAAAAATTAGTGATTTACGTTTTTATTGTTTATTTTTAGCTTAGTAAATTTTTAGGCGTTATGTATCTCAAGTTTCGTAATTTTGCCGGGCTTCCACTATTCATTGAAGATTGTCCAAAAGATCGCATTATTTTCCCTGTAACATAAATTAAAAAATGTTATAACATTTCAGAAATAGACAAAGTTGTTATTTTTTTTAAAGTTCATATTATTTGTGAAAATACTAGACTTAAAATCTTTACTAAAAATTTTGACAAATAATGCCTTCTAAGACATCTCAAGTGATATAAAATACACATTCAAGTATTAAAAAAAGTACGGAAGAAGACCAAAATTTCTTAATCGACCTGGAGTTAGAAGGATGAGTGGTTATACTATTTGAAATGTGTGGAAGAATAAATAGTCAAAAGTTGTGTGTGATGGGGATAAGCCACTAAGCATCACGAGTGAGCATGAGCATGATCAGTTGTTATAGAAAATATATTCTGTATAATACAGGTTGTTACAGTATATATTTTATATTTAAAAAACACATATAATTTAAAAAGGCTGTAAGTATAGGATTATTAGTTTCAAAATGGTGGCTTTCTAAAAAATTCAAAGTCAAATATAAACATAACTCGGTAAAGAGTACCCAGATGACAATATTTTCAGTAACACAAAATATGTTAACACAGTTTCCTCTGTTTTTTATCAACCGATCTCTTAATTGGCATAACATCGTTGAATTTGGCATAATATAGTCCAAAAGTATTGTACTTTGACGTTTTTGGATAAAATAACTACTTTTTTATATTTTATTTAGATATTTTTAGACAGCCGCCATTTTAAAACCTATAATCTTATAGATACAGTCTTTTTACATTATATGTGTTTTTATAAGATCAACTTCCATACCAACATTCAGTATTGCATGTCAAATGGTATTTGAGATATCAACATTTTTGGTAAAAAACACATATAGACACAAAGACAGAACACGAATCGAGAAAAGACATGTGCTACATTGTATTATTTGCTTGTTTTGATCTGACAAATAATCCCCTAATATATGACAGTAAAAGTTGGCACCCTCTATATAAGACAAAACCTTATCCAATAGATGGATAACATGGGTCCCTTATCGTGTGTGTTTGTTGGGAGAGTAAGGAAACGAAGAATTAATTTGAAATTATCCTTTTCTCTAAAAAAAAAAAATGAAAGCTCTAAATGTTAAGCTTTTACTCATTTTATAATTCATAATTCTTTAACCACTATATCGCAAAAAATAATTATCTTAAACACCAGTTTTAGCTCTCCGTTTTGCCAACTATAAAGAGGTCAGATTAATCGGGTTAAACCTAAAAATATTTTACTATTCATTGTAGAATTACTAAATTTATTTAAAAAAAACTATTACTCATTTATACTCCACTATTACTCATTTATACTCCACCCTTACTCATTTATACTCCACCCTTACTCTTTTATAATCCACTCTTACTCATTTATACTCCACGCTTACTCATGTATACTCCACTATTACTCATTTATACTCCACCTTTACTCATTTATACTCCACCCTTACTGAGTTATACTCCACCCTTACTCATTTATACTTCGCCCTTACTATGTGTGGATGCAGTGAAACATAGACACCCATTCATTGTAATATGTAACAGATATTAATAATTCCACAAACGATGTAAATATAATATAAATGGATAAAGCCAATTGCCTGTATATCGTTAGTTGAGCCAACTTTAGCTCTCAGTCGGCTTATTGTCCCAGCTAAAGGGATAACAATGCAATTGATGTAGATTAATGATGTCTAGTAATGGAGATGACACATTGTTACTTAACTTTATCCGATTACACTAAACTATACAATTATAATTGTCCGTTTGTAAGAAGCCTTTCCCTTTTAGGTATAATTAAATTATCATTTTATTTTGGATGATACTGTTTAATAACTTAACGATCTAAAGTCGTTATATATTTAGATCTAAAATTATGCACGGATATGTGTGATAGATTGGGTCAAAAGCCCTTAATTGTACGGGTATGTGTGAGTGGTTGGGTTAATACCATCGTACGTACAAGAGTGGGTGGGTTAATTCCAACCATCATACATGTATGGGTGGGTGTGCCAATACCACGCTGCAAGTGTATGGGTTGGGGAGTGAGAAAATATTACCAAACGGGAATGTGGGGGTGGGTGGGTCAGTACCATCGTAAGGCTATGTGTGGGTGGGTGGACTAACACCACTGTACATTTATGGGTGGGTTGGTAAATACGACCTTATGTGTTTTGCTATTGTAAATTTGTTCACTAACCATCCAATACTGGTTTGAGTGAACGATTGTGATTTGGGAATATAGGCTGATAAGAACAAAGCTATCATACATTTTTAAAAGCCGAGAAAATTGTTATTGGCCATTTACTGCAGCTTAACGGTGTGTGGTGATGAGGAAGCTAAATGTGGCTCTTGCTTTGAAAAAGTTACGGTAAGAAGTCATTCTTAATCTGATGGGAGCTGTGAGAAATGGTTCTACAAAACATCTGCTAAGATTATAGTAAAATCTGTGAATTGAGTGAACTGTATAAGTGTTTTCATGTATAAAAACTAACATCTAAGAATTATCCTTAAAAAAATAAAAGATAGAACACCAATTCCATTTTACGCACATCAGCTGGGATGGAATGGAACAAATAGATTATTCCAGTTACCTCCTCAAATATTCCAATTTATCATTATTCACCATTATTGACTGTAATATAGTTAATTTATAGACACTTTTAGTCATTTATTTTTAATAACGCTATTAACGTAGATTGTGACAGCTTAAATTGTTTATTACTATGACACTTGTTCCAGCCTCCCAAACAAAAGTAATAAATTATTTCTTATGGACAAAGTTAATAGTTTTATTTAGAAATTTTGATATTACAAGCAGTACAGCAAGTGGAACATTTCACATAAAATGCTGCAATACTATATGCTAAGACATTTTATTCCACTATTATAATAATAGAAATATAATCAAAAATGTAAAAACAGTTCTGAATCGTTCAGTTATAAATGCTTATTTAAGTCATAAGGATTGGATTTAAAGTTCACATCGTTTGAAAGTAATGAAACAAATATTTCTCATTGTACAATTACTATGAATTACTATTTTAATTACAATGTCTGAGGTGCACATTAAGCGTTTAAAATCCACTTAAATCACTTATTACAAAATTGGTGATAGAACCAATGATTGAGGTGTGATAACAGCTCACACAATGGCGTGTGTATTAGTTCGGCTGAAGTCAAAATTTTCACACATTGAGATACAGGTCTTATTAACCATGCCACAAATTATGCATTACAATTGCCTTCTCCTAAAACAACACAAATCCAATGAAAACATTGACTGATGACGTATGTCTACACCTCATGACGAATACATTGACTGATGACGTATGTCTACCCCTAACGACGAATACATTGACTGATGACGTATGTCTACACCTATTGACGAATACTTTGACTGGTGACGTTGTCTACACCTGATGACGAATACATTGACTGATGACGTATGTCTACAGCTGATGACGAATACATTGACTGATGACGTATGTCTACCCCTCATGACGAATACTTTGACTGATTTATAAGTTTCAAGCCAAATAATGTCATTTATAAAACTATCAAACCTGTCATGTTTATCAACTTCCATAAGTTTACGATGGTCATCTATTCCAAGTTCGTTATGTCAATTTATTCTGCCATACTTGTTGTAGATGTTATGTAGATTCATTAGGTATAATTGAGCCGGATAGTAAGCAACTTGCGTGTTATACTTAGCGCATTAGGGGTTCCAGTAGCAGAGGGGAATCTTTCCACCGCTGAGCTGCTTTGCTTCACGGACGTGACTAACTTCCACATTGAACAGTTTAAATTCCACAACAGTTGAACAAAACATTTTAATAAGCTGAACAAGTTTGTTTTGATTGCTATTTATTTTTTAAATTACTATTCAAAGAGTTATTGTTATTATTAATTGTTATTTAAGTATTAAATGATGATTTAATTTAATCGTTCTGAGCTTGATACGTTGGTGTTAATCGAACGGAACAATGATCACTGCTGATGATGACGTAAAATGGGCAGGGATTGATATTGCACCGTCAGGACGCGGCCTACCACTCTGGTTGCCATGACAATTTTCGAATTGAATTACTCGTACATAGTGGGGGAATAGTAGTTTTCTGTCTCACTTGCACAGCTCTATTCGTCTATCTCACACCAGTGCATTGAAAAAGTCTTTTCATGAGCACCCTATGTACATGTAAAGATGTAAGTAGGGGGGGGGGGGTAGTTAAAATACACAGTGTGACAGAGTGTGACCTAAATTCTGATTCAATAAATATTACGACTATCTTACTAGTGGTGAAACAAGCAATAGTCTTTACTATGGTGTAGGCATCGCGTAGCAATTACATGAATATATTGCTTTTGGACTGTTTAAGTGGATGAAAATTAATTGTAATCTGGAGTGACACGTACATAATGACACCTGTATACAAATTCGCGTCTATTATTACTACAGCCACGAAATTAACCGTGGATTGAAGCTCTGACGTCATCAAGATAAATTTGCGATCAAATATTCTTCAACATATTTTGTGCGAATGACGTCTTATTTTAAGCGTTGCCAATCAAATTACTAACTGACACAGGTAAACAACCCTCCTAATAAAAAAAAATCAAGCTATACTTTTACCGAACAATACAGGGTTCAAAAATTTATTAAATGCTTACAGAAAACAACAACATATGAAACTATTTTGAATTTACCAAAATTAAAATAATATTATTATGATGTGAATGAACGGGTTAATTTGATTCTGAGTTGATTTATAGTAATAATTTCTTTCGTGTAATTTTTACTAAAATTATTATACTAATCACAAAACTGTATGTAAATTGTGACACTGTATATAAAAAGTGTGAGTTGGATACAGTTATTCCAAACTGTTGGTTTCCATGCCTGGTTCAAAGGCTTTGACAGTAGAGCCTTAATAATTGATGAAAGGACATAATACTCAAGGAGCTCCTTTATGTAAATATTTACTACGAGTCACTCACTTTATATGTGTTCATTTACAATCTATACATAAAATTTTAATATGGGATACATTTGGAATATGTGAAATTATTACAATTGATATGATTATGAAAGACCAAGGTCAAGTATTTACGAATGGCTGCGATAAATGGATTTTTAATTCGAAAACAAACTATGACATATTTGGCAATTCACGATTTTTAAGCAATATTTTTAAAACAAAATTCGTTCAAATACAGGAATTTTTTCGCCGAAAAGTCCCATTAACTTGAGTTCTTAGAAATACTTAAAATCAATGATTTGGACGGGAAATGTCAAAACGATAAAGCTTGAAATCCATGGTTACTTTTACAAATATTTAACGTTATATATTAAAAAAAAACAATGAATATATTTTATTTTTAAAGAAAATTCAGTTTTTATAATTTTTGAAATTTCACGGAAATCCATTACCGTTTCCACCAGCTGACATGCAAACACAACATCTGTGCGACAACACTGTCAACATTCGAATTGAGTTTCGTCATTAGCATGACATCAGGAAATGGAGCTTGGTTTGAGCGGATATTACTTTTATAACAGGGGGACTTCTGTAGAGAAAAAAAATCATTTGTAATAAGCAGTCAAAGCATTTGGTCTCGTTTGGTCCATTGGTTATTTTACTTTCAATTTATCAAGTTTCCTCTTAAATAATTTTTAAATCTGTAAATATATTATTTTTTTATTTGAAATGTAAATTTGTTCAACTAATTTTTTTACTTACGCTTTCATTTATTATGCAAATTATATATATATAAATTCGCTTGCTTATAAAATTAAATTTTAAATTATATTCCAAAACAAGAAATCCGAGACAATTTTCAATCCTTTTCAAGTCAACAAAATAAGATATTTTAAGAATCTAAAATGATTTATTTATTGCATACTACCCAAAATTTAACTTTCCCATAGATCTACCACAGTAATCTTAAACACTTGCTAACGTTATTACTAATTTTTTATTCTTGATAGTATAAAATATAATATGAACCGTCAATGTGATATTTTCTCAGGTAATTTCCTGATTCAGAGCTAGACAAATCCACGCGTCATCTTGAGTGACAAATGCCATTTTTGCAATACTAAAAAGTTTTTCGACTGAAGCTATATCAAGTAATTTTAGTAATGATTAAATCTTTTTGGATTTACTCAAAAAATACGAATACAAAATATTTTTTTCCTGTGACCTCTCTAAGTGTCCCGATGTGGTTTTAATAATAATAATAATAATGTGGTTAATAATAAATTAACCAAATATTAATAATCATTTCCCAACAAGATATCAACCACGCGTATACTTGAAGTTGGTTGTTCCACAAATCATGTCATGCAGTGGAAGGAAGTGTTGAGAGAATCTTTAACTTATTAATGTTTTGCACACTTAATAAGTTTTTTAACTTATTAACTATGCAATCTCCGCATATAAATTGTTACAAATCAACATAACAATAAAACATCACATAGCAAAGTTTAACATAAGTGTATAAGAGTGATAACTTTATAGATAATCGTTTCGGTAAAACTCGTTTTCCATCCTCAGACCAGGGCGTTTCACAAAATAATGAAAGTGGTTTTTAACTAACCCTACTCGTATACCTAACGATATTATATTGAATTTATTTGACTTTTAAAACGAAAAATTCTTAGACTATGTATTGAACTTGAACGAATGTTCTACATAATTGTCCTATGTATAATATAAATATACAGGGTTGTTATAAAGTCCCTTTACACGACTTTTTTCTATAATTTAAACTTATACCATTTTTCAATAATGCTTTTTTATATATAGGTAGATGATCTAACTTTGTATGTATTGTGGAGTATTGGGAGTAACCTGAGGACCGATATAGGAGTGAAGATCTGAATTCCTTATGGCAAGATAGTCATGCGACATGTCTATTAACATTTCCGGGTCAGCCTGAAAACAATTGTTTATTAAAAATTCAAAATGGTTGTACCGTTTCAAGAATACCAATAAGATATAGATGTAGAATCGACCTAAATGTAGATACAGCACTTTTAAAAGAATATGACATTTTACATAAATATATGCTAATAGATTTTATGAATCCACTTTACAGATAGCATTGATCACTTATTAATACATTCAAAATTTGCGCCTCAATAACTAGATTTAAGATAAACTCCACTTTTCGGAATATACAAAGCTAATTGCAATGAATGCAATAGATTTCCCACAGGACAAACTGTGCATTCAACGAAAGATATGAAACCATGGTTTCTACCTTCAAAATATTCAATTCTTAAAGTCTTAATAATGCCAATAATCAATTAATTTGTACAAATTAATTATGTAAGAAATAAATAAAACTATGTTAGTGAGCATACATATATCCCGGAAATATTTAACAGAGGAAACACAATAAATACATAAAAATAATTACTTATTCGGAAAGAGCTATCAATGCAACATAAACAAACTGTGAATTAATTCTGATAATTTTATTAATTTTTTGTTCTGAAAGTATTATATTAGTTAAGAAATGTAAATACATTATGCAAGTGTGAGTTGAATGGAGACATACTCATCTGTTGGTTCCCATCCTTGGTTCAAAGTGTTGTCTGGTTTAAAGGCTTTGACTACAGAGCCTTAAAAACAGCCATAACAGTTGATTAAAGGACATTACAGTCAAGAGCTTTTATATTTATATACTTACAATGTGTCACTCAATTTATATGTTCAATTAAATGTCATACATACTGCAATTTTAACATGATATATATTTTCAATATGCGTAGTTAATATAATTAGTGTGAATATGTAAAGTTAGGCCTACAATTTATGATTTGACAACCTTAATTTCCTTACGCATTGCTAATTTGAGCTGTGCAAAGGAAACAACTAATCAACCAAATATACATCTTAATTGGAGTTGTAATATTAAAGTAAGTATTTTTTGTAAATAACTGTACAACTTTTTAGAAAAGTAATATATTTTAATAAACACAAAGTAATTATGATTGTTAATTCAGTAAAAGGTCGACTATTTCTACAATAGTTCGTAGTTGTATTGATCTTTAATATTAGTTGTTATATTATAATGCTCCACAAAATATTTCTAAACTTATTTTTTTTAACTCGCCAGTTAACACGATCTGAAGGCATGCCCGTGAAAATATATTTGTCGACAAGTATCGACCGGCAACTTAGTTGGCAACTTGAGCCTTGAACTTGAACTCTGCAAGAGCAGCCGTGTCCTTAATAAAATGGAAGGATTAAACTTGGTGATTTAACTAAGTAAACTGATACGAACTAAGTAAGAAGGGCAAAGGCGAAATAAATTAAAAATTCAAAACAAATTAAAGTTTGTTTGTAGTTTAATGATCGCCCACGTCGATGTAGAGGAGTCGTTGTGTGCTTAAGTGTAATTGCCTTTGGTGGTCCCATGGATCGCCTAAATCGCGTTCTACATTTTTTTTATAAGGTAAGCATTCCTATTTAACATGTGCAAATAGTTTAAGCTGAGGAAGACAGTCTACGTATTCAATCAAATATGTATTGTCTAAAATGTATCTGAACCATACGTAACTTACTAAAGTAAATTTTGTTTTGCTAAATATCTTAACTTATCTCTGGTTTAAGTCAGTGGACAATCCCTCATTACGTCATGTTTAACATTTTCAACATGATAAGAAAATATGTAGAACATAAAATTAAAATTAATGTTCCTATTTAACTTCTTAAAAACATAACAATTCGACACGTGTAGCCTAAATGTGTTGAATTGTCCCCAAGTCAATGCTTATATAGGATTTGTCATTTAATTTTTATTTTTTAAACTTACCTGTCAGTTTAAAAAGGTCTGCAGACCTGTGCGTGAACTTCATTCAACGAGTGAAGTATTGGCCGTTAGCTTGGTTGGAGATTCGAATCTTGCCCTACGCAGTTCAAAGCTTTAGCCACAGAGCTACCACGCAAATTTAATTTTATTTATTTAACCACTTTAATTCGCATTCAGGTTTCAAGGTTGAGACCACATAATTTAGGGTTGAATACGAGTATTTGACCTGCATACGAAAATTGCCCTTATATATCTTGCCCTTATTAAAGTTGGAGAGGTGGTTTTTTGCGTGCCAGAATTTCTTGACATACACTATGAAGATGAACTTAACCTACATGCTGGAGAATTATACACCCTGAATGTTTATATAGCGTCAAATCAGACCATAGGGGCTGTTCGATTAGGGCAATGGGGCTAGGTGGGTAGGTACACTTCTGTAGCGGCAAGACAATGTACAGCAGATAATTAATGACAAAGCTTCAATCATTTTCCTTGACATGATGTTTCTATTTATCTCTTGCACCATTAATTTTATAAATGATCGCCAGTTAACCCCTAGGATCTAGTTCTTCAGCCCCGTCATCCCTGAAAGAGAAAACATTTGAATGAATTTGTATAGCTTAAGCTCAATTATTCAGTGATTGATTCCTCATTAATTAAAAATTTAAACGTGATAGAAAAATTATATTTATACTGTTCTAAATCTATGTAAAACCGTATTAGAAATGTGATTTCAGTAAGATATATCAGTTCTCATCTTGCTTTAACTTAATTTGTTTATAGTATATATTGTATGTAGATATAGACAGTCATTTTAACAATTTAAATATATTTTCTCAAACATTTTAAATAGCAATGCTTTCAACGTCAAAAGGAAAAAGATGTATGTTTTCAATGGTTGACAAATTGAAAAATATATAATATAAACATTATAGTTACTGAAAAAATGTTTTTTTCTGTAGTCATTCTGTAGTCATTAACATTTCAATTAGTATTTTTTTATATTTAAAAAATTTAAAACCTTTTTGGATATAAGCTGAACATTTCTAGCATGGAATGATGAAAATGAGAAAATTCAGTAAAAACCAATTGTAAATTACTCTTTGAAAATATGATGCTTATTATATTCTATTTTAATGACAATAGTAGTTTACTTATTTGATCCATTTACAAAAAAATAAATCAATAAATAAAAACACACGTGGCTCTACCAAAATACGTAAGATTCATAAAAAATAACCTCGCTGGAGTGAGTTTCTCGGTAATCTCAAAAACCCGTAAATTCCCGAGGGAGATTAACTTTTTAAAAACTCTCAACTTCTCCGTTCATTTTAATTTGAATGGAAATTGTTTCCGGCCTCGTTACATTTCCCGTCAGAGGAGCTCCAGTAAATAGTCACGACACTCTCGCAGGTGTCTGCATCACCTGTTACCCTAACTAACCCGGACCCCAAGGGAGCTGCTTAGACCCCCAACTTATCATTAAAGCTTGGTATCCAATGCCAGTGAAGCTTAGCATATTATTTTACCAATAAATATTACTTCTCTTTCTTTTCACTTATGGCAATAAAAATTAAAAGATACTATAAAAAGTAGATTGTGAAACATTACCAACATGTAATCTTTGTGAACAATTATACGGACAGTGATGGGTTGTCCCTATAACTGTTTATTTTTTATAATTTTGTATAGATCTTTAAAATAAACAATTGATTTTTCACTCATTAATTTTTGTATAGGAACATAAAATAGCTGTTACTAGTTTTTTTCGTTTTACTCTATAACTTTATTTATTTTAATCTGTGTTTCCTAAATCTATTTAAATCTGCTCTGTTTTAGCTGACCTTTCTGATATAAACTCATGTATGTATTATATATATATATATAAAATATTTAAAGCAGTTTTTTCTACACAACTTCTTATTCCTTGACCAATTTAAACTGTTGAGGTGTAAACCAAATTTTTCTCTGTTTGTAGTTGAGCAGTAAGATTCTTTAATAATTTGACGCTGAAGGATATGAGAAGCCATTAAATTTCGTTATTAGTTTGAAGTGTTTTAAAAATAACAAGTAGAGAGATTTAAATGAATCGATTAAAACTTGATCAGATTTAAATAATGATTTCCACAAGTTTTAACAGCTGTTTGAATGTAAACAATGGTGTTTGTAATATTGAGGAGGTTAAATCTTGCACAATGTTAAACCAGGCAAGGCTGTAAGCATGGTTTATCCACATTCGATTATAGGGCTGCGCTCTACTTGAAGGTTTTGACGTTAATCTACTGCAGTTATTTTATTTATTTAATTAATCTTCAGCTGTAAAAAAAAACAAATAAATGAACACGTTTGAAATAGGCTAAGTAGTACCACTGGGTGTTTATTCTAATAAATAGCTAGCAACGCAAGTAATGTGAGTGAGATACTGTAAATAAATATATTATTGTAATTTTACGTTATCAATTAACCTACTGTTATTTGTAGTCAAAAGACACAACCGAGGCCGAAAGCCAAGGTGTAACGAGCGCAGTGAGTGGTAGGTATGGCACGCGAAGCGTGCAGGGGTATCCCCTAGTATAATTTGATATTACGATAAAAAAGACTGAAGTAAACGTGACTATATTTTATGATATTTTGGTTTGCTATTGGAAAAATAACGTTACAATGATGCAGTTTAATTTACGTCAACTATATTAACCCTGGGATAGACTGACAGTTTTCTAGTTAACTTAAATCACTTGCTAGATTTTTTAACTTGTCTAGATTGTTTTTAAATAAAATACATAGCATTTATAATATTTAATATATTTATAATATATATGTAATTGTTTGCCTAGTTAATAATAATGGGTGTCTTAACAGAAATGTTTGTCCTTTTGAGCTCATTTTCTACGTAATATTTAAGCTGTTTATTATCTTTAAAAGGGCCATAACCATTAAAACGCCTTTCCAGTTAAATAACAAAAAAAGCCTTTAAATGACATAATTAACAGATCAAAAAATTTTCAATTTAGAATTTAACCATGTCCAGTGCATTGAAGGACGTGAATATTAATGCTAAGTTATAATTTATCTAATATTATACTATATTACAACCTAGTTATTTCTCTTGAAGTTGCTGAAGTCCTATTTTCTGTTGTAAGTCACTTGTAGTAGGCTATATGCAGACACCGCTGTTGACGCTATAAACTAAAGTACGCAGATATTACGCTGCATTCCTTCCCACTAAATTCTCTTGTTATTACATTTCAGACATTGTTTCATGGTTGAACGGTTTAAATCTAAAAACCAAACACTATCTTACTGTACTGTTGCCGCTATAAACATGGAGCATTATGTATTACTATACTTTTGAAAGTGAATGGACTTATTCAGAAAATTAATGATTATAAGCTTTTCATTAGTTAAAGTTCAATACATATTTGTTTTCAATTTGACTAAAAAAATGTTATAATTACCTAAATTATTTACAATCATTAATAATGTAGCTTTAGTTTAAATATCATAAATAAAGTAACGTGTTGTAAGGTGTTTGTGTAATGATGTATTGCTTAAGAATGAAAATTATTTGCAGATTTCCAAGAGCCTCAAGTGGTTAAAACAAACACAAAATATCACCAATCATTAAAACGTCATATCGGTTTTACCTACTAGCTTAGCCTAAATTTCCACAAAAACACTCGAAGGGTGGGAAATATTAAACACATTGTCAATCAAAAAGTAAGAATATAATCAGTGATCGGGAAAATAATAAATATACATATCACATTAAAAAGATAAAAGGTCAAATTCCTTTAGCTGCCCGCCAAACCCAAACTTTTTTCTATGCCAATAACTACCTAAACTACTTATATTTACAAGAAAATGTTGTTATTAGCTTCATTTGTAATGAAATGACTTGACTGTAACCCATCCTAACCCAACCTACACAATATATTTGTGAGAATGCACAAAGATACACAAAGTTTGTGTGGAGAAAGCACCTAGGACATATTGTATATTGAATGTTTAATACGTCCTGCAACATCTTTCATATCCCCTTTATGGATATTCGGTAATAGAAAATTTTTGGGTTTGGCGTGCAGCTAAAGGAATTTGACCATAGAAAACGTAAATTACTGCAGGCAATTTTGCAATATGCTACCACCTCTTCAATGTAAGACCAGAACATCCAAAGCTCAATCGGATACTCAATTAGGTCGTGAAAGAAACAAAAACGTTTAGCTCAATTAGTATTGATTTCATTCGTTAGATAAACTACTAAACATCAATCCAGTATAGAGTGGAAATATATTTAGATGCAAATTATACATTGGAATATTGACGTAACAGTAATACGTCATATCATAGCCGTTCTATTTATAACAATGGAATAATATCAGGGTTGACTTCATTAAAGTCGATCCAATAAAGCTCACTTTAAACAATGTTTCTTCTAGAACTGAATAAATCCCAAGTCTGTTTTACGACAATATTGTACGTCAGAGACACGACTGATGTGGACTTGATTAAACGAGCCTTATTACATTTCTTTCATTAATCATTTACCAAGATTTATTTTAACAGATGCCTAACTAATAAACCACAACCAAATCTAATAACTATGAGTGTGACGAGGGGTTTAACCTAAAAAGTTCAATTACAGCAGTAATATAATATACCGGTAAGTTTTCCTACCAAGAATAACAGCTAACCAACCACCGTTGGTTTTCTACTGAGAATACCTTTTTCTACCCTCGGTGATATATACACTTTTTTACGACGGCTTTCTAACTTTGTAATATATAGTAAAGTTTTTTGCATTACATTTTAATCAATTATAATAGGCGGATAATCTACTTTAGAATAACTAAATTCGAAAACGTACCCCGAGATTCATATTTATGTCAAATTACGTGACCATATTATTTAAGGCCTTCTACAGTTCAGTACTATTAAGGTTTCTAAGTACTAACTTTATAAGGAAGTAAATTTGAAATATTATAATACTTAAATTACTGCAAAATG
Source organism: Stictocephala bisonia (assembly GCA_035578905.1). Classification (NCBI taxonomy): domain Eukaryota; kingdom Metazoa; phylum Arthropoda; class Insecta; order Hemiptera; family Membracidae; genus Stictocephala; species Stictocephala bisonia. The sequence continues at coordinate 3,087,275 of JAQJVL010000029.1, forward strand.
TTTCCGTAATGTTTGCATGTTGAATAACAAGCAACAGTTCGATCAACGCTCACCAAATTGTGAGTTAGCTAAAACAGTATCAGAAAAAAATAACTTTATATTCCGATAGGTTAGAAATAAGCTTTGGGCCCTTGAATTAATTTTAGTTTAATGAAATTTTAGTAGTTTTTAGTGACCTTAAATTATTTTAAGAACATTTCAATTATATAATAGTGTTAAACTAACAAACTGATAATAGCTATAAAAAAACTTGAAAAAACAGGAAATGTTTCATGATCACTTGTAACGTCTTTCGTTTTTAGTATAGAGTGGGTAAAGTAAACATCACACAGAACAAACAGGTAAAATACAAATAGGTAATAATGATTGCTAGTAGGCCTATTACCCACCCGCCCGTCCATACACGTACAGTGGTATTGACCCACCCGCCCACCCATACACGTACAGTGATATTGACCCACCCACCCACCCATACACGTACAGTGGCATTGACCCACCCGCCCACCCATACACGAGAAGTGTTATTGACCCACCCGCCCACCCATACACGCACAGTGTTATTGACCCACCCACCCACCCATACACGTACATTGGTGTTGACCCACCCGCCCGTCCATACACGTACAGTGGTATTGACTGTCCATCCAGATTCTGTTTATGGTCGTCTTCGCCTCCTCCTATAGTTAAGCCGACTGGATATGCTAAAGTTTTCTTCAAATTCTCCTGAATAATTATTTCACTAATAACTATCTGAAAGGCAGGCACGACATTGGTTACACCAAACGGAATCGTCGGAACTGAAACAGCTTGTTATTAGCTTTAAACACCGTAAACGGTTTGTTTTTTTCTGCAATTGGAATTTGATGATATGCAGAGTGCATGTATCTGATACCCACCCACCCACTCATACACGTACAGTGGTATTGACCCACCCACCCACCCATACACGTACAGTGGTATTGACCCACCCGCCCACCCATACACATACAGTGGTATTGACCCACACGTCCACCCATACACATACAGTGGCATTGACCCACCCACCCACCCATACACGTACAATGGCACTGACCCACCCACCCACCCATACACATACAATGGCATTGACCCACCCGTCCACACATACACATACAGTAGTACACTATCACTGTACATGTCTGGGTGGGTGGGTCACTATCACTGTACGTGTATGGGTGGGCGGGTGGGTCAATACCACTGTACGTGTATGGGCAGGCAGGTGGGTCAATACCACTGTGCGTGTATGGGCGGGCGGGTGGGTCAATACCACTGTATGTGTATGGGTGGGCGGGTGGGTAAGGGTCCTCCTCGATTTAAGTTCTCGAACATCAAAACTCAAGTGTCTCATCACTCGAACCACGTAAACCCAACTGAAGGTACATTTATTCAATACCACTGTACGTGTATGGGTGGGCGGGTGGGTCAATACCACTGTTTGTGTATGAGTGGGCGTGTGGGTCAATACCACTGGTCGTGTATGGGTGGGCGGGTGTGTCAATACCACTGTACGTGTATGGGTGGGCGGGTGGGTCAATACCACTGTACGTGTATGGGTGGGCGGGTGGGTCAATACCACTGTACGTGTATGGGTGGGCGGGTGGGTCAATACCACTGTACGTGTATGGGTGGGCGGGTGTGTCAATACCACTGTACGTGTATGGGTGGGCGGGTGGGTCAATACCACTGTACGTGTATGGGTGGGCGGGTGGGTCAATACCACTGTACGTGTATGGGGAAGGCCCCTTCCTTCCCCACCCCACTACATTTCTTCAAACATAGTTTATAAGTGTTTAACAATTTCGCAATGGAATATTCTATCAAACACTTGCCGATGTTTCGTGGCACATACTAATGGTAGACCATAGCAGGTTCTAACTAATAAATATGGTAACTATGTATTTAATGTTTAATTTTGTGTTTATCCGTGGCAACACTAACATCTAACCTAACCTAACCTAACCTAACCTAACCGACTCATGACTCATGTCATAACAAAGGGTGTGGAATTTGGCACGGTCAGCTTGGGGTTACTGTACTAGGAATCCGGCCTGGTTGGACTTTCCCGGCTCATGTCATAAACAAGGGCCTCTGGTGCAATTGGAACACCCCCCAAAAGGGGCTCCGGTGCATCTACCCCTACACAATACAATACCACTGTACGTGTACGGGTGGGCGGGTGGGTCAATACCACTGTACGTGCACGGGTGGGCGGGTGGGTCAATACCACTGTACGTGCACGGGTGGGCGGGTGGGTCAATACCACTGTACGTATACGGGTGGGCGGGTGGGCCAGCACCACTGTACGTGTACGGGTGGGTGGGTGGGTCAATACCACTGTACGTGCACGGGTGGGCATGTGGGTCAATACCACTGTACGGGTACGGGTGGGCGGGTGAGTCAATACCACTGTACGTATACGGGTGGGCGGGTGAGTCAGTACCACTGTACGTGTACGGGTGGGTGGGTGGGTCAATACCACTGTACGTGTACAGGTGGGCGGGTGGGTCAGCACCACTGTACGTGTACGGGTAGGCGGGTGGGTCAATACCACTGTACGTGCACGGGTGGGCGGGTGGGTGGGTCAGGATTTTAATCTATTTGTAAATAGATTAAACAAATTTATGTAATTACTGTTACATAAATTACCCATATACCCATACCCACACACACACAGGGCTTTATATTACACCCGTATCTTGTTATTGACATTGTTATTAATATAATAACAATAATTGTTATTATATTAATAACAATAATAATAAAATAATTAATTAATAAAAATAATTAATTGTTATTAATATGGGTGGGTATACATTGTATGTGTATACCCACCCATACACATACAATGGCATTGACCCACCCGTCCACACATACACATCCAGTAGTATTGATCCACCCACCCACTCATACACATACAGTTTATCACCAATGTAAGTGTATGGGTGGGTGGGTGGGTCATCACCACTGTACGTGTATGGGTGGGCGGGTGGGTTAATACCACTGTACGTGTATGGGTGGGCGGGTGGGTTAATACAACTGTACGTGTATGGGTGGGCGGGTGGGTTAATACCACTGTACGTGTATGGGTGGGCGGGTGGGTTAATACACTGTAAGTGTATGGGTAAGCGGGTGGGTTAATACAACTGTACGTGAATGGGTGGGCGGGTATGTCAATAACACTGCGCGTGTATGGGCGGGCGGGTGGGTCAATACCACTGTACGTGTATGGGCGGGCGGGTGGGTCAACACCAATGTACGTGTATCGGTGGGCGGGTGGGTCAATAACACTGCTCGTGTATGGGTGGGTGGGTGGGTCAATGCCACTGTACGTGTATGGGTGGGTGGGTCAATACCACTGTACGTGTATGGGTGGGCGGGTGGGTTAATACACTGTAAGTGTATGGGTAAGCGGGTGGGTTAATACAACTGTACGTGAATGGGTGGGCGGGTATGTCAATAACACTGCGCGTGTATGTGCGGGCGGGTGGGTCAATAACACTGCTCGTGTATGGGTGGGTGGGTGGGTCAATGCCACTGTACGTGTATGGGTGGGTGGGTCAATACCACTGTACGTGTATGGATGGGCGGGTGGGTCAATGCCACTGTACGTTTATGGGCGGGCAGGTGGGTCAATACCTTTGTACGTGTATGGGCGGGTGGGTGGGTAAATGCCACTGTACGTGTATGGGTGGGCGGGTGGGTTACCACTGTACGTGTATGGGCGGGCGGGTGAGTCAATACAACTGTACGTGTATGGGCGGGTGGTTGGGTAAATACCACTGTACGTGTATGCGTGGGCGGGTAAGTGTAAGTAGTGGGTGGCTAAAGTTGTGTGTGTTTTATAATAGAATGTGTTGGGATATATATCTACACGTACAGTGGACTAATACCACAGTACGTGTAGGGATGGGTGGGTGGGCCAATACCACTGTAAGGGTGAGCGGGTGGGCCAATACCACTGTTCGGGTGGGCGGATGGGCCAATACCACTGTAGGTGTAGGGGCGGGTGAGCAGGCCAATACCACTGTACTTGTAGGGATGGGCGGGTGGGCCAATACCCCTGTACGTCAAAGGGTCAGTGAGCAAACGGTCACACTGGTGGTGGTTCGGAAGTCACCACTATTGTTCTCCAGATAAAATGTGAGAGAAGTTTTCTTAGCCCTAAATGTCACCTTGTATAACAAGACCTCCTCTAGCCTGTTTAATAATAGGAGCAATATGATTTTGGAAGACCTGTCTGGACTACCCTAGTGGCAAGGGAGACCAAATGGACCAAAAAGTAGTAGGTGGTCAATACTACTTTACGTGTATGGGCGGGCGGGTGGGTAACTTCTTGAACTTTTAGGTTAGGTTAAAGGGCACTAGGCCAGGAAATAGTACGAGTGTGCTCTATGTATGTACAACCCCCACCATTGTCACCTACCCAGCAATAGTGGAAGCCATGTCAGCCTCTCTCTCTCTTTACTCACCTGAAGAAAGTGTCAGTGGCACAGAAATGTGTGTGATTTTGTGTGTGTTACTACTACTATGATGTTAGTGAACTTGTCTTCTAACTTTTGATTTTATTGAAAAAAAGGTTTATTGAAAATAAAAAGTTCAATATATTCAGTCTAGTCACTTTATCCAGCTTTAAATAAAATTTTACAATTGCTAGAGTGGTCTATGGTACTATGGACTGGGTTATAAAAAATTAAGGAAATGGAACACCAAGGGTGTAATACAAATATAAATGAACTATCCAATCGACATAACCTCCTCACCACCTTCCCAAAATATACGACAAGATGAGAAAGACGTGGATTGATGAGTACTCCCACCCACCAAAGAGACACGACGAGTTTTCGTATAATCCCTTCGCTGTAGAACACTGAAAGTTGGAAACTACTGACTAGACGAGCCGTAATAACATTGAGAGTTAAGTCACGCCGCACATGAGAGGAATAGCACAGTCTTTCGATTATTAAGATAGCATTTTAACAGTACTCGGGATAAAACAGTTAAATTGTATGCTAATTCTTCATTCTGATACATTGATCATAAATCTCATGTAATAACAATATTCGTGCGTGTAATTGATTACTGAGGTCTGCCAACTACTTCTGGTTTAAACTGAATTACATTTATATGGGACTACACTAGCGCTCCACTACTGGGCCCCAACACATCTGATAAATAGAAACACAAAATCTAACATTGTTTGAGACGTAAGTAAAACCAAATATAAATACAAATTATTCTAATATTAAATGATGCAAAAGTAGTTTAAGAACGTATATTATAGCTTAAAGAAGCTACAATATAAGAAGCTAAAGAGCCTACATACTAGGCTCAAGTCCTGAGTGATCAAATGAAATATATTAAAAACCTTTTAGCGTACTAATTTTTATTTTATAACATATTTGTAAAATGAATCAAATTATTGAACGATTATTATAGAAAGAATATATAATATATAATATGCTTGGGTTCAAAAACATTCTTAGAAATTACTTATTCTCAAAAAAGAAACCGTTACTCATGATACAACGATGACATAGACTCTCTGGCTATGATGACATAGACCTTCTGGCTGTGATGATAAAGGGGATTTTGTCAAAGGTCCATTGTCAAGGGTCCAGCTCTAGACTAACATTGTGCTTGAAAGAGATAACAAAAACGTTGGAATTCATGCGCAATTGTAAACTATATAGTTAAGGCATTAAGTTGACTTTAAATTTGCTAAACTGTTTTTTAATATATTTACTTTTATTTCGTTTAATACTAAAGTGTAATTCTTTCTGGAGTTAATATATTTGAGTTCTTCGGTTAATTTTAATTACTAGACAGCATTTATGGGTGATTTACTTAATCAAAATTATGAGGATATAATACTTTTGGCAAAAATTTTAAATAGTTAATGTTACGAAACACGTTTTTTTAGTTATGAGTATTTATATATCAAATAATTTTGAATTATGAATCTAAAATATTTATATTTTCGATTAAATAGTTACTCGAAATTATTCGAGTAAGTCACCGAACAATATAGTTGTGCTTGTCAAATGGTAATGTTATGATATCAACATTATAATATTATTGAAAATTATGTTTTACGTTAACTTAAATTTTTGTAGATATTTGTTATATGTTGATTTATAGTTTTGTTAGCTTTGTGTATTTTAATAAAATAATCAAAGTGTTATCATCGTTAATTTTAGTTAACATTTTTCTTTACCTATAGATCTTTATAAACAGTAAATGTAACTTTTTTTACCTTAAATCCATGTGATACGACTTCATGTAATGCACTGTAATTATGAGAAAAACCGACGAATTTGACTGGAAGGTGTTCCGAACAATTTGAACGCTTCTCTCACTCGCTGCTCGGCCCGGACAACTGAAATCACGGGGTTGTTTACAGTTCTCTAGTTGTCCTGGATTCCGACAGACAGTGCTGCCAACTCTGCAAAACAGATTTCATCTTCGCCAGTACATTTTCCAAATTAGGTTTTCTTTAAGTTTTATGTGGACAGTAAACCAGCAATCTCACTAATTGTATAAATATTGGAAGTGATATTTGATACAGTATATACTGATGTATTAACTATTATATTTATTCTGGCTAAATAATACAATCTCTTATAAAGACATTTATAAATACATGTTCCATATAAATCAAATTTAAATAATGTGTTTATTTTTCCGTCACGATGATATTCTTATTATATACAACATTCGATTCAAGGTGAAAATAAACGATAGATTTAAACAAAATATTAAGTGCAATTGAAACCAAAGGGCTGTCAGAACAAATAACACCTTTTCAAAAAAAAAAAAAAAAAAAAAAAAAAACATTGTCCAAAACACATAATATTTATGCCAATAAACCAATTTAGAAAAACCTAAAAATGTCATTGAAAACTAATAATTACTCATTCCAGCACCCAATAGTAAAAGTAAACAAATATGTTTTTATAAGATTTTGTCATAAATAAAAATAAACTAAAATAAAAAATAAACAAAATAATAAAAGATTAGTCCCTTTTTAAAACTTTTTTTCTTTCTGTTAATTGTACTCAGAGCATAATTAAATAAAACAGTCAGCACTTCTAGTGGCGCAGTACTGTAACCCAGCTACTTAAAGACAACATGTTGAGGAAGATAGTAGGTGATAGTCAGCATTTCTAGTGGCGCAGTACTGTAACCCAGCTACTTGAAGACAAAATGTTGAGGAAGATAGTAGGTGATAGTCAGCACTTCTAGTGGCGCAGTACTGTAACCCAGCTACTTAAAGACAACATGTTGAGGAAGATAGTAGGTGATAGTCAGCACTTCTAGTGGCGCAGTACTGTAACCCAGCTACTTAAAGACAACATGTTGAGGAAGATAGTAGGTGATAGTCAGCACTTCTAGTGGCGCAGTACTATAACCCAGCTGCTTAAAGACAAAATGTTGAGGAAGATAGTAGGTGATAGTCAGCACTTCTAGTGGCGCAGTACTGTAACCCAGCTACTTGAAGACAAAATGTTGAGGAAGATAGTAGGTGATAGGTTATATTCTCATTCCTCTTAATATCGACATGGCGTCCACTCAATGGTTTCTATCGACGTGGGCACTACTATAAAAGTTAGGTGGTAGCCCCAGTGTCCAGATGTTGTATAGAGAAGAGAACTGCGTATCAGGCTTGTAAATTAGCTGAAAATCAGACCTACATAGTTTGGATTCCACTTTGGGGTCTGACATATCACTAAATATTGACGTCATTATGTCTCCTCAAAATCATCACGATTAGAAATAAACATATTTAAATTGCCTCTTATTCGTACAAAACATGCATTTAAATAACCTTTATTTCGTTTTTTACGTGAGGTAAGGCACTAAAATGTAGTTTATTGTAGACCAGTGGGTAGAACGAGAAAATGAAGTTGTGAATGAGTTTGCAATGCTGACTAAGAAGCCTAGCCTGCCTAGACAGTCACCTTACAACATAAATAAAACAGTTCTGATTAAAACAGACTGTACTACATATAACATTGTAGTGTAGCATATAACACATATGCAGTACTTAAATAATTACAGTAATCATCCATCAATTAACTATCAGTAATTGTTGACTGTCGGTAACTAGGTAACATGTTTCAATTGGTTCAATTGACAACAATTCAATACAAATTCCATACACGGCGTAGATTATTATTGACCCACCCGCCCACCCATACACGGCTTGCATTGGTATTGACCCACCCGCCCACCCATACACGGCTTGCATTGGTATAGACCCACCCGCCCACCCATACACGTCGTACAGTGGTATTGAGCCACCCGCCCACCCATACACAGCGTACATTAGTACCACTGTACGTGAATTAGAGGGTGGGTGGCCCAGTACCACTGTACGTGAATGGGAGAGCGGGTGGAGCAGTACAACTGTACGTGTGTGGAAGGGCGAGTGGGCCAGTATCTCTGTACGTGTTTGGGAGGGTGGGTGGGCCAATACCGCCGTACGTGTGTGGTAGAACGGGTGGGCCAGAACCTCTGTACCTGTGGGAGGACGGTGTTGGGGGTTTTCTTAAAAACTTTCAGTGTGTACGTAGTAGGTACTACGTAGCCTAGTCGTCCTGGCTGTTGGGCTATAGTAACCAGACTACACAGGTCATCCACACTCATCCTACACTCGTAATCAGATATATTGATCTTAAAATACGCACAAAGTTGTATCGGTGTCTCGTATGCAAGATTATAAGAATTGAAGAACTAACTAAACATAAATTTAATGTCACTTGATAAATTAATCGTGTACTTTTATATTTTTGGTAAAAATTTTTCGACATAATATAAGTAACTAAATTGTACGGTACAAATAACAGCAGTATTTTATGATCAATAGGCGAATCACTTCCTAGACTTAAGCAGGTACAGAAATGAACAACCATTTACCACTCCGAACTCACGTAGATATCACAGCCTCAAACATATCAAAGGCTTTCGTTAGACAGACAAAAGTCTTCAAAATTAACAACAGCATTACTTGTAAAATATCATTATACATAAGCCGATTATAAAACGATCTTTTCAACGCACTTTTGTGAGTGAGATGTAGAGAAGTGAGACAGAGAACTAATTTTCCCCACTGTGTAATTACACTTAAAAGCTGTCATGACAACCAGAATGGTAGGCCACGTGCTGGCGGTGCAAAAGCAAGCTCCGCCCATCTTACGTCTTTACCTGCAGTGATCGCTGGTTGGTTTGATTAACACCAACGAATAAAGCTTAGAACGATTAAATTAAACCATTACTTAGTGTTCAAAGAACAATTAATAACAATCAAAACATAATAGCTGAAAATGTAAACAATAAATACCATTTAGACAAACTTGTACGTTTATTGAAATTTATTTTTTGAATGCATTAGTTGGTCACGCCCGTGAATCAAAGCAGCTCAGCTGTGGAAAGGTTCCCCTCTGCCGCTGAAACCACTACATGTGCTAAATATAACAGGCCACATGTTTTCCACTCGGCCAAGTTTTACTATGTTTGTCAATTCAGTCAATATGAGTATGAAGTGCGTGGGATGTTTCTATGATCTTTTTTTGAAGAAAAGTTTAAAAACATCGGAAGTGATATTTTCCGACAAAATTACCAAGTAATATCGTTTAAATACATCAAAAACTGAAGTAAATAACTGAAAATACCCCATTATTTGAATCATTTTTCTTCCTTTATAATTATTTAATGTCATATATTTACTATTGCCGTAATTTTCATACCGACAGGAATACTACATGAACAGTTGTAATCTTACATGTTATAAACGTTGATTATTTAAGTAAACTTTACTGCATATTTTTAGAAGTTTATTTCAATATTCAACAAATGTAAATTCCAGCAAAGAGGTTTATGCATATATGTCTCTAGTAGGACTACTGCCATCCTAAGTGATAGCCCATCTTATGTCACCGTTAATGTGGTAATCTTCCTACCACTCAAAAACAACTCATATTTACGGGGATCGAGTCAACAAATGTTGATATCTATTTTAGGATTTCAGTGATCCAAATGATAATTATCTTTGGTTTGTATAAAACCATTAAAATCGGTCAAAATCATACATCTTAAACCAGACCATGATAAGTAACATTTCTTATAACTACAATATTTGAATGATTATTATTTTTTTCTAGTTTGTATTTACATGTGAATATTCACTTATATCAATTAAATGAAATAAACAGATTTTATTTTAATTTGTTACCCATGAAAAAGAAATTTGTTCAGTTGTTGTACTTCTAAAAGAGAGTTTTTTTTTTTTTTATTCCCAACCTGAAACTAATTGCTGCTATTACAATCATACATATGGAAATGAAATGAACACATTCCTTTGTCCCTTTGTTTGTATTTATGTGCGTTTTGATGTGCAATCAATAATTTGATCACTTTTATGTGTACAAACTGTAACAATTTGTTGTGGTCTACATTTTTGAGAAAATCTCTACATTTATTTGTTTTTATTCTGATCTAACAGTATTAAATATTTTCATTTGGTATACTTTTAATATCTTCACGAACAACTTCGATAATGGATTCTTATCTGAGATAAATATCCTGAGAAAATTAAAACAATTTTCCTACTACAGTACTTATTTTGAACAATATGTAAAATGTACCCAATTTCACACTTTTTAAACAAGTGATTGAAGCTGAGTGGTGAGGAAGTAAATATGTAACACAAAAAGGGGAGGTGCAGGTATTAATGTATTTTACACAGTATTCCTGACAGGATGTTTGTAAAACAGTGGTTCCGTTCGGGTTTTATATAGTTAGGCAGTAAAGCCCATGGATATGGTCCTTTATACAGGCATTACTGGATATTCATGTAATGAATGTTTTCAGAGCTTTAATGATTTGAATATATTAACATTTTCCTTTTGCTGACTTAAGGTAATTATCCCCCCACGTGTTCTATTTAAACCTACAACGTAACTTTTTGTATATTTATTTTAACTATTTGTTTTTATCAAGTTAAATCAGAGTTGGAAGTAATAGAACAGAATCTATATTTTCTTAATCAATATTTCCTCCGTTGCACTTTTTAGTATTTTTTCATGTATTTGATGTTGAAACAAACACACCGCATTGTTAAGTAATCGATAAATTTGTTGTACCTTGAAATCTCGGGACATTAAAAAAAATCACAATTAAGTGCCAACCGACTCTTTCAGCATAGCTTTTTTTACGTAGCCTATACTGTAGATTCACAGGCCGACGCATCTACTCCACAAGACGTAGCATGTTCAAAGTCATTATATGAATAACAGTTATATAATCTATATAAAAATAAAAGATGAGAAATAGGCTGTAATTGTTTGTATAATATTTCAAAGGTTGTAGGATTGTTAAATATAAAATACAATACAGACCGGGGCCGTAGTGCGGAGCGTCTGGTACAAGCATGGGCTTCAAAGGATTTCCCCTCAACGAAAGTTGTACATTCTTGTTAATAAATCAACTTCTCGGAAATAATAAAATCAGCTGTTTTATTTTCTTCTAAGTATATGTTTTTATTATTTAATGATTGCTTACATGTTTCTTGCATTTAAAAAACGTATGTTCAATTTTTTAATAAAACTTATTTTAAATAAATAACTGAATTCCATTCAGTAACCTACGTTGATATTATTCACACAAGCACAATCCAAAAAACTATAGCAGCCAACCTAAATCATATCTAAGGCTAGATTTTTAACAGGCCGTATAAAATAGGCGTAGGAAAGTATAGTGGGGGTATTCACTACCTCGCTTGCACTACCTCTCCTACACGCCTAGCACCATGGCCCGATCTGTACTGACATATTTAAAAATCGAATTAGAGCTTTTATTTAACGGTATCAGATTATTCCAATGAGAATTTCATATAAAACATTATTTAAAATCGTGTTAAAAGGAAACGAGTTTATTAAATAAACAAATTATGTATATATTATTCTCAAAACTGACTGTACACTGAAAGCAACTTTGAATGTTAGGAGCGTACAATTTTAAAAGAAATTAATCTATTTTCATCCTTTTAATCTTGAATTGGAAGAGCTTTCCAGGCTCGTTACTTCTTTCCTTAAAGGAGCTTGAGAGAAGAATAAGGATCTGCATTCCTTAATTAACCCCAGACTTTCAGAGGACCTCTTAGTCCTTTAGCTTACCATTGCACAGTCCTTTACAAGCTTTTGGTAATCAATTTATGCATTTAAAACTTTAACTTAGTTCATTAATGGTTGGAAGCTTTAATGAAAATTGGTTCTCAACTCAAATGTGTGTGAAAATGAATAATTCCCACATGTTCATACAATAATTAATGCAGAGCCATTATAAGCAATTCCTAAGCTAATAAATGAATTTTAGAAAACATGTTTATTGATGTATTGATTCATTTGTGAGATTGTCCCAAAATCATATGACTCCATTAGAACTGGTAATATATAAGTTTACACGTATATAGACCGTAATAAACTGCATACTGCTGTACATTCCTTCATAGCTACATCCCACCCCCACCTTGCTGTTAATTGAACCAGTTGAAATGATGTATAAAATGAAATACTTTAGCTATATCACATATTAAGTTACTGAAAGTAAAATCTTATACTTGACAGAATATGTTTCCAGTAGATAGAATAGTTTCTAAACGAAAATTAGATCAAGAATATAGTGGTCATTCCATCATTTGAACTCTGGCAGATTTGGTAAGAAATCAGTATAAAAATAGTTTTGAATACAGAAATGTCTTATTACACTATACAAGACTTTACTTACGTTAGAAATTCTTGTACACGGTATTCATAAAAAGCACTTCATGATTCCGGGATATGATCATTTAAATGAAATCTAAGAAACAAGTTTCAATAAACACATGTCATGAAACGCTTAGTTTTCGTATGTCTCTATGTATGTGTTTTTCATACAATTTATCATATCTTAATAGCCCTTCAAGACATTATCTTTAAACCCGGTTTGTTATTCCTAAAAACCTGTTACAGAAGCAGAACTCATACTGTACAAGATTGTTCAATATAAAAATATTTATAACACAAAATTATTAAATATATGTTAAAAGTAGGAACAATGTAAAACCAATACTCAATAAGTACAATTTTCCAAAGTACCACTTAGGTCTTAAATGTATCTTAATCATACTAATATAATTAAAAGACATCTAAAACCACTAAATTCAAACTAGAACATTTGACACAGCAATGCCTCAGTTTTGGAAAAAAGCAAACTAGATAATGATTCCAATTATTGATTTATTTTCTTACGAATTCGGCCAAGACTATTAAATAAAATGTTTTACTATGAACTTAAATAATAAAAATGTTTGGTCTCTCTAGCTTATTAGTATACCCAAGAAATTTAAAGCATAGTAAAATTTTGCAATAGTCCAATGTTGCAGGCTCAAAGCAATAATTTAAAAAAAGACTGTGGATATTTGTTTATATTTTAATATGAAAACGAAACTGCAACATTTTTTACCTTGATTATAAATCTGTTTCGCCGTGTATTAAATTTAATATAACAATACTTAAAAATAAAGACGTAAGTAGTAAATAGGAAAATCGTTGTTTTATTTTATACAAGGGAGAAAAATAGATTCCTGATAGGGTTTTAGGAAGAAAATTCAATAAGGACTTTATTGTTTATTCCTGGATTGAATATTCCTGAATTGAATAAAACCTGAGCCACTTTAGCAACGAGAGTTCTTGCGTAAGAAACACGATTGATGGAAACTTCATAAAACTCCTGCCCTTAAAAATACCATTTACTTCGGCAATTCATGGTAAAATAACATTCATGGGCCATATATTCAGTCATTAACTGTGCGATCTACAATTTAAACTTTGACTCCCCAATCTTTTTTAACTGCTCATTCTCCATTCCCCACTTAAATTTTCGTTAGTTGTATGTTCTCACGCCGTTACCAGAATCTATATTCGACCGTAATGATAACTGTTTGATGGAAATAATAGTAAAAATATTTCGTAAATTAATGTCTATTAATAGTGTTAGAGGTGACTTTGGTCTTGTTAAAGTTTGCTCAGACGCCCTTTGTTAACGGAGACTGGGTGTGATGTCAAAGGGTTGTGTCAGAGAGATATTGTCTCAGACTCCATCATTCTTCCCTTAACTAATGCAGAGTTCACAAAGTACGTGTTAAATATATTACCCTAAATTTTAAATAATTAAATTACAAATACTGAACATAAAGATGATATAATAGTAAGTTTTTGTTCTTTTTGTAATTCTTTGTTTATTTTTTGAAGTGAATTAATATACTATGCATACATTATTTAAGGTATTAAAAAAATATAAAATAATTACATTTGTTACAGCTTATTTATATTTTACACTGCCAACATGCTTTGTTAAAGTTAAAATTATCTATTAAATCAAAATTTTAACTTATATTAAAATCTTCAAAGCAGAAATTAAAATGCTCAACGTTCCTTCTAACATTATTTTGGCTCAGGTTATCAATGGGTAAAGAAAAAAACCAAAACAAATTGCAACACTAAACGATTAAAATATATTTCAACAGATTTCGTATCTAACATTCAACTATTATTTTCTAGTAATTGATAGTTGGGTTAATAGTTAAAAGCTTAATGAAGTGAGTGTCAAACACAAAACATGCATGAAAGGTCTATTACGTTTATTAATAAAATACATAATTGATTTAAACCTACAATACATATCCTTTAAATATGTGATACCGGTGGGAAAGTGTAACTCTGATGGAGGGAGGGGGGGAAGTAAAGCTAACTAATGATGAAGCTCCCATCATTATCCTTGACAGCATGTTTATAATCATCATCAGCGGTTCCATTAGGTTTAAAAACAGTTAGTCTGTTAAGCCCATTGATTTGGCTTCAATACACGCATTACCGACATTGATATTTGTGTACAGGTTGTTTATTGGAGCTTTAATACTTACAGTGTTTATTATGTTATGTACTTAACAAATTTTAAAAATTTATATTCTCAACTTAGAAGGATCAATAATTATGATATCGCTTCTTAATTGATATTGTTCGGCTTTGTGCTAAATGAGACTGAAGGATCAATAATTATGATATCGCTTCTTAATTGATATTGTTCGGCTTTGTGCTAAATGAGACAGAAATTGCCTTATCTTATGAAATAAAGTAAACTGCAAGCTGGACTTGGGACGTAGTACGATAAATTAAGACAGGTCTACGGGTGGCTATGGTAGTACCCAGCTACTTGGCGATTGAGAACTGTGGAGATTATAAGCGGTAGGTTCCGTTTTTAGGCTTCTTAATAGCAACATGACATCCCGTCATTGGTTACAATCAACATGGATTGGAGAAGTTTTATGCCGGTTTTGGTCTGTGGCCGTTGTCGGAATTTGTCTTAAACAGGAAAGTTAACTAAAAAACCAGAACAGTACTAAGTGATTCTGACTGCCCGATAAACGTGGTCCCCTTGGTAGTTGAAATAAATATCTCCTAATAAATAGCTCTTTCTGATCATCTATGGACCCTAGTTATTAATAAAATTTACAAAAGTTTATCCACAATCATCACGTACATTTACTGATATCAAGCAAATCTTGAAGTTTGACATTTTGATGATAACAACGTAATATGTCTTAGGGAAAGTCAGTGGTCGAGCGGTCAAAGGTGTATGGACTTAGTACTTGAGTTGAAGATAGTGCTGGTTCGAATCATGGCCTTGACTGTTTTTATCAATAATATTCACCTTGTACTGGTTCTCCTCCTTACTCTGTCTGATAAGTCATAGTCTATGGGGATTGGGCAGAGTACGGTTAGAAATGATCGGCCTCTCTTTAAAAAATCACACAGACACATAATTCGTAATTGTTGACGATGATTTAACCATAAAACAATGAAATACGTTGGATCTCTTCTCTCCCTATCTCATTTCAAAATGTCATCTTTAATTGGTTTATTGTGTTTTACCTGTTCCTGAATATTTACAAAGATGGTCCAAAATAGACTAATTTATGATATTAAACATGTCAAAATATCTAATTTACCTGAAAGTTTGATATTGGTAAACACATGTCAATATTAAACTTATCAAAGCTTAGAAAGCCATGACAAATTATATACTATCGTGGATTCAAATTATAATACAATTGAAAATTTTAGGAATAAAATTATCATGATTGGGTGTGAAACAGACAACACAAATACAATACAAATACTACTCAAACTGCTTGAACTGTGTTTTAATACATAAAATGTATTTATTTTATTTAAGTATCATACATATTTTATAAATTTTTAGAGATAATGATTGTTAAAAAATATTATACTCGAAATAAAAAATAAATTAGTAAAATAAAATAGTAACTATTTTTAAGTGAACTTTTCTGTCATATTGTAAAGCTTCAATTTCATAATTATTTCCACACTTTTAAAAGAAGTCGTACTATTACGAGAAACTTTTGAAATAAGTAGCTCCTTTTGATATAAGAAATATTCTACTCTTTTGAAATGCTTTAAGCTACATTCGTCCATTAAACCGGAATACTAAGAAGCTGTTCAGCCTCGTTACATTTCCCTTAAAGGAAACTCTGAGAAGCTTAAAAAAACTTACATTAGCTGGATCCGTTAATTGTGTCCGTACTTAAAGAGCCTTTTGATTTGCATCTAAGACAGAGCAGCCCTTTTCAGTCTTTGGAATTCAATTCATACTTTTCCAATTTTAATTAATTTACTGGCCTAAGCCGTAAATATTCTTTCACTGTAATTACCCTGACAATGTTATATTCCAAAAGTTATCCTTATAACCAAGTTTAACGTTTGTAAGGATGAAAGATATCCTTTTGTCTACATTCTGACCGTAATAATCAATAAAGCAATGGGTTTACTTTCAATGGTTCATCAGGCTTCATACTAAATACTATATTAAATTAAAATGCAATAAACTACGCAAGTAATTTAAATGTAAATATATTATTGAACAAAGCCTTACAATATGTACAGGTCTTGACTAGTTTTTATTTTACTATAACTATAACTCAATTTAAATAATTGTTCTCGTTTTTAGTTATTTTATTTATTTATGTTGTTTTTTCCAAGGATATAAGTATCGATATTTTACATAAAGTTTTTAAATAATTTTGTATTTTTATTAAATCAACAATTTATTATTAAAGACTACTATATTGGTTAGCTTGTGATATTTCGAAGTTAAAATATACGAATAATTTAAAATCTAATAAAAAATTTACTTACAAGTGAACTGTATGTACCTTTAGGAAGAAACAATTATCGGTTAAAACTGTAATACTTAGATAAATTACTCGTTTCTGTTCTGAACCTTAGTCTAATCCAAGATGTGTGCACTACAATTAAAATCCTAACATTGAAACTGTCGATGGGAACCAGTTTTCAGTATACTCTAATAGAACATGGAAACAGCTGCAAAACACAATTACACTCGAATATTGGCCAAGAGAATACGTTGTTGGCTGATGTACTGCTGTTAATATTTTCATTTAAACTTGTATTCTCTCCTCAGTAAAAAAAATCGGAATAAGTAGGTGATATTGCAATACACCCCTTACTTATTGCCCATTCCATTATATAGTGTCACTAAACTTTTAACATACCATAGAGAAAGAAACATGCTGTCCACTGATAGGCTACATAAGTATGTATATACATTTATCAATAAACAAATATGGCACTGCATGCCTAAAAATCAATCAAACAGTATATTTTTAAATGTCAACAATCCATACGATTAAATAAAAATCGAAAGCCCACGGGGGTTTAATTAATGATTTTTGATAACAAAAGAATATTTAATAGTTAAATTGTACTGCCTTTAGATTGAACATATAAGCAGTTATTTCAATCTGCTTGAAATAGAAACTAGAAAAAATATATAATAATCATTCAAATATTATAGTTATAAGAAATGTTACTTATCATGGTCTGGTTTAAGATATATGATTTTGACAGATTTTAATGGTTTTATACAAACCAAAGATAATTATCATTTGCATCACTGAAATGCTAAAATAGATAACAACATTTGTTGACTCGATCCCCATAAATATGAGTTGCTTTTGTGTGGTAGGAAGATGACCACATTAACGGTGACATAAGATGGGCTATCACTTAGGATGGCAGTGGTTCTACTAGAGACATACATGCATAAACCTCTTTACTGGAATTTAAATTTGTTGGATTTGTTGAATATTGAAATAACATTACACCAAACATATAGTTAGAGTTAAAAAAATTATTTTACTACTAGGTCTTACATTTAGTATGAAACTTACTGTTAAAAACTAATTTATACGAACTGTCATTCGAAGTAGTTTTGTTAGTCCTACGTATAATATACATATGCTTCCCTAATATTTTGTTATAAACTGTTATTTAATTAGTATAATTTTGTATTTATTTTTTGTAAATAATTTTTTACCAATAACAAAATAATGCTTCTCTCCTATGACTAATTTAAGCGTTTGTTTGATAATTTAAATTTAGGTTAGATGAAAGGGCTCTGGGGCAGAAATTGTTTCATAAGAGAGATAGTGCATCAGAAATCTTACCTGAAAGTATATTAAGACGCACAAAAAAAAAAAAAAAAAACAATAAACACCTGAAGTGGCACTGAACATTGGCGTAATGTGTATATGTATTTGTTTTATAGTAAATTTTTTTGTTTGGCTTATCTTCTCAGGTAAGTTTGAAAATGTTTTAAATTCAGAAATTAAACAGTTATTGTTCATTATGTTCTTTCGTGTTTATTGGTAAATTGTAATATGCATTAGTTTGGAAATCGCAAGCATTTATCAATGTAAAATTCTAAATTAACATTTCTTTTTTATTAAATTTATTTCATTTAATTGCAAAATATTATTTATAAAACCCGTAAGGTAAAAGGATTTATTATTTTTTTTGATTTTGTTCCGTCAACAATAAAAAGAAAATTCGTTAATACCTTATTTTTTAATAATTGAAAAACATGCAAAAGGAGAAAAAACATCTTAATTGTTACGTAATTTCTATGTAATCCGGGAAAATGATGCTTGGATTTTTGTTCTCTGTGATGTTTAATACCACTATACTTTTTTACGTAGAAAGTGTTTCAATTTTCAAGAACAAGCTTAAAATGTACAATATATGTTTTTTTACAAATGTGACGTATTTGAATCGAGGTTAGATTTTTTTGTGAGAGGAGGAATAATAGATAAATATTTCCATTTATTTTGAAAAACTAAATAATCATAATACTTCTTAAAATTAATTATTCTTAAACAAATTATTCAATTGTTCAGTTAAAGATAGATTACATTAATACGGTATAAAACTGTAAAACAATTATAATAACATTAAATTTCTTTTTTACCGACAAGAATAAAAAGTGATTTCAGAATAATTTTCGTTGAGGAAGATTAGATAAGACACTAAGTCGCTTCATTATTTCTTCTTGAATTGAATAAAACCCGAGCGGCTTTAGGGGTGGCATTTTCGAGCATGTCACTGCCAATATTAACACGATCTCGACAGAACGGCGCTTTTATTTTTCACTCTAGATAATTTATTGTGTAGGTTTTATTTGTTCAGCCATTTGAACAATGAGACCTGATACCAAAGATGGGAACCATGTTAGTGTTAGTGGCAGAGTTTTCCAACAAATGTACAAGTTTTATTAAGAGTGGAACCTTTTTAAGGACAAACAACAACGTGGGTTGTTTGTCCTTAAATAGTGATACTCTCTTCACTTACAGAGTATCAACAAGTCTGGTGACGGCATTATATGTTTGGTACCATCAAAGATTAAACTATAAAGCCACGTAACACATCAATTATAAACAGCAACAAGAACGTGTTTTTAGAAACTAAAATCGATATGTCACCATAGCAGGGATACCACCCATATGGATTCAGAAAAAAATAAAAGCATAGTTTGTAAATTAAAGGTTTTCATCACACGAAAAACAATGCCATAAAGCTGACTTCAAAAGGTTACAAGTCAACAAAATGGTGGGAGTTTAAATTTACAAACTTGAGCTAAATAAACAATTGTTTAGTTTGGTGGACCATTGTGGATTAAGCAGTAAATGTAAAACAACTTCCCATAGTTTAACTCAATGATCCGCGAGGAGACAAATATCTTACAGAAGATTTGTTCGAGTTGTACATCAAATTAAAGGTTTTTTAGGAAAATACTATTCCATAAATCCGAACAATAAAGGCCCATCCTACATAAAATGGCATAAGTTAAAGCTGATTAAAAATGCGTTGTACATTCTTTCTATGTGTTAAAACAGTAAAATTCTGGAAACCTCCTCTGGACATAAGAGTTGGTATGAGTTTTACCTACATTGGGAAGATTCTACGAAAATAATAATCCCATTTTAACTTAGCTAAATTGTCATTTTTATGCAGGATGGACCTTTTCAGGGATTTATTTAAGGTATTTTGTTCTCCTAATAACGACTTGAATTTGATGGACAACTCCACCTATTCTTTCCTAAACTCCACCTCTTCTGACTTCTCGGAGAGTCAGATTAACAAATGACAGTTGCTATATGTCTGTAGCTGTCTTTAAAAACGTAAGGTTATAGTAATTAAAATTAATTATTTAATTGATTATTGAAAAAAGAATACAAAAATTACTATACTAATTAGTAACTATTCATACTTTAAAAAATATTCCACATGTAAGTGTCGTCCTTACAGTTAATAATCATTCCATTATAAAACTACATTGTTACAAAAACAATTGAGCTTAAAAAAATATGGCAGAAACCTTTAATATTATATTAATATTTAATTGTGTTTAGCAACAGTAAAGTTCAACATTTACTGTGTAAAAAATAACTCTCAACTTAGAAAAACCATTCTTAAATTAAATTCCATAAATAGTAATAAATGGGTCATTGTTTATGGCGTAGGTATGACGTCGTATACTCACTGTCTCTCACGGCTATGACGTCAGAGGACACTGACAATAAGAGGACCGTACTTCCCTAAAGCGAAAGAGTTGTAATAGATATATATTACATAAAGTATTTAACATGCATTTATTAGGATGTGTATTTACCACATATATAGATATATTGTTTAGGTAACCTATCTTTCGTCTTATCACTTCATCTATACATTTTTAAATTAGACAACCATTGGATATAAGGTAAGTTTAAAAAAATCATCTTTCATAATTAAATGTGATTTATCCAAATTAAAATGTAATTTAATTACCATAAAACGCTGTTAATTTGTGTTCTCTTTCAGATTAATTGGAATTATTAATAAATAGAATAAAAAGATATTTAATATATTTAGTTTAATGTAATGCAACAGTTTTGATGATTTCTCAACTCTACTGATCGTTATAATTTAGTTTTTCTGTACTTATTTTATTTTATTATTATTTTTTTTTTAATTTGTAGGTTTGTTTTAAATTCAAATATTCGTTTTGAATGTAAGGTATTCAAATATTCTCAGTTTGACAAAGCTCTTTCGATTGTTATTTTTAAGTGCTAGCACTTCGACTAAAAGATAACAAAGTTGCGTATAGTTGGATGAATATTACATTTTATGTCTGCGAATGAAATATGATTGATTTTTTAGTATTTTGATGTACATGTCTTTGTATATTTAAAGCCATGTTGTAATTTATTTATATTTTTCGATACTTTAAAGTAAATGTATACCTCATTTAACATCCAATACACTTTATAGAGAGAGTCATAACATCCTACTGTGATATACACACATCCCTCGCTATTTAATGATAGCACGCTAGTAGTAATGCTGAGTGAGTTCTTATTTCAGACTATTTTGAAAGATAACGATAATCAATCGTACATGCTATTTACTTGCGAATTATTTGTGCTAAAATGTCAAAGGCTTAGGCAACCAGTTTAGTATTATTTTTATGGCCAGTATCCTGATATTTATAGATAATATATTGTTAATTAATTCTACATTTAAAAAACTTGTTTTAGATCTTTGTTTAGTTAATTTACAAATTATAAACAGAAAGTTGAAATTCTATTGAAGATAATTCACAATGCCTACATTTTTCCTAAGTAATAACTCGTAATTTTTAATAAAGCAACATTCACAGAGCAAACTGAGCACTACATCACCCGACGTATTCACCGTTGGCACCGACAGATAGCATATGGAGTTATTTATTGCCCTCTTCCTGTCCCGAATTCCTGAATGGATGGAGTCGTGATGACGTTGGATTCCAGTGCTGCCAACTCAAATACGTGGAGGTAAATATAAGTGAATAACTGAGTGCAACAATCCTAGTGGTTTTTCGATAATGTATATAGTTTGACACCGTTTAAAAAAAAACTGCTGAACGATATATTGATCTAGCACTAACTGTGTTTGCTCACTCTGAAAAATTAAAAAGGGTAAACACATAACGGATCACAGCTATTTTAATAACTAACAGCAAAAAAGTCTTAGGGCCTCAAAAATGTGTTCGTCAACGTTCAGTAGTGCAGTTATGTTTTGACGAAATACTTCAGTTTGATGTTAGGAATTTATAACAATTTAAGCTCTTAACATAATTTTATAATTCAACTAGTGAAGAATTAAAATTATTAATAGTCATTTCTAAATACGTCACACACATTTTTTTTATTGATGACTTTAATTAGAATTGTTCAAATATTTGATTCAATTACGTAACAGTCTACAACAATATAAATTAGTACACGCTCTACTCATCAAGACATTCTCTACGCATCTTCAACTACAGCTTTGTGATTCTGAACTGTCAAATCATCCAATTGACGTTAATATGTAAATATTTTCAAGAATATAAGTTTAATTACTCGTGAAAGTTATTTCTAGTTCCTTGTCATTTTTAATTATATGCTATTGTTTATTATCACCTTGAATATACAAACTACTAATAAAATACCAAGAAGAAAATAAGATCTTATCTGAAAATATTTTTTCCTTAAGATGAAACAAAATCAATTTATTCCTGGAAACGTTATTTAATAAATGTTGGTGTCACTATTTCCTCAATTAAAAGGCTCTTTTCAACTTATGTGAAAATCAACTGATGTGGGAAAATAAATTTTCTAAGTATTTTTGGTGATCAAAACTCACCAATTAATTGGAAATTTTAAAATGTCATCTTAATTTTCTTTCTTTTTTTTTTTTTTTTTTATTGTAGTAGTAACACTGTTTCTCACCAAACGTTCATTTATAGTGTATATATTGTTAATTTTATTTGTATGAAACCTACTAGCAATGTATTACGTATTGCATTTTTGCATTTAATAGCCATTTTGTAGTCAAATAAATTGCTCAATGAGCACTAATAAACTATAATGACCCAATTTTTAAGATTACAGAAATTATATATCAATGGACATAACTAAATACATAACAGCGCAATATTTCTCTAGTTCTAAATTTGACAGTATTTAATTTATATGCTAAATATTAACTATTATATTTCGATTATTGTGCTTGATCATTACATAATTATCGTATCGTTTAAATACAAATATCTTTTCACAGCACTCGCTAATTTCAATTTGAAACGTATATATTTGCTCAAAAAGGAATCCTCTTAACTCATTATAAAATAATTGAACTCCTTAGTAATAAACTGACGATAACACAGTTTTATTGAATTTTAAATAAAATTTTTTATGGTAAAAAGCAAGTTAACACCTGAGTATATAAAACAGATCCGAACGATCTACGTATAATGGTTTGGGGAACCAATCAGAAGTCCAGAGATTGCAGTATTTACTGCTGTTTTAACCAGTGAACGAACATACATTTTGTCATACATATTTATGTCTTGGAATATTACCATTTATCCACTATTCTGATTATTCGAACTAATGTCTAATTTTAAATTAATTAAAATTAAATTTAATGTCTAAATTAAAGTTAATGCCTAAATTTCCTTCTGTATGCCAGAATTTTGAAAGGATATGAACCTATTACAAACACAGCCTTTAAATAAATAACTTTCATTACAATGAGTTTTAACTTGTTTAAATAATTATTCAATGGTTTTTAATGTGAATATCCTATGTAAATCTATTCACTATATTCTAAAAAATGTCTGATATATTTATTAAATTATAGTTGATATTTTACCATATTTAAGATTTATTTCCTTTTATTTATTTATTTATTTTTTGGTACTTAAGAATCAGCTAATATTTACCATTTTAACTTGTTTTCATATATTTTATTTTTTTAAATGTTCGAATGGAATCATTTACAGTAGTTACACTAGCATATCTTAATAAATATACAGGATGATAGGCACTTAGTGTTTAAAGTTTTACTGGGTATTTGGGTTTTAAAATAAAACCAAGTAAAGTATCACTGTGTTTTATTTATATGTAGTATTTGGAATATAACAGTGGTTTTATAAATTTTTTATTCATATTACTCCTTAAATAGTGAGTTTTTTTTTACAAAATTAGTGGCTTTTGACTAACAAAGTCAGTTTTACCAATAATAATCAAAATAAAACACTCAAAAGTGTGGTATATTCTTAAATATTCTTAAACGACCATCATAATAAACTGTTTTTCGTTACTATTGATTGCCTTTTGTTGTTGCTTAAGATGCATGAAAGTACAAAATGTATAAGTTCTACAAAATCACTTCTAACTTTAAGAGCACTTTTCATCACCAAAAAGCGAATGTTAAAGGTGTCAAACTATCTAAAAGAACTTCCTAACAAATCTTATTTTATTTGATTCATTAGACTTAAAGAATGTTTTTCGTTGGATGACATAGTTTTACGTTTTTATAACTGAAAGCACGGGTTTCAATAAATTAAAACGTTTTCCGTGCTTTCAATTAAAATTATAATTATTATCTGATCCTAAAGTATCACAAATTTAAATAAAATAAAATAAATGTTAAATATGGTAAAATATCATCTATAATTTAATAAATAAGTTCTTTGAATAAATAGATAGTTTGACATCTATAATCATTCGCTTTTTGATGATGAAAAGTCTTCTTAATGTTAGAAGTGATTTAGTAAAACTTACCAATGTTGTTCTTTCACTTGGCAATCTTAAACCACAACAAAAGGCAAACAATCTTAACAAAAATCTTTCTATTGTGGCGAAAATGTAAAGCTGTTTAAAAACATACCACACTTTTAAATATTTTATTTAGAAAAACTGACTTTGTTAATCATAAATCACTAAATTTGTAAAAACACTTTAAAAACGCAATTTAAAGAGATATTTGAATAAAAACCTCTAAACCCACTGTTTTACTCCAAATACTATTTATCATAACCTAGTAAAATTTCGAACACTAAATACCAATCACCCTGTATATATCTTATGGTTTGTTTTCAGCTACAATTTGTTAATTATAAAAAGCTGCTATGTATATTTGAATAAAGTTCCAACAGACATGATGGCATATTCATTGATTAAAAATTGAAAGTGATCTCCTGTCACAAATCTAAGTCCAACCATCGAGCCATCTAAGACCTTCCTCACTGACTCCATATATGCTGGTTAATCCCTTCGTAAAAGAGCGCAGAGAGGAACTCTGTAACTATATAATCCATTGTTTGAATAGACTCCCCGCAATCACATGACTCATCTACTGTCAATTCCAATTTACATTTCAGTTATTGCATCTGTCAACGATAGTTTCGAACCGAAAAACTGGGGTGTGAAGTTGTTCGCATCCACAGTAAATCTTAAAAGCTGTACGTACCTCCTGGATAGTTCTAAACGAGCAACAAATCTGGTAGCTGGACAATCATGACTTTATGATCTCCCACCTATGGCAGCCACCACAAAGAATATTTTAATATCATTTAAACCCATTCTCTGTGCATTATGTCAGACCTGGGTGAAAACCAGCCTGCTGAATTGGAACATTAGATGAGGAATTGGTAATATTGTATTGCTAGCAGACTTTCCAGAAATTTATAACAGTAATAAGAGGTGATATATAGCGATAACTTTCTACCCGATCGGGGTCTTTGCCAGCTTTAGAACAACTACTACTTTTGATCGATTAAATTATTTTGGTGATTGCTTGTAGCTAATATTTAATCGAAAATTGTTTGAAGCCATTGTTACACTTTAATACCAGCATGTGACGGAAACTCTAGGAAAATGGCACCAAGACCGGCTGCTTTTCCAGCTGGTAAAGCGGAAATCATCTCGTCTAACTCTTCTTCTGAAAATTTATGGACTCCTCCAGGGTTGCTAGTTGACTCTTTTTTTATTTCATTAATCAGTCATGTGATTGCGGGGAATTACCAAACTATAGATCACATAGTTATAGAGTCCCTCCTGTGCTCTTTTACCGAGAGATTAGCTAGCATAAACAGAGTCACGTAAGGCAAACTTAAATGGTTTGATGGATTGGATTTATATTTGTGACGGAAAAATAACATGACTTTTGGATCTTGTTCCACTATATATTACAGCTTTGTAATTCTTTTTTAATTAATAAACTGTAGCTAATATAAAACCATAAACTATATACGTGTATAATTTAAATAAGTGGAATTCCTTTTTTGTGCTTTTTAAAATCACTCCAGTAAAACTAGTCAGTCCGTGCCGAGATACTGAAGTTAGAGAGAATCACCATTCTCGTCAGTCGAAGTTTGTCCAGGGCTTTGTTGAGCTGATGTATTAGTCTCTTGCCCACAGTAGCGTTGGCTTTGTTAAGCATCACTGTTTCAGAATGCAACTCACTGGCTAAATCTTAAAATGCAAATTGGAATGTAATAATTCGACAGAATACAATATAACCATTACTTTACTCTAAAACTGAAATCACGTCTTTATGTTATAAATTGTATAAAAATCTACATATATTTTTACATAATTGTATATATTTAAGTGGACATTATTTCTGATATGTTCAACATGAAATGTGCATGTCTTGACCAAATAATGTTCGGGACAATTTTGATCTTAGTATTTTTTACAATTCTTCAAGAACATTTTTGAAGTTCTTAAAGCTATCCTTTAAGAAACGTAAACTAAGTGAATACGTTCCTTGAATGCAAGGTTCCCTTTTGTATAGTCAGTTTTGAAATAACTTCGAGAATAACAATAAAAATACGCTGAAGGAAATAATAAAAGATACCATTATTTGTCAAGTAAATATTTTTTCTAGCAATTAAGCTACAGAATGTAAAAATAGTTTAAAAATAATGTCTTTATAACATTTATTATATGCTAAGTATTTTTAAAATATAAAAGATACTTGCTGTTACGGATGGTGTAATTCAGTTATGTCCCTATAATATTATTTCCATCATAATAATGTAAATAGTTATTTAAATTCTGAATACCGTAATTATAAGATAACATTTGTTATATTAACATATTTTAACACCAATAGTTATTTTTAAGATTTTAAAATAAAAAACATCCAATATTTCTGGAATTTAGGACGTTAAAAGGCAGCTTTAATGAAATAGATTTAAAGATACAATGTAAATTAGATATATTATACTTAAAATACCAAAATATACGATAGTATAGTTAGTAAACAAAGTACCAGAACTGACTTAGTAAAGATATACTTAGCATAAAGGCTGCTGAATATTTTAAATATAAAATATCCTGTCGAAGAAGGTTTGTATATGATTCAGTTTTAAACTTTATTGAGATCTGAAGAATAATTTCAAGATGTAGTTTAAACTTGTTTAAACTTACCAAACTCTCCTCATGTAACGTCAGTTAAAAGACCTTTCTAAGTGCATTACATTTTCCCTAAAGAACCCACGTGGGTCAGGAGGTTTACGCGAGTGAATTATGCATTAACTGCATTCATTAGCTAACCCAATATTTTTAGGGGGCTCTTATCTCACGGATGAAAAGTGATAGATTTTTAGATTTCTGGTGAAAGAACTTTTTATGGATAAAAGGACTTGTAAATATTTTTTAAGCTTAAATATTATCCCTTCATATATTTTTCTTAATGCATAACAAATAGGAATTGTAATTTTTAAGGATATTATAGTTAAGAATAGTTCATTTTTAAGTGATAAAATCAGAACAGCGTACTTAATTTGATTAAAATTATCATAAGATCATAATTATCATACTAAATCCCGATAGAAGTATTTAATTTAAAGCTAGTTTAAATTTTATGAGTTAAAATTGATCGCAACTTTTTTGTAAAATGTAGCTTCCCTACGAATAAACTCATTCAATATTTATCCCAAGTTTTATTTCTACATCACATACTGTAGTAAATATTAAACAATTAGTAGTGTTTATATTTGAAGAAGCTAATGGACTCTGTATTGATTCACGAATGTGACATAAAATTATACAAATGAATATTAACCATGCTGAAGTGGGTTAAATGTATCAACTCTGTTGTGATTCCATTCGGATTCAGAGAGCAGCGGGAGCACAGATTCACTCACCGATATATTGAATACGAATTGCAATAACAAAAGAGTTTTCCTTCTGTAAACTTAATAATATATTCATTTCATAGTTCCTCTTTACAGAAGGATAAACATCAATTCCAAACTTTAGTTTGCTTTCACATGTAATATTTTATATACAGAGTGGAAAATAATATGGAAACGCTTTCACAACAACGTTATTTTTTTACCATAGATAATTTGATAATTTAAATTAGTTATTTTTAAATTCAAATGATCCCTACTCTGGAAAGTATCAACTTTTTAAGTCCGGTTTGTGGCAATTAATTTCTCTTGAATAGACCTTTCATTTGGCAACAAACCTGACCTAAACTTACATTGAATATTTTCGTTCAACTCCTCTTGGGCCGTCTCCCTGAAAAGATGAAATGTTTAGTTAATGTAGTCAAAAAGTGTTTTCCTTGTAACCATGATGATTTTCAAGATTTTACTTTTACAAGAAGTCATACAATAGTTGTAAAATCGTTTGCATATTTTTTTCCACCCTGTATGTTTGAAAACTTATAGTTTAGATGAGAATTAGTTTGTAATCGCACTGCAAATATATTGTATTATTAATTATAATATGTTGAACAGTTAGTTCGCACGTAGATCAAATCTAAATCTCACTCATCTAAAGAAAGCTAAGTATAAAACACCTGTAGATAAACTTTTTACAGGCGTTTTATACTTTAGGACTGTTAGTAGTAATAAACATTGTTACTACCTACAAATAATATGAAGAGGAAGCTGGTCTTAGAAATAATAATAGCCACAATAATGTTAGGGCTGTCCAAATAAAGTGGTAAATTTTATACTATAAACTGCTTCTACTAATTAAATTTACCAACTAAACATTTATTTCTCGTTTAAAGTCTTCTATTGTATATTAAATTAAGATATAGCCGAGAGGTATAAGGCGTCAGGACTTTGTACCTGATTTAGATATACTGTAGTGTTAGTTCGAATCATGGCCTTGACTGTTTTTATCAGTAATGTTCACCTTGTACTGTACTGGTCCCCCTCTCACTCTGTCTGATAAGTTCTCCGCAGATCAGTAGTCTATAAGGAATTGGCAGAACAAAAAAAAAGATAAATAATTTAAGTTATAGAAAGCTCTTTTTTCAAATTGGTTGGTTAAGTATCACCAGTCCATACACAAATGTTCAGTTCGCCGCTAACCACCGTTAAAAGCTCGCTACATATTAAACTAGCCAGTGTATTGAATGGCTAAGTGTATTAAACTAGCCAGTGTATTGAACGGCTTAGTGTATTAAACTAGCCAGTGTATTGAATGGCTAAGTGTATTAAACTAGCCAGTGTGTTGAATGGCTTAGTGTATTTTTAATTTATCTTCAAATGATGTCTCTAGTTTTATTCAGAAAAGTCCTTCCTTTCAATGAAATGTAGAAAAACATATAAAGCAAAGAACATAATGGATACACAATATATATGTACAGAAATTCGAGGAGGTTGTAAAGAAAAGAACTAAGAGAAAGGGATATGGGTGTCGCATTTACTAATAGGCTTAATAACGAGTTACACTAGTCAAACTGTAGTTTTGTAGTGATGAGAAGTAGGTCGAGGACTGAAAAGGATAAACATTTGGACTATTACGAGTCCATCGTACATCACGAATAACAGAGTACAAGGCTGAATTTGGCTATTGAAATATTTTATTTAGGACTATTATTCTGGGGCGTCCTTGTAAAAAGACTGTAAATTGATTGTAGTCATATAATTTGTAGAAAAGACACTTCAATATTCCAATAATTTAAATTTTTATTGAATGAGGCCTTTCTTTGTCAAAGACAACATCTTCAGACTAACCACAACTGATAAAAAAATTTAATATTTACATTATTTTAAAAACATATGTTTAAATACTATATTTTAAATGAAATAAGAAGAAATACATATAAAGTTGTATAAAGAAAAATATTATTTATAAAATTAACACAAAATAATAATTAAATATATTAAATGAAACATTTATATATATATAATGAAATAAACATTTAAATATTTTAAAAAGTTAATAACGGAGCATTCTGAAACAGGCCAGGTTAATTGTTTACGAGGTTTTTTATTTTTCTTAATTTAAATGGTTTCATACGCATCCAAATAGTTATTGTTATTTACTTCTTTTAATAAATTAATTTTAGAACAAATATTATTGTTTTCAATAGCATGTTTACCTATTGCTGACTTTTCGGGTTTGTTGAACTTGAAATTTCTTAAATATTCTTGAAGTATGGTTTTTAATTTTCTTTTTGTTTGTCGGATGTAAAAAGTTTTCACAACAATCACAATTTATCTCAT
Organism: Stictocephala bisonia; assembly: GCA_035578905.1. Classification (NCBI taxonomy): domain Eukaryota; kingdom Metazoa; phylum Arthropoda; class Insecta; order Hemiptera; family Membracidae; genus Stictocephala; species Stictocephala bisonia. The sequence goes on from JAQJVL010000029.1 coordinate 3,118,037, forward strand.
ATATGACAGATTTTCTTCTTCTTGAATTTTGGATTTTGAAGAATATATTTTAATTTGGTTTTTGAAGAAAACGTTATGTTAGTTTATGAATGTGTTTTAAAATATTTTTGTATATTTTTACTGTGAGAGTTGGATGTTATGGATTTCTAAACTTCTTCATTTTATTTTGGACAAATGTTGTTCTTGACATCTTCTGAATACGTTTGTTCTTCTTATTGATCATCTAGTCAAATAAAATAAATTTATTTAAATCATTAAGCATTTATAGGCCTATTATTTTATATATATTTATTTATTTATTATTTTTTTATTCATTTTTATAAATATTATTTCTCTTTATACAACTTTATATGTATTTATTCTTAAATTTCATTTCAATTCTATTATTAAAAACATATGTTTAAAACAATATATATAAATATTAAATATTAAATGTTTTGTATCAGTTATGGTTAGTGTGATGATGTTGTCTTTTACAACGAAATGCCTCATTCAATAAAAATTTAAATTATTGGAATATTGAAGTTTCTTTTCTACAAATGTTATAACTTCCAATAAGAAGAGCTTTAAAAATGATTGTAGTCAGTTTGCTACGACTAACATCAAACACCAAACCAAGAAAAGGTGCCTACTGGACTACACTGTTTCATTTTAATTTTTTTTACATTTTTCATTTCTAAGACGCCGATCGTAGAGATATGGGGGAATATGAGGGGTGAATGATTGTGATGAGTGTAGATGAACGAGTGTAGTCATTTTTACTATCCAATTGCGACTTAGCTTCGAAAGGACTATTTACTAATATCCCAATATCTAGGGCAACTATAGGACCTACAGCTTTATGTGGAATCCGAATCACGTTATCTTCCCTACACAACATCTGAAACTTGACTACCATCCAACATAGACTCCTCAGACTTCTCTTGTAGTGTCCATATCGATGGCAATTACTGAGCGTACGCCGTGTCGGTATGAAGAGGATCGAGCATGGAAGCTATCGCCTACAATTTCCCAAACACTTTGTCCCCAAGTAGATGAGTTACAGCACTGGGCCTCCTCCACTGTTTCGTTTAAAGCACAGGCAAGTTGATGAAGTAGAGGAGCATTTTCTAAACTTACGGTTTGTACCAATTATTTAATAATAATTCTTTACTGCGTAAACAATCATATAAATTGCATTGTATGCGTCAAAGTTAAAGTTACAGTATATAACTACAGTACAATATATTAAGTTACAATATATTTACTAATTTATATTTACTAATTTAACATATGTTTGTTTCCTTTATGATAATTATTTACTTAATTTTATTTGTTTTGTAAACACATATTCACCTATGAAGATGGTACTTTATACTATAATACATTTGTGTCCTAGCCTATTACGTTTCTATACAATTAAAATAATAATAATTCAAAAAACTTTTGGATATCAGAACCGGGGTATTATTATTTATTTGTTTTTTCATTTAATTTTTAATCCTATTGTGAAAAAAAATACATGTACAAACTACCTACCAAGCACTAATACCATTCCTATCCAGAAGTAAGACTCTCCTACCCACTTACCCTACACACAGTTATCTTTACAGACCAACTACCCTCCCAACACATTGACAGACAACCTACTTTACATACAAGACTTACCACCTACCCAACGCATTTAGATTGCCTACTTACTAAAAATATTATTTCTTATTACCTCCTGCCTATCCAATACGTAATACCCATGATTGACCACCACTCACCTACTCAACAAACACAGTTCTCTTGATAGGCCACTCACCTCCCCAACACATGAGACATCTGACTGACCACCTACCTACTTAATATACTCCAAGTCTACTGATGGTAGTAGTAGTCTGTACTGGTTACGCTTCATGAATTCATTTAACAGCGTAAAACGCCTTCGAGACCAGAAAGTTTTTCAATCTAGCTTTATATATGTCTGGATCATTTATTTATTTAAAACTTTCTGGGAGCCTATTTTGACACCAACTTGAGATGGCAAGTATTCAAATGTAGTTGTTCTGTGCCGTTGTATGCGCAAGTTGTCCCTGCCTGTAACTAATTCACACGTGTATCGATAGTACAGGGTATTTGTTGTTATTTGGAGAGGTTGTTAATTATTGAGGATTCATATTATTATGCCTTTTTACTCTCCACCCTCAAAGCGATTGAAACTTCGCTGTTTGTAGGTAGGTCATCAAATAACTACGACCGTAACACTACTGTTCCAAAAAATTTCAATCAAATTTAGATAAAAGATGAGGATAAAATTTATAATTATAAAGTCTCATTCATAATTTAGAAATAGGGAGCAGCGAATTGGTGTTTGTAAACACGGATATACCTCCGTGCCCAATTGGTAATTCCTCATTGGATAACTCATTTATCGTTGTCATGTAGTGGTTTAGTGCCTATCTACATATGAAGATACTAGAATAAAGTCGAAACAACAGTATACACTTCCACCCTGAAAGATGGGTTGGTCGTATTTCACTTAGCGCAGGCTCAATAATTTAGAATTTCCATACCACGCCGTTGCAATAGACCATCAACACACGAGTCGTAAAGGGTAACCTCAAGCTTATTTTATAATTCTAAATACACGTTCAAATTTGTATTTAGAGCAGCTGCCCCCACAATCTTAAGCCATAGGTCAGATGTGGTTGAACTAGACCGAAATAGGCCATTTATAGTACATCCAACGAGGAAAAATTGGCAAAGATTGCGCAAGTACCTGAAGCAATATTCGAGCAGACGCTGTCTACGTGATAGTCCCATGTCAGTCCTCTTCAAGGTACATCTCAAGGGACTTGACGGATTCTGCCTCTTCTAAGAGAGTGTCATCCACCATCACTGCAGGTCGATATTCATGTTCTTAGTGCTGGAGACAACATTTAATCACGTTGGATTTGGAACTGTTTGGCTTCAAATTTATTTCTAAAAAATGCTGCATACATAAATTAAGATCAATGAATTATTTTATTTCAAGGTCAGTGTTTGTTTTTGATTTGATGTAGAGAGTCGTATCGTCAGCATATTGAATCACCTATCCATTCTGAATCGATGAATTCAACTTGTTGACATAAATGATAAATAAGACTGGCCCTAGTGTTGATCCTTGGGGAACGCCATAAGGCATTTTGACTTACCTGACTGTGCGTTCTCAATCTGTACGCACTGGACTCTGTTCCTTAGGTAGAGGACGAGAGCCAATCGTGTGGCAGACCACATACTCCAGCTGCCCATAACTGGTGCAACAGTGTCACATGATGCACACAGTCAAAAGCTTTGGAGAGGTCAAGTTTATTTAGACCACATACTGTTTTATATCACAAAATTATACCATGTAGCTAGGACCTAGGTTTTATAATGCTATGTTATATATATCTAAAAGGTTGAGGCTATCAATTAGTGAAGAAAAATTCAATAATACTTCACAACAACAATAAATTATTGTTAATATGTCAAAAATATGTTCCTGTCGAAAACTCAACATCATTGTTCAGTACCTAGTTATATTGACAGTTTGAGGTATACTGGACTGCACTGTTTCCTTTAAAGCACAGGAGACTGGTGAGGAAGTGTAACTCTGAAGGAGGGAGGGGGAAGTAAAGCTAACTAATGATGGAGCTTCCACCATTATCCCTGACAGCATGTTTATATTCATCAGTGGTTCCATTAGGTTTATAAATTGTTTGCCAGTGAAGCCCATGGATTTTGTCTTCAATACATGCATTACCGAAATTAATGTTTATATTTGGGTTTTTTATTCAAGCCTCAATGCTTTGAGTATTTTATTCTATGTATTTATTAATTGGCACATTTTAATTTTATTCAGATAAAATTTAGGATAAAATGTATCTTTCACATGTAACATATTACTACATACTGAATTACCTAAAATTCCTATCAATAATACCCTAAAATACTTATTAATGTTACATATTTAACGTAAAGACATAATAAATTGAAAAATATTATTGTTTTTCTACAGTAATTTTTTTTAAATGAGCCCTGCTTACCGTCTTATAATATTATTTTACAAATTTCGTTATTTTATTGCACATCCATAATCGGCAGTTATCACGAATAGGTATGGCAATTTAAAGATATAAATGTATGCCATAATATACTTTATATTATGACTTTAGATAATTACTTTTCTTAAGTACAACTGATTATTACTTAATTTAATTTTAGATCAAATCTGTCATAAATTACAATATTATATACATTGAAAATTACGTATATTATTTCATACCTGGACCAGAATAAGGTAATGTAAAAAGATCAGACAGTTTTATAATAAATCTATGTAAATATGTATGTACATAAATTACTGGTCCCTTAGTAAAATCGACATTTTAACATGTATAACTTAACAGTTTTAAATGCTTTCATACGTGTATGTAATATGCGTTCATATTTTATATAAATACAATTATAAAGATAATATGTTTTATTTTTACCATTCATTACATGAAACCTCCAATAGGTTCCATAGCCAACACGTATTATAAAAACCAATTTTATAGTTTATGTAAGGCTTCAAATTTAACAATAATAGTTAATATAGAATGTATAAACTTTATTTATAGTCAAGTGTTGGTAAACACTTTTTATTGAAGCTTTTAAACAAAGTGTTGACGGTGAAGAGTCATTTAACAGCGGAGTAAATAAAACAAAAGTTCTTTCCTGAACGATCGACGATGTAATGGCCTGGAAACCCAATCAGAACTGTAATTGTGCTTGTCACTGGTGAACACTGCATGCTGTCAGAAATGTACATTATTGTCTAATACATATTCCAAAATATTTTTATTACTATATCTACATGTACATGATGTAAATAAAAATAGTGTACCGCCAATAATGTTTTCTGATTCTACACCTAATTTAGTGTAGGTGAAGGATATAGTTTTATCGAATTGCACTCCGTGTAATGTATATGTGTCTGTTTGTGTTTTTACAAACAAATCAATAACTCAAGAAGTATACAATTTTAGCTTTTTGTTTCTCCCATATGCGTTATCATACAGAAAGTATTGTAATCGTGCAAAACAAATTGTTTACAAGTTGTTTTAAATTTTAGGGTCCCCTGAAGCAAAGAGTGGTTTTTTGAACAAACATTTGGATGTCTGTCCGTATATACGTCTGTCTGTGTGTATCTGCACTTCACTGGATACCAAACGGATGGATAAATTTTTAAGAAATTTGGTATTTAACCAACATTTTCACCGTATTTTAACTTTTTTAATTTTTCTTATTTTTATGGGAAAAAAACATACAAAAATGGAATGTTTTAATAAAACTGCTCTAATGATTTTGATTAAGTTTGCAGGAAAGATGTGGATTATAATTCAAAATATTTTAGTAAAAACCACATATCTCTAACTGGTTTGAGAACTAGTTGTTGACTAATTGTTGTTGACTAGTTGTCAACAACAATTAGTCAACTAGTTGTTGAGAAATGGCAAAAAAACATATTTTGGAATAAAACTGGTAATTTTCAAAGTTGTGTTTTTTTTAGTGTTTAATGTTGGGGAAAGTTCGTGCCAATTTTTGGGAACTATTTATTTAAATTTTTGTTATACTTCTATGAACAATTTAAAATACATATCATGAAGGTTGTATAGTTTGTAATAGCATCTACTGAAGTCACAAAAGTGCCCATATATCTACCATTGCCGAACAAACTACATAAAAGCCAATAGTAGGCCATTACATTTTAGAGATAACATTGAGTGTCATCTGTCTCCACCGTAAAACAAATGGCGCCATGACAAGAATAACACCCCAGGAGAGAACGGAGTTACACAGTTTTTTCTCCAGAGATAAAAGTCAGTAGTACATCCATCCAAGGTACAGAGAACATTGAATGTTCCTCAGAAAGGGCCACTCATTAATATCCCAATAACCAGGACAACTAAGGGACCTGCAGATTTACTTGGTATCCGAACCACGTAGTATTGGTTTGATTTTCAGCTAATTGATAAACATGATACTGATATCTCCCTTACACTAAATACGGACAATGACTACCACCCAATATAAATACCCCATACTTCTCTAGTAGTGCCTACGTCGATAGCAGCCATTGAGCGGACGCCAAATCAGTATTTAAAGGAGTGAGCATGGAACCTATCGCCTACCATCTCCACAACATGGCTCCAAGTAGATGGATTACAGCACTAGTGTGTTTAATAGTAAAGTATTGTTTGCTTAAATACTACAACATTATCACTTGTTCATCACCTTAAACATTTTAATTTTTAAACATAGAACAATGTTTATTTAGGAAAGAAATCAATCCTTGATGCAAACAAAACTTTATAAAAAATATATGTGGAAAAACCTGTGTTGTTGTAATTATAATATAAATTAATATTTATTTTCAGAATATACCAACATGGACTCTATTTTAAATGATTCAAGTTTCAACTCTTGAATTCTTCATGCCTATTTTTTGCTGTACAATTCGTTAATAAAATATTTGCATTTCATTCAGTTATATAATATTCATAATGAAATTATTGTAAAGTAATTTTTTTAGTTATCAAACAAATAACTCATAAAATCCCAGATAAATTGTTTTGCATTAACAATACACTATGTGCTCCAGTTGAGTGTAATAGCTGAATACCTCTGAGCCGTCCATTACTAAGGCACGTGATTGGGGACTTGCAAATTCCATCAAAGTGGAGTGAGCTTATAATATATTCTCCCCACGAAGATACTGGCAGCGATACATTTTCTGCTAGGTAGGCTTATCAAAATATCGTATACTAAATAGTACACCGTATTTCGAGTAATCGGTTTTATTTCAACGTTTGTCATTATTGTATGCTCATTACAAATGAACGTCACACAACATTAAAAAACGTAAAAAGCGTCACACAACACAAACAAACAGTAAAACACTACCATACAACACAATAAACCACTAAAAAGTGTTACACAATACAAACAAACACTAAAAAGCCTCACAGAACACAAACAATTACTAAAAAGCGTCATACGACATAAACAAACAGTAAAAATCACCACACAACATTGAAAAAACAGTAAAAATCCACCACACAACACAATCAAACACTAAAAAGAGTCACACAATACAAACAAACACTAAAAATCGTCATACAACACAAACAAACAGTAAAAATCACCACACAACACAAAGAAACACTAAAAAGCGTCACACAACACAAACACTAAAAAGCGTCATACAACACAAACAGTAAAAATCAGCACACACCATAAAAAACAGTAAAAATCCACCACACAACACAATCAAACACTAAAAAGCGTCACACAACACAAACAAACATTAAAAAGCGTCATAAATCACAAACAAACAGTAACAATCGTCACACAACACAAACAAACAATACAAATCGTCACGCAAAACAAATCAACATTAAAAAGCGTTACACAACACTAACAGTAAAAAGCGTCATACAACATAAACAAACAGTATAAATGTACAAAAGGTACAGATACTATGGTAATCACGGTTTACCTAAATCAATCATACTACTACCTTTTAAAGTATGGATCTCAATGTTTCTTCCACCCTTTTCCCAGTCTATACGTTAAAATAGTAGACAACAAATATTCTTAGGAATTCGTTGACTATTTTGGTTACAACATCAACTATTTCATATACTGATTTTTTTTTTTTATCCGAAAATAACTGTTTAAATGTTTAATATTAAATAGTATTACTGTTTTGATAAAACATGAAAAGCACTATTAAAAATTGTCTGAACAAAATAAATAGTTACTAAAGTAAAACGTCTAATTAACATGGGTTTAAAAATATCTCATTATTTAATATAAATTAGACTCTATAACGTGCGCATCCTTGACGTTCGATACTTAATATTTTGAGAAACAAATTATTTCCAACAGCTAGTAAGATTACAGTCCATTATTCAGTAAGATGGGTAGGATTCAGATATTTCAATTGCAAACTAATTTCCTGGGAAGGTATGTGCTGATAGATAAGGATTATTTACATTAATTAATAAAGTTTGTATTGGGTAAGAGACACAAGTTGACGAAGTATTTCTCAAACTTTGCGTAAGGACGAGAACTTAGGCAGTAACCTCTAAGTCTTAATGACAGCTAAACAATACTTAATAAGTAGATTATTTTCGTATTTACTATATTACGTCACACGGTAAACTTTTTTATTTCAATATTGGTACAAATAAATATTTATGGATATATATTCTCTAGCCATGTTATAATTAATTTTAAGGCAAAAGGAGGATTGTTTAGTTCCTAAAAAAAAAATACAAAATATGTTATTATGTAACAAAAGTCACATGCCGAGGTGAATCGAGCGCAGCGAGAGTCAGGGTTGGCACACGAAGTGTGCAGGGATGCCCTCAAGTTGTTATAGGCCTATTTATTCAGTTGACAAATTCTAAAAAGTGTTTCATTCAAGATTTTAAACGAATGCTGATGAGGAAGAAGACTGTAGTAAGTAGTGATGTAGATGAAAAACTACTACACTGAACGATCGACGGTGTAATGGTCTAGAAACCAATTTAGATCTCACTGTCAATGGCGTATTTACTGCTGTTTGTAACGAGTGCATCAAGATTTCGTCAACAAAAATCCAGTACAGAAGGACCACATATTTAAATATATAGTTACAATAAAATTCCGCTATTCTAAATTTCTTTAATATGGTAAGTTGTGCGCCGATTTCAATAATATACTCACACTTCCGAGAGTGAGGCTGATGTACATTTGGTGTATTAATGTTATAGAGATTAAATGTCGAAAAGGGGCAAAATGGTTTTTAAGACCCATGATATGGATTTTAAGCTACAACTTCGAGCAGATATGAACTCGGCAACTCAATGTAGCCAAAAAATAGGGCCGTAAAAAGGGTGAGTTCATCCCAAGAACGACCTCGGTAACCCCCTGCGCAGGTACTGGCGAGGGGGTGGGATTGGACAAATTCTTCCAGGCAACCTTCAGTCGTACAATTGCTCCAACTGGATATTCTACCTTCAATATATATAGATTTATCAAAATTCTATAAAAGGATGAACAAATCGATACGTACGTCAGAATAAACAGTGTAGAGAGAGAGCAACAAATTAAAACTGACACACAAAAATAAATCAGCATGTTCATACAAAAAAAGTAAACAATCTGAGATATTTTAAGTGAGTTTTTTTGTAATGCTGTAAAAAAGTAAAACCTATGTACAGCTGCAGTATTGATGTTTTCAGTAGCTTTTTTTATTAGCTAGCAAACGTCTAGACACGCTGAGATTGTTTTATTGTTCGTGCGATATTTGTAGTAGTTTTTTGAATAGTTTTCTTCGTTAAGCACTGTATATCCAAATTCTGAATTACTTTAATTTTGAAATTAGTTTTATAATAGGTCAGTCACTTTTTTATTGTATTATAAATAAAGTTATAAAACATTAAAATCGAATTTTCCTGTGTTAAGTTAGTTTATGTAGTTCACATTTATGTAGCTGATGTAGGTTTGTACAGTCTATAGTATAGCTCCTTTATTATTAGTTTTAATCATGTTTTTCATACTTACTTTTATTGAGGTTTTTCGTGATTGTGTATCTTCTTAAAAATATATGTATGTTTTTCATATGTACGTTCTGGACATAAACTGTTTATTCAACAAAACTGTTATGAATATTAATTACATAAGTTTGGTTTCACTTTTTTTCTTTACCTTAAACCTAATGACGTAATGAAAGTGAACTTATGAAGCACTATTATTTATTGCAACAGCGTAACAGAAACAGAAAGTAAACGTTTTTCATTGTTAGCACTTTATGGAATCTTGGTTATTGACTAGTGAGGTTTATTTTATTTTTTTGTTTAGTGGCATGATTATGTTATATATATTACTTATATCATTGTTCAGTAACCACAGTAAATAAAAATCAAGTTTGTGCAGATAAATAAGTGAATAAATAAAACTAATGCAAACCTAAACTTGTCCCAGTGGCGAGTAAAAATAATCTGTTCCTTACAGTTTGATACTAACGGTATCCACAGTACGGTCGTTTCTTGAACGTGCGAATATTACAGGAAACTGTTCAGAGTAAAACAGCCAATAACAATCCGATCATTTATTAAAACGTTGACTGTAATAATTACATTTTATTACTGCCATGTACTTTCAAATTGAGATTATTGAATCTTAGTCGTGCAACATTAATGAGGTGATCATTTTTACGAATGGAAAATTTTAATTTAATTTTTTCCCGTTTTAAAGGTAAAATAATACCCATTATTATTATTTGACTGGTTTTATTATTATTATGGACTATAGATCCTATTTATCCTCCATAATAATAATGGACTATAGATCCATTATTATTATGGACTATAGATCCTAAAATAATATGATCGGTATAAATTGTAATGCAGTAAATCTAGGTTACAATCATTTTTTCATGGAAAGTGTTAGTAATTACATAAATGATGTGTCACTAAACACAATTAAGGTCATGCACGCTCGTTCTCCCTATGTTGGATTATGGGTCGGTTATTTAAACACCTTCTTCATCTTATGGGCTTGAACTATCTTGATGTTGATGTCTTCTAGTGTAAGTGGGTTAGCCTCTTCTTATATTAGGGTTATATTCGACCTAATCTTCTTTTTTAAAGTTATGAATGGCTGACTTCTCCAGCTACTCGACATCCACGTTCCCTAGGGATCACGGCAGAGCCAGTATTTTTTCAAGCTTCTAATTTTTTATGCCTACCATCGGATGCCTTTTGATCCTAGTCTCATGCATTGGGCAGTGCTTCCTAGCAGTTTTTTTCTGTTCCTTGAAGCTTTTAGAAGACATGCACTATCTTATTCTTCTGGTGTATAAATTAGTGTTGCATTTAAATTTATAAACATTACATTTACTAATAAATAGATATTCCATAGGTCATTTAGGCCTAACTTGTTATGAAAATAAAATTTAAAACAAATTTACCCATTACAGATTTTCTCAATGATTGGAATCTGTAATTTAAATCTAAATTAAAGAAATAAATTTAGTTTTTTCTGGATACTTCAGCTTTGGATATTTTAATTTATTTATATAAATTAGTTCTCTATATTTTTCTGTAATTTATTGGAATAAGTTAAGGATTTATAGTACTGCTATATGTTTATTGCTAGAAATGTATCTCTAAGATATGATAGATTAGTACAGATCACTATTTTCGTTGTTTTTGTTGTTGTTATTCATGTTGTACCACTCTCTAAATATTCATTTTGTAATTGTACATATTCAGATTATTTTTTTTAGTATTCTAATATACTGTATTGTTTATATATGTTAAAGCCATATTTCTAAAAATGTTGTAAATTGGGGTTTACCATTGATAATTAATACATTAATGAATACATGAAATCCTAAAATTTGGAAAACTCTTTTTACTATAAATCATACATTTATTTGTGTAGGGTGATTTAAAACCTAAAAGGTCTTGTATGTCTAGGGTGAATAGGACAGTCTCAAATCTAATGTAGAGGGTAAGTGGAGGGCACAAAAGAATTTCGTTTCCAGACGTAACTTAAATTTACGTTGGAAACTTTTCAATGTGTATAAAGTAATTATAATTGACTAAAAATATTTGAATTTAGCCAAACGAGATGAAATACAGCATGTCAAAGGAAAACACCATTTCCCCACCTTAAACCCCTCCGCAACCCCCTTCCAACCCCACCATCGTTACTCTGTAGATATTTTATAGCTGCTAGTTTACAGATTAACTCTGCCTGCACGATTAAGATTTTTATGTTTAACACTTAAGAGATATTTATTAAACTTTATGACAAGACAATCATTGGCGTAACGAATAATTTGATACAGGTGCATAATAAATTTTAACAAAACATGTAACAAATGAATTTTAAAATAAAATAATTAATGCATTATGGTTACCTACCACAATCATACAAATATAAAACCGTCATCTGGCTCTTACCTGGAACAGATAAAAAATGATTACTATCAGTTATAATATAGTAAAAAATGTATTACTATATAAATCAATAGTTCGTAAATAGTATTTCCTAAAAAAACTTTTTCGAAATTATTTTTATTCTATTGGTAAAAAAATCACAGTGGCCTTAATTATGAACATTTTCCCATTATGTATCGTTAATACTATCGTTAATGAGGGTAATTACCTCGTAAGCCCCAATAAATTCAAAGGTTCCCCTTTTAAAATAATTCACTATCAAGTAACTGTTTATTTATGCTATACATTAATCAAGCATGTTTTTACTATTCCTTGCTTACAAACATCTATTCAGAACCGGTTTCTGTCTCACAAATTGATTGACCTGTGAGCATCAATATCAGTATACCTGATACTTGTCCTGAACTTTAAACGATCCAATAAAAATCAGCTGTTTTTGTAGCAAACTTAACACACTAAAAAGTCAATAAAATTATCAAATAAATAGTTCAGTAAAAGTCTAAGTACATAATTAAACGATCTTGCCTCTTAAATCCGTGACTATTTCCTTCAACGAAGTCTTTTAGTAGCAAAGTGGTAGTTTCGTATTCTTTTACTTGAAAGCAGTAGTTTAATGTTTATGTCATGGTCTTAATGTTGGTATTTAAACTTGCTAGACTCCCCTCGTATCTTGAAATATTTATCACAGATTGGTAAAAACAAATTAACACTTTCAGTGAAGATAGTTTTTTATGCTGTTGAAACCACAAGTTGTAATTAAAAAATTAAAAAGCATAATTTTTAGCAAATGTTATTTGCTCGATATTAGTCTGAATACGAATTTTAAAATTGTGTTTGTTTACGGAATTTATGTCTTGAGGTAAAACAGAAATCTGCGACAATGGAAAATTCAATGCATTACTGCGTGTATAGGCGGGTGGGTGGGTCAATGGAATACTACGTAATCCATTTTGCATTGTTACATCAAATTATACGTGAAGTAGCAACTTAATATTGCTGCAGTATTATTTGTTTTTATCTGTTATATATCTGAGTTATCTCTAGAGTAGCCAATTTCACTCCTTTTTTTAGCCAGATATTCTTATATGAAACAAATGAATTTAATTGTTTGTTTTCTATTGTAAACTTTCAATTTATTTCAGTCAATGTTATTTTAAACTAAAAATATAATTAGAAGAGAGAGAGAGGCAAAACCATATACACGATTCGAGCAATAATTAACCTCAAATTTTAAATTTTGATATCACAGACAGGTAGGATGTTCCAAAGGCCAAAGCACGGAAATTTGTTGACAGTATATAGGGCTAAGATAGGTTAATTAATTGAAATTGAGTTTTTGGCGTTGATAAAACAATTCTATCACAATTTCAATAATACAATACGTTTTAAACTATCGTTTTTAAGTTTAAGTTAAACGATAAAGTTATCCGTTTGGAAACGAATTTTTCAATTTCACCCTAGAAATAGGCTTTGATTGATCACAATTATTTATCAGTAGAAAATAAACCGAATAAAGATTATTCGTAAGAACAAATAATATGACAAAGAACAGGAAAATGTTGACAGCAAATTAGTTGTCACGTAAGAGTGTTGTTATCTCTATTTTTGAAAACTTATTTATTTCGTTATTGAATCTTAATTAGGCCTACAACGTTACAGTTCTCTGGCTGAAACAGATGTATTTCTTGAAAATTCTCTCTTGGTTTCTTACAACCTAAACTTATATTTTGAGAATCATGTAGTATTGAAATTTAAACCCAAAATACTGTGTGTTTCTTTACTAAGTTTAATCTTGTAAAATTTTAGTCTTTTTAAAAATAAAGGAAGCGTACTTCATTATTATTAGATTAAAATAATTTCTGTTTCCATTTTCTTTTTGCTACTACCTTCTATTGGAAATTTTTAGTCTGTTGTTTATCTAAAAAGTCAGTTTTGTAACTAATAAATATTTCAAATGTATAACAAATCCAACCTTATATACAGTAACAGTAAGTTTCTTGAATATAAGGTAAAATCTATAAATTGAAACATTCATCTTGGTGGGGGAGGGTGGGAAGGAGGGAGGGGAGAGAGAGAGAGAGAGAGCTTTAATTATCTATGGATATGAGTTATCTATGGACGTAGCAATTGTTTTTTAAAAATTTCGTTAATGATCATGATAAATGAAAACTCTATTTTGTAGACAATAGGCAATAAACGTACTATGGGTTTTAAACAGTACAAAAATCACAGTACTGTCTACTTAATAAATGTATTTAATTGATCAATTGTGGAACAAATAGATAAATATTTTCGACTATTTTATTACTCTATTCAGAGAAGCTTGCAATATAAAATTAGATAATGAGCAAATTCAACATAATATCGATTTTGAATAGAGTATAGTGTATTTTAACGCTATCTATTAACTGAGAGGTATTTAAAAAATTTTGCAATTTTTATTTCATTATACTCTTTAACTAGTCTCTTTGTTTATTTAATTATAAGTTTCTTGATTAGCATGTTACGTGTTGGTATATATCATATAAATTAACATGTACGTCTCACAACACTATAATGACTAGATGTTGAGTCAAATATTTATATGGTGATCGATTTCGTCCATCTATGTGGACATCTTCGGACCGATAGTCGGTCCGAAGATGTCCACATAGATGGACGAAATCGATCACCATATAAATATTTGACTCAACATCTAGTCGTTATAGTGTTGTGAGACGTACATGTTAATTTATTTAATTCTTACAATTTATATCTCATGTATTAGGAATACTTGAGGCCAGTAATTTGGTTAGTTAGTGAGGCCCACAAAACCACAGCTGGTTTAAACTGCATTACATTTACATGGGACTACACTAGCACTCCAAAATGGACCACAAAACAGCTGATCATCTGGGTCAAAACGTTTATCATTGGATCAGAAATCTATCTGTGTGCTTATAAAATCAATGCTAGTATTGAATAAATTACTTATACGTAATTAATCATATTAATGTTAGCTAATATGTGTTTATTGCTTGATTTTATATATTGATTATTATGATTTTCCTGGTTTTTGGAAAACTATGTATGTTATTTATTTTCGATACCATTATGGTATGGAAAGATATTAAATTTAGTTAAACTCTACAATATTTTAAAGGTAGATTTAAATTCGAATATACTTCGAGGCTTACTATCACTGTGAATCTTCTGAAATTAATTTCTTTAAATTATTCAAATATTATGTGCATTCTAAATAAATTAATTCGATTCCACATAAAAAAAAGAGTAATATCTACTGCGTGGATAACCGTAAAGCAACAATCCAGCCCTCGTGTTGGCGAGCTGAACACAGGGAATTACTACCCTCGTCGATGGAAGTTTGTCGAGGACTTTGTTAAAACCACCGCATTAACACCGAACATTGGCTTTGTGTGCCATTTAGTGTTTGAAGATATGTTCCAAATACAGAGTTTATATTCCGAATAGGGATTTTTAACGAATTTCGCTTCAAAGTACCATTTCTTTTGTAATAATGTCCTATATTTTACTAACGATATATCAATATTTATTTTATATTTGGAAGGAGTTTAAATATAATTCTACAGATTATTTGGCTTATATACTGTAATTAGGTTCTTACTATAAAGGATGTTTTTTAACCGTGTCTCCATTGGGATCTTGTAAATCATAAAGAGAAGAAGCCTTAAATGGGGAACACTCCTTGGTTTTAGGAAATTATTAAAAACATCTGTGTAAAATTTAAACAAAAATTGCCAAAATATCCCAATTTAGTGGCCAACTCAATATTTTCCAACGGAAACCCAATATTTTATGTTTTTTCGGGTAGTAAATATAATTTAAAGACTTTTTTTATACTTGCGTAATTTTGCGTGATACACCCAACCATATACGAGAGAAGCCAACGTTTAATATAATACAGGAAAGCCTACCGCTTATCTCTTCTAAGTATTAAAAAAATAAATTACATTAGGTAATGCAGAATAATTTGCAAAGTGAACAGAATTCATGACATACTACTAGAACGTTTATAGGTTTGGAAATGTTTATGTTCCAACAATTACAAACAGCTGGCAATGGTAATGCAACAGTGGTCTACTAACTCACTTAAGTAATAACAGATAGTCCTTGACTGTTCCTGTATAATTACGAGTGTATTTAACACTGGGCTCTATAAAACTGAGATATGGTTGGGTAAAAGTTGTGCAAGTATAAAAAAAGGCTTAAAATATATTTACAATCCGAACACACCACAAAACATTGGGCGTTGCATTAGAAATTTTTGAAGATTTATTAAGCGGACGTCATGTTGGTATAAAAAGGACCAAGTAGACCTATAGCCTACAAACTCCACAGTACTTTGTCACCAAGTAGCTGGATTACAGCACTAGTTCATACTCAATAATGGGATTACACTATCTTCCTTCTAAATTTTAAATTAATTATATCTGGAACAAAATTTAAAACCCATAATAGTCCTCGTCTTAAATTGTCATTGCTTGCAGTCATGTCCAAGCATATTACGTGTAAAGAGACTCCATAAGTGTAGAAAAGTTATACTTTAGACTGGCCAAGTAATTAAACACATTTTCCCTTCAAAATGTCAAGTAATTATTTTGAAACATAATGTAATCTTTACATTGGTTTTCAAATTCCAAATTTTAATGTTTTTATTTGGTTTCTAGGATACGTAATTTTTGGATTGTTTCATTTAATTTTCTTGCACATTACAAGAGTTTACTTTGTCATCTGTGATGTCTTTCGTATTTTTGTGGCAAACATTGGCACAATTTTCAGAAGTGACCGGTGATGGCCTCCCAAAGAATCCCAAAGTTCAAAAACCTTCCACAACTCCAAGCTTGTTTCCGTGGAGAATGCTGTTTCTAAGTCTGTTGAGACTGGCAAGGCCCACTGTGAGCTGCGTTTACGGGAATGCTCCACTTTTAATCAGGTCTGATGGGACTTCTACGGGAGAGAACTACTGGATGGACCTGTTTTACAGCTTCCGCAAGACACCAGTTTTGTCCTTGACTTTCTATCCAGTATCCTTTATTAACGCAACAACCCTGGGCTTGTTCTTGTCTGCTCTTCTCGCTGTAAACTTCAAGAGTGCTAACAAAACGTTTCTGCTCATCAGCATTATCTTGGCAACTCAGAGTCTTCTCCTCTCCGCCATTGAACTGATGGACAACCTGGAATCCTCCCTCAGCTATTCTCATCGTCTCCTGGAACGGGTTGGTGTCTGGGACTCGACCGTCTTCCTGTTAATAACGTTGAATTATGTTGTTTTTCAATGGTACCTGTGGATAGGTGGACTGGAGTACCAAAAGAGGCTAATGTATCACTGGGAGCTTATAAAAATCAAATAAATCATTGTTAACGACAATAATAAAAATTAAAAACCATACCTATAGCATTTATGCCTTTCATTAATTTTAAATACAAAATTTATGTTACGCAATATTAGTATTTTATAAGATAAGCATAGTCATGATAAAGTGAGTATTGTAATGAGTGCTATGATCAGTGAGTTTCAATGGTGAATCATTAAAATATGGGTGCATCAGGTTCCTCATACTAGCTGAAGTAATGCTTTTACAAGAGGACTGTGTCAGGCTTGTCAGTTAGCTAAAAATCAGACCAACACTATGTGGTTCATATTTCAAGTAAAGCTGTAGGTACCATAGTTTCCCGGATATTGGGCTATTAATAAATAGCTCTTCCTGACGAACAGTCGACCTTAGCTAGTAACAATGACTACATTCGTTTATCTACAATCATCACACACATTCGCTCCTTATATTGGCGCCTTATGAATGAATAATAAAGAGCTTAGTAACCAAACCATAGGTGATATGCTTATTCTTATTGTATTGAACCATTGATAAGTTCAAAAACCTAATCATTAATCCATTAATGTCCATTAACCCAAGTTGAACCATCAAACCATACTCTAAGTTCATATTTCGAGCTTAATTGTATGGGACCGAGTATCTATACAACTTTCTGGTGACACCAACTTGTGCGAGATACGTTTCCTTAAAAAAGTTACATCAATACCAGCTAAATGAAACATTGCTGTAAATAAATGTCGAATAAAGTTCCAGAAACGAAAACAAATAAATATTTACAAATTGCAAAATATACTGATAACAAAAACATTGCATATGAGGTAGGAACAGAAAGAAGAAATGAAACTTCGTTAAAAAAGTATTACTGTTTGTATTCTGATCAATGCGTTATTTTTTACGTATAGTATTCAAATATTGGAACTTTAAAAATGTTGTCATTTATATTCTAGTCTGAAATCACTGAAACCTCGTATGTCCTTAATATAAAAAATAAGAATTTCATATAATTCAAAATCACTGTTGTATGGTACATTAGAGTCAGTGATGAGTACTTCTAAACTATAGTAAATTTACTTTATTACACGACTAAAAAAGTTTATACAATCAAAACTGAAACCTTCATTAGCTATAATAACGTTTAAACCACAGAAAACTAACTCTACCCAATTAGCTCATCACCATGGTAAAGAGTGTTAACAAATTTTTTGTATGTGTGAACTGTCCGCTTTTAAGAGCGTCGAGCCGTTGTGAACTGGGCGGCGTTGCCAGATTGAACTCAGTCAACACACTCGCGTCTCGTTCAGTTCACCTAGTAGTTAGAAGGGAGGGAGGCACTTCAATGTGGCAACGTCACATCCTAAAATCACGGTCATGTAGACAATTTTGCCTACAAACTCCTTAAACTGCGCGTACGTTGTGAGCTATTTGGGTAGAGTTAAAGAGTTATTTCTATGTGGATTAAAATATCACAAATTTTAATAATCTTATATTTTCCCACCGTAAATGATTGGATTGAAGTCAACAATATTAAAGTAAACATTCTTATTGTTACAATAATATATTATAAACAATAATTAAATACAAAGACTACTTCGCCCTCCTCACAAAGAAGGCTAACAGTTAATCCCCTTCTGTATCAAGTTAAGTGGATTAAGTCGGCAAGGGTCGAAAACATTGTTATCCGAATTTCCTTAGAAGGGAAAGAAAGTAATCCTTTAAGAACAGCTTCCGCTTGAGTGTTAATTTATTCTATCAACAATTAGTTTATATAATTTAAAACAATAACTAATATGCGTCCACTTTATAAGCTGCCTTCTATTTTATATTATTTGTGTAAAATCAATAGTAAAATCAAAATGAATAATTTTATTCCTGTTAATCAATTAAATTTATATAATTTTGTATTTTTTAGCTTTAGAAATAGGATTAAACAAATCATCCGTGCTAATAATTTTGATTTTTACGACTTCTATGTTTTAGAATAATTTTGAGGAATCGCAACTAAAATATGGGTGTTACGAAGGACCCTCGTCGTTTGGTTATTAGTTTTTAGCTATTTGCTGTTTAGTTCTGTATACAAGAATATTTTTTAGCATAACGTAACAAAAAAGAAATATTAGGTAGTCAGTTGGAGATAAGAACTGGCTTACTGAAGGTTATTGGCCCTCCTACGACCAATACTTTTGAACCAGATGCGTGATGAGTACGTATTTTCTATTAATTCACCAACTAATTTAAAGATAGTTTCATATATTTGCCACTAAAGAATCTATAAAGAATTTTTAGTTTGAGCTGTTTTCAATTATTTAGCGGGAAAAAATGTTTGGTTATGTTCGTTCTATAAAATAATTACCAATTGGTTAATCTCTATGATACTATAATTCAAACTCTCTTTGCTTTTACAACTACCTAAAACAGTAACTTCATACTAAAAATATACCACAAAGTCAAAACAAGAGATTGTTACTAAACTGTACAGTATTGATGAATAGGTCTTAATCGTATCTTTTTAGACAAATTTAAAATATTAATTTTGGAATCGTTAATTGATCATACAATTATGTAATACTAACAATGAAATCAAGGAGAAAACCTTGTGCAAGCTGCACAATAACTTATAAAATACGACATTATAAAATACGACGACAGCCTTTATAAAATACGACATTACAAAGTAACATTATAAAGGCAAAAACAGGCGTGTTTGTTATTTTAGGCACTCAAGTTAAGATTACCTATTAGCACCCCTCCTAATCAACCCCCAAGTCAGATATATTTTGTTTGATCCAGTGTTGGCAACACTGGAGAATGAGTAACCTCACCATTAACTTTCTACAAACTAAGTTAGCTCATGTTTCACCCTTCATATCTTGTAACATCTTATTTGGACTATTGTAGCTCTTTGTATTAACGTTTTCTGGTGGTATTTTGAAGTAAACAGTATCTGCAAATACGTAAGTAAATATCTCTTCTCATTTTTAGATTTGAAGTTAATCATATAATGCAAGGAACGTTACTCTCAACAATTCACCCCTATCATGTGAAGATTCAATTTGAAACTATTATATTTTCAATATTTAAGATATATGCAGTATGAAATAACATGTTGAAATATATTTTACTCAGAACTATTACCATATGTAAAATATAACACAATAATTTTTTTTTATTTTCATTGATTACACATCAGTCATCATGAAATTTTACACTTAGAATAATTTCTTAAAGAAAATACTTAGAGATATTCCTAAAAGTAGAACTTTGATTTAATATTTGCTTGTTTGAGTTATGACAATAGTATTTTAAGTTTAATTTATAAATATTTATGTGTGTAACAATATAAGGATTAATCAATGATGTTTATTACATTGGCGGTAATTTGTAAATATTTTAAACTGCTATTTGGTGTCCAAACTAGTTCGAACTGCAAATCATATGACTCTTCCATAATTAAATTTCTACTATCAATGATTTCCTAATTTATAATTGAAAAAAATAATTTTAAATCCAAGCATAACAAAAATTGGAATTAATTTTGATCGATGTCAATAGGTTTTTTTAAGATAATAATATTTGTGTGATCTATAAATGGGACTTATATTAGTGTTACACAAAAAATGTATCTATCAACCATAAAAAAATTTCGGTTACTTCATAATAATGTAAACGTCTACTTGGAGCTACTAAGTTTTTACAGGAAGTTATGTCTCTTTTGGAGATAATATGAAACATAAGAGTTATATATGTGTGTGTATATATATATATATATATATATATATATATATATATATATGATATTCTTTGATTGAACAAAATATAGTTTATTATCATTACAACAAAAATCACCACTTTAAAGTTGTATGAACCAACAGGAAAGTTTACAAAATGTTATAACATTCCTTGATATACAATTTTTAAATTTTATATATCTCTTGGCAAAACCATAAACACTATTTGATAAAAGAAGTAAAACTATAAAGTATAATAGATACTAAAAGTTAGTATCTACTTTAATAAAATTCAGTTACGTTTAATTAAAATTATTTTATGATACTTATCGATCGTTAAATCAAATTATGCTACCAAAGCAGACCTTCACCTACTCAATGTAAATGATTAGCTCTTACCTATGTTATATGCTAATATTAGTGATTTTACACACAATAAGTGAGTTTTTTTGTCTCTCTTATATCTTGGGGATATTTGCAGCAAGTCATAAAATAAGAAATATTTTACAGCAATTCCATAGAATATATTTTTTCTTAATTTAAGATGATTCTCACTCAATGTAATATTGAGACACACAAAATGCCTTATAGCTAACTAGCCAGACTTGGTCTGTTGCATATTCAAGAGAAGCTAGATGTCAATAACATGGATTACCATATTGTTGGACATGGGTCCTCAGCAGTGCTGATACTAAACATCTTCTTGCAGACGCCATGACACCTAGGAAGGCACAGTACTTCATTCTTCCTACTGCATTTCTTAATTGAAGGTATTCATTTATGTCATATTTTGATTTTACTCAATTACTTTGGAAAATACATTTTTATTTTATCATCAAAACATTAATATATTTGTATTTTAACTTTATTTTTTAATTATTTGTTTAAAACTTACCAAGACATAACTAAAACTCTATAACTTTAATTTTTTTTATTTTATTTACTCCTCGAAACAAATGTCACTTATAAAACTTGATTTTAACTCAAACTCATTAAAATACTTGTTTGTAAAAGGTTATTTTACTTACAATAATGTACTTGTCGTGACAGTATAATATACCAATTAATTGTGTAAATTAAAATTATAAATCTAAAATTATTATTGTACATAATGGTATAGGTTTCCATTGTAAAAATGGGAGACTTAAAATATATCCTCTAGAGTGCCATCTGTCTCCATCGTGGAACAAATGACGTCATGACAGGAGTAACACCCCTTGAGACACCTGAGTGTTACAGCTATTTCTCTAGGGACCAAAAAGCTACCTGCTCAATGTACAGTCAATAGTACATTCTTCTAATTTAGAGGAAAAATTGAGTGATGTCTGTCTCCATCGTAAAAAATGACGTTACGACAAGAATAACACCCCTTGAGACACCGGAGTGACAGAGCTACTTCTCTAGGGACAAACGTCAATAGTAAGTTTAAATCCATTTAAATTACCGATAACATTGTGTGTCATCAGTCTCAATCATGGAACAAATGACGTCATGACAGGAATAACACCCCTTGAGACACCGGAGTGATACAGCTATTTTCAGACCTACTCCCACTTTACTTGTAAACACAATGCCCCATAGGATGGATTTATAGATCAATCTATTAAAACAACTGGATAATATATAAGTGGTATCACATATAGATAATATGTGCGTCACCATTTAACTACAGAATGTTTTATCAATATACATATTACAATCCAAGGATGTACGATCACGTTCTTACTTACTTACTTACTCTTACTCCCAGGGCCATCTATATCGCAGGTTATATTTAGCCGCACCAACAAAGCCTCTCCAGATTGACCTGTCCTCTGCATTCTCTTCCATGGCTCCAACTCGCTGTATATCTAGCCTAACCTGGTCCCACCATCTTTGTTTTGGCCTCCCACGAGGTCGCCTTCCCTCAGGGTTATTTTTGCTAACTTTCTTTAGTTGGGACTCTTCTCTCCTTCTCAACACATGCCCAGCCCACCTTAGTCTTTTACTTTTGACCTCACTCACAATGTCTGCGTCGTTATACAGGTCTCTAATCTCCCTGTTATGTTTCCTTCTCCACTCCCCTTGGTCATATGTGGGCCCATATATCTTTCTCAAGACTTTGTTTTCGAAGACAATTAGTTTTTTTCTTCTTTCTTATTTAGTATCCACGTTTCAGATCCATAGAGCAAAACTGGGATGACTATTGATTTGTACAACCTAATTTTTGTTTTGTGTGACAACGACTTGGAAGATAGTAATCTATTGCATGCATAAATGCATCTGTTGGCTGAATTTATTCTTTGCTGTATCTCAATTTCTTCTGCGTTTTTATTTGAAATTGTGACTCCGAGGTATTTGAATTCCGGTACTTGTTCGAATTCATGACCATCAAATCGTAGGGGGTCTTGGGTGTAATTTTGGTCTCTTGTAAAGTGCATGAATTTGGTTTTTGGATCGTTTGTCTTCAGCCCTATTTTTTCTGCTTCTGTTATGAAGACCTTGGTCAGCGTAGTTAGATCCTCTAGCTTTTCTGCCATTATAGCTACGTCATCTGCAAATGCTAGAATATTCAGTTTTCCTCCGACTTTAACACCCAGGTTCATTTCTTTTGTCTTCTGAAGGGCCTCCTCTAGAGCCATGTTGAATAATATTGGGGAAAGGCCATCCCCCTGTCTGACTCCTGAGTTTACTTTGAAGGTTTCGCTGTTTTGTCCATTTATTCTCACGGAGCATCTTGACGCGGTAACACTCATTTTAGACAGGTTTATCAGTTTTCTGGGGACCCCAAATTTTTCTAACTGTACCCATAATCTTTCTCTGTCAATGCTGTCGTAAGCTTTTTGGAAGTCAATGAAGATGGCATAAAATTCTTTGTTATATTCCCATTACTTGGCTACAATTTCTTTCAGTAAAAATATCTGGTCTGTAGTGGACCTACCTTTGATGAAGCCTGCCTGGTGTTCTTCAATTATTTCGTTTGAGTAGCATTCAAGTCGATTTAGAATAATTTTAGTCAGGATAGGGGATACTTAGCAATGAGATGCCTCTATAGTTTCCACACTTTTCTTTTTCTCCCTTTTTATGTATGGGTACAACTACTGCCTCTTGCCACTCAGTTGGCATTTCTTCCTTTTCCTATATTTTAAGTATTAACTTCCACAGTTTCTCAATTACTACATTTCCTCCTTTTTTTAGTAATTCTGCTGTAATTTAATCTTTTCCTGGAGCCTTGTTATTTTTCAGTGTTTCTACTGCATGATTGTGCCGGTGAATTTAATAGAATAATAGTAGAAACAATTGAAATTTCGCAGAAAATTAAAAATAACACAACCAGGTTGAAGAAGCTAAAGCCTTGGATCTCTACTGAGCTAATAAAAATGATACGTACTCGTGAGTAAGTACGTACCCCTTAAGTAAAAGGGTAAAAAGACAGCCTTTTAATCTAACGCTCAAGAATCATTACCGTCACTACGGATTGTTTTTAAGTGTTGAGTTAAAAAATGCTAAGCGCATCTACTATAGAACAATGCTTCATGAATGCAGCAACAAACCTAAGCTTTTTTGGGGAATAATCAATTAACTCTCTGGAGGTAAACAAAAAAAGATGAGTTTCCAATGGATAAATATCACCCTGATGTTTCACACTTTAATAATAATTTGTTCAAAGAGGTTGCAGATGAGTTTATTATATTTTTCTCGAACGTTGGACAAACCCTGGCACATTCTATTGCCTCAACTGGAGAACTACTAATCACTGACGGTGACTACAGACTTGACTGTACTGAGTGTGTGTGTGTGTGTGTGTGTGTGTGTGTGTGTGTGTGTGTGTGTGTGTGTGTGTGTGTGTGTGTGTGTGTGTGTGTGTGTGTGTGTGTGTGTGTGTGTGTGTGTGTGTGTGTGTGTGTGTGTGTGTGTGTGTGTGTGTGTGTGTGTGTGTGTGTGTGTGTGTGTGTGTGTGTGTGTGTGTGTGTGTGTGTGTGTGTGTGTGTGTGTGTGTGTGTGTGTGTGTGTGTGTGTGTGTGTGTGTGTGTGTGTGTGTGTGTGTGTGTGTGTGTGTGTGTGTGTGTGTGTGTGTGTGTGTGTGTGTGTGTGTGTGTGTGTGTGTGTGTGTGTGTGTGTGTGTGTGTGTGTGTGTGTGTGTGTGTGTGTGTGTGTGTGTGTGTGTGTGTGTGTGTGTGTGTGTGTGTGTGTGTGTGTGTGTGTGTGTGTAATGTGTTTAATTTGTTTAATTCAATAACAATTGTTGTATGGATATTAATTTATGAATTATATTTTGACCAAATAGCAGTAATATTAATTTAAAGATTATTACTTGGTTGTAGTAGTTTTTTGTAATTAGTATTCTTTATACCATGTATAAAATTGTACTGCAATCCCGTTCAAGTAAAATAGTTTTTACTGTATTCCTTAGTTTAAGACATCATTTGTAATCTCACATTTCACTATGGATGGAAATAAAAATATTTGACTTTGACTTACTGCGTTTTCCACTTCTTGTTTGGTTGGTAGTTCCAGGTTTGGTTGTACATGGTAATAGCTACATTCATTGTCTTGTTTTGCTGTTTCATCTCCTCTGTTGACATTAAGTAGATCACTGAAATATTCTTTCCACCTTTCAAGGACTTTTTGGCTTTCCGTAATTAATGTGTCATCTTTACTCTTAACTCCGTCAGAGCGGGGGGTGAATCCTTTTTTGAAAAATCTTACTTTTCTAAAGAAGTCTCTTGAGTTGTTTGTTGTGTTATCTTCTTCGGCTTTATCCAGCAAGCTATTTATATATAGCCGTTTTTTCCTCTTCAATAACCTATGGTATCCCTATTTGACTTGTTGTAACTCTCTCTGTGTTCTATGCTGTTACTATTCATCCAGGTCTTTTTCCTAACAATTCTTTCTTCAACCATTTGCTCACATTCGTGGTCAAACCATGGCTTTTTGTTCTGACCTGTCAGGTCTTAACAGACCAGAATGGACATCTGTAAGAATGGAACTGAGTACTTATATATCCAACCTTGCCATTCTTATATATAAAGATCTTTAATAGCTTACATATTTAATTTAGCTATAGGTCAACTATGAATAATACTAAAAATAGTTATTTATAGTAATAATACATTAATGGACCACACGGATGTATGGCATACTTGATCGAGGGTGTGGGGTTAGTACATCAGATCTCGTCGCCGTTAGTTCCAGCTTTCTTTACCAGAATTCACTACTGATCACGGCTCCCCAATTACCTCACGATTATAGGTCAACTGGAGGGATTTTTACCATCAGCCACCCTGGAATTGAACCCGAGACTTTAAGCTCGGAGGGTGATGGGCGCATCAATCGGCCCCGTAGATAATTATAGTATTTAAGCTATATAAAATTAACGTTAAAACAAATTTCTTGGATTCATATAAATGTAGAGTAATATAGTTTATTGCAGAAAATCATTGATTTAAAAAATAACATTAAAGTATTTCTTTCTATTAATATAATTTTTCTTTGCAAATAACAAATCTAGATTAACAGAAAATAATCGATGTTTTATTTTGCTCGCCTTTTAAGGTACCTGAAAAATGTTTCCTTTTTTTCATAAGTCGAACATTTAACTTCGAACAAACGCAACATTCTCTCCATATATGTATCATATATATGAATGGTGTTTACATTAAATATTTTTGTTTCACGTTGAATGAATACAGTTATTTTATACTGAAAATTTAATTTAAAGAATTAATGATTATTCCTTAAAAATTTCACAGTCAGCGATCACTTCGCACTTCACATCGTTCAGTGCCGGTCAAGGGTCGGTTTCCCGAGTGCGGGGGTTGGATGGGGCTGAATAGTTCCTTCCTGTATATTGTGAGAGTGTAGATTATTTTTTCAAATCTCCGTTAATTTATTATGCTCCATATATTACTAGTATGGATTTTTCGCAAACTGTAACTATCCGTTTGTTTTGTAATAAGCTTATGTAAAAATAAATCTTTAAGAAAGCCGTTTTTATTCCACCAGTCATGATTGTATTTAAAAGTGTGTTTTCAATATATTGGACTATTTAATAACGTCAAATATTTTTACTTATATTTTGTGGACTATAAAATATTAGGTTATTTAAATGGAAAATAGCATTATTTAATTAGGTATGGTTATTTGAATGATAATCGTTCTTAAATTATTCCCGTGCGGCCTAATAACTCTTGTGGAACACTAAGCGACTTAAAATCAATATATATGAAGATACTTTGTTGTTTGTGATCCCACTTGCTGCAGATTTATTATTTTACTAACGAATATACACACGTTATTAAATAAATTAATATATATATCACCTCGTGAGATACTTTGTAAATATCAACGACAATAGGTGATTCTCATTTAGTCACAAAATCAAAATAAAGTTTCATCACGAGATCATAGCATTCTATACTATGGTTTATTTTTGCATTCTTCCTCGTCTACTTAAATGTTATAACTCCATTTTCACGAATCTATTGTGTAGTTCTTGATTTAAAAAATGTATACTTCGAAAAATTTTGCGAAAATTCTTCTTATTTAATATTAGGCATATAATAAGATATTGTATGAAAAATTAAAATTACTATCAAATTATAAAGTTAACTTTGTTGATAAGTCACCCTTAACTTTGTTGATAAATCACCCTTAACTTTGTTGATAAGTCACCCTTAACTTTGTTGATAAGTCACCCTTAACTTTGTTGATAAGTCACCCTTAACTTTGTTGATAAGTCACCCTTAACTTTGTTGATAAGTCACCCTTAACTTTGTTGATAAGTCACCCTTAACTTTGTTGATAAGTCACCCTTAACTTTGTTGATAAGTCACCCTAACTTTGTTGATAAGTCACCCTTAACTTTGTTGATAAGTCACCCTTAACTTTGTTGATAAGTCACCCTAACTTTGTTGATAAGTCACCCTTAACTTTGTTGATAAGTCACCCTTAACTTCGTTAATAAGTCACCCTTAACTTTGTTGATAAGTCACCCTAACTTTGTTGATAAGTCACCCTTAACTTTGTTGATAAGTCACCCTTAACTTTGTTGATAAGTCACCCTTAACTTTGTTGATAAGTCACCCTTAACTTTGTTGATAAGTCACCCTTAACTTTGTTGAAAAGTCACCCTTAACTTTGTTGATAAGTCACCCTTAACTTTGTTGATAAGTCACCCTTAACTTTGTTCATAAGTCACCCTTAACTTTGTTGATAAGTCACCCTTAACCATCTAAATATTAAGTAATAAAGCCCTTATTAGTGATCAATAAAATAATATATTCATTGACGACTTAATTTTCTTATATATTTTTCCAGGGAAATAAGCATTCTTTACAGTTCAACTTTAATTCTGTTTGAGCCACCCAGAATCTAATATTATTTATTTCCTTCTTAGTAATTAAATAACACGAACATCAATATCCAATAAACATACAATACCATGTCAATCAATGTGGAAATATGATAAGGGTGTCCAATTTCATGCTGCATGTATGAATTTGTAATTTAAGAATGTAATGTAATTGAAGATACAGTGTATTCTCAATTAATTTGTATGCACAAAATTAAATATTTTATGTTATTTCACAAGTTTAAAGTACAACAATACAAGAAATTCTTTTTTTAAAGATTGCATTTTTTTAAAAAACGGAAACAGAAAATTAATGAACGTTATAATGCTGTCAACTGCAGTAATGAGAGCTAACAATTAGTTCTTGGATCCCAGAAGATATTAAGTTTCCATTCTACAGCGCCTCAACAAGGAAACTTCAAGGGAGTGAGCGGATAGCTGAAGATATTTGCTGTAATTATCCAAGTTGTTATTGGCTAATGAGATATAAGCGAGTTTAAACTTTGCAGAAATGCAAGAACTTCAATAGCATCTTCCAGAGCGTCTTAAACTTCTAAAATGTTATAGTTTGAACATTTTAATGTATAGTTTTAAAAACGTTATTTTAGACAAAAATATGCTTATACATATGGCAAATAAGAAGAGAATTACTAATAATAGTACTAATGTACCAACAACAAAAATTCTTAAATGAATTTATTGAATATTTTTTAGTTAGAAAGCTTAATACTGTTTGTTTTTTACTAATATTTGTACAGACTACTACAAATACAATTGTAATAAGTTTGTACTAATATTCAAATTTTATATTTGTTCATCATTGTGTGTACTGTAGACTTTAAAAACTTCGTAGCTTCTCCATCAAACTATGTGAGGAATGTAACTATAAATATTTTGTGAATATATGTTTTATTTTTTCAACCCAACAAATTAGTTAAAAACAAATCAAGACCAGTGAAGCCAGCAGAAGTTTATCTATCATTGGTAATCTAATAACTGCGTATATTAACTGTTTACTACCATTATCATATACGTTATATGAGGCTTCCTGTTTTACTATACTTATCGATGTTCATCTTATAAAACAAATGTTTCGCAATAGTTTGGTGATATTATGTTTAACAAGATACTAATTTGAAATAATAATAATCTTTTGCATTAAGGGTTATTCATAGACCAATGTAAGATTATAATTATTAGTATTAATTTCATTTGTTAACAAATAACCATCAAATTCGTTTTTAAAATATACGTGAACTTTCTAGCCTATTGAGCACTAGAATCTAAAAATGTCCACAACAGACTTGAAGGAATTTATACTTTAGTATTTTTGTATACTGTACAAGACAATGAAATACAACTTTCTTCATTAGTATCTCTAATTCATCTTTCACTTGTCTTCAGCGATAAAATAATTTATCACCTGCTCTCTTGATTTTAAGTGGAGTAAGTATTGAGTCCCTACTTGGTCAAAATGGTTCATAGGAAAATATCTAGCTCCGAATTCAATATTTGTTTGCAGACTATTAAACAGACTACGGTACGTTGTCACGGCGAGGCTTCGCAGTAGACTGTGACGTCACATGGGCGAAATCAGCTGGTTTGATATTCTATTAAATAACGGTAACTAATCTACCAATCATATGGAAGATTTCAGCTAAATAGTAAGCTCGCTTTTCACCACTTGAAGCTTGAATTTTAACCAAGAAACGTTTTTAAAAATTAAATTTGTGTTTACTTGTTGTTTGTTGTTCCATCCAGTTGTCACTTCAATCATGTGACGTCATGGGAGGTGCGCGTGACAACTACCGTCTTCTTTTCTAGCTACCGTGAAACAGACGTTTCTTATGAAGTGGATATGTGTTTAGCTAATTATTTTGTATATCTTCCACGGAATAGTAATTACAGGAAAGAATAAATAAGCGTTTGAGACACAGTTGAAGAAGTTAAATACAAATAGATATTTAAGGAAGAGTTAAGAAGCAAGAGGAAATAATGTCCAAATATTTAATTCAGTATAATTGAACACAGAATATCAGTTTGATAGCAGTAGCACAAGGTTTAATGTTCAAAGGATACTTTTTTACTTTGCTACTTTATAGTTACGCTAACGAATTAGACACACAAGTAATATTTACCCCAACTTGTAGCATAATTATAACCCTTAACCGTATATCGACACTGACACTCACAGTCCTTATTGATATATGACAGTATGCTTAATAATTTGTATCTAGTTCCCAGGGTAACTGCAGTGTTCAACAATATGTGACTATAGACTAAGGAGAATACATTTAGGCTAAACAATATTTATAACTCCTTTCGAAACACTAAGCAATCCAAACAAGGCTCTTAGCTAACTTGGCGTCGCTTTAACGGGTGAAGTTAACTTCAAAGTTTGTAGCTTCTTTAACTTCTTCAACAGCTGAGTGCCTCATTCGGTATTAATTCAAGGGAAAATGGAGTGCACGTATGGTGCACAGAACAAACAAATTCATGGTGTTTTTTTAACTATTGAATAAATGAATACGAAAGTTCTATAACTAAACAAACATACAACAGCATGTGCAATTTATAACTGATTCAATAACGTATGTTATTAAAAAATTGAACAAATGGAATACACATCTGGAGTAAGTTTAATAGACAGGCAATGGTTTTCACTGTAATCAGTTCTTGGTCCATTCACAACTCAGTAAGTGGAATCATATAACGTTTTCAGCACGTACTAGTCTTCTTAACGACTGGAAGCCAGTGATAAAACCAAACTCCTGACAAAAACTCATTCATATGTAATGAAAATACTTCTCATATTTATTTGTACTACTAATGTATAATATATATTGCCAATCATAACCATGGCTAATGTTAATGATTAATAGGTAGTAAAGGACATTTTAAGTGCAACATCTGAAAAGAGAAATAAATAATTTAACCAAACAAATATCACAATTTTCTAAAATTTTTAAAAAAAAGCAGTGCCTAACTAATAAAACCACGTATAAAATAATAAATTAAAAGCTAAAAGGAAATATGCGTTTTCCACTAAAATTATCCTAGCTAGAAATAAGTATGCTGCCCTGTCTAGAAAAGTGAGAAGATGGGAAACCAAATACAGTTAGGGGAAACAAAGAGATGATCAGTCTCTCTGTTCCCCGACATTCCCTGTGTTACCGTTCCAACTGTATAAGCAACAAAACATATTAACATAAAAACAATAAATTTAAAACTATCAACATTGAATTAAAGAATTATTGGACAGATTTTAGAAGGATTCGTTACTGTGAATTTATGTATGTTTTATCCCAAAACAAAATACTCACTGAACAAAAGCTGACTATGTTAAACAAATCACATTTTAATAAATTACAATTGTCTTTGGATAAAGGATAGAAAACAATTAAAACTTATCTTAGATGATAACTTTTAATAAATGAATAAATTCTCGAATAATGTAAAGGCTCTTCTAAATAATAACAAAAATTAAAATTTGAAGACGTTTAAACCAACATGCTAACTATAATAAAAATAATATATGATTACATACAGATAGTGTAAAAAATATGGAGTTTAATTAAAAAAAATAAATAAAATAGCATATAACTTAATACAGAAGTTATAACTGTTAAAGATATAATCCAAAGACTAACTTAGTCAAGTAACTTGAGAGTGAATAAACATGTACTACTTTATCAAAGATACTATCAGTCCACATAATAAACTACTACCTAGAACAAACCATCTCGACTGACATTACATTGTACTACTTCCTATAACAAACCATCTCGACTGATATTACATTGTACTACTACCTAGAACAAACCATTTCGACTGACATTACATTGTACTACTACAAAGAACAAACTACCTCGACTGACATTACATTAAACAACTACCTAAAACAAACCATCTCGACTGACATTACAAAGTACTGCTACCTATCTATAGTGTATGCTAACTATCTCGACTAACATTACATTATACTACTACATATAACAAACCATCTCGACTGACATTACATTGTACTACTACATAGAACAAACCATCTCAACTGACATTATATTGTACTACTACCTAGAACAAACCATCTCGACTGACATTAAATTGTACTACTACATAGAACAAACCATCTCGACTGACATTACATTGTACTACTACCTAGAACAAACCATCTCGACTGACATTACATTGTACTACTACATATAACAAACCATCTCGACTGACATTACATTGTACATAGAACAAACCATCTCGACTGACATTACATTGTACTACTACCTAGAACAAACCATCTCGACTGACATTACATTGTACTACTACATATAACAAACCATCTCGACTGATATTACTTTGTACTACTACATAGAACAAACCATCTCGACTGACATTACTTTCTACTACTACATAGAACAAACCATCGCGACTGACATAACATTGTACTAATACATAGAACAAACCATATCGACTGACATTAAATTGTACTACTACCTAGAACAAACCATCTCGACTGATATTACATTGTACTACTACATAGAACAAACAATATCGACTGACATTACATTGTACTACTACCTAGAACAAACTATCTCGACTGATTTTACTTTGTACTACTACATAGAACAAACAATATCGACTGACATTACATTGTACTACTACCTAGAACAAACCATCTCGACTGATATTACATTTTACTACTGCCTAGAACAAACCACCTCGACTGATATTACTTTGTACTACTACCTAGAACAAACCATCTCGACGGTCATTACATTGCACTACTACCTAGAACAAACTATCTCGACTGATATTACATTTTACTACTGCCTAGAACAAACCATCTCGACAGATATTACTTTGTACTACTAACTAGAACAAACCACCTCGACTGATATTACTTTGTAGTACTACCTAGAACAAACTACCTCGACTGACATTACGTTGTACTACTACCTAGAACAAACCATCTCGACTGACATTACTTTGTACTACTACCTAGAACAAACCACCTCGACTGACATTACATTGCACTACTACCTAGACCAAACCGTCTCGACTGACATTCCATTGCACTACTACATATAACAAACCATCTCGACTGACATTACATTGTACTACTACCTAGAACAAACCATCTCGACTGACATTACTTTGTACTACTACCTAGAACAAACCACCTCGACTGACATTACATTGTACCACTACCTAGAACAAACCATCTCAACTGATATTACATTTTACTACTGCCTAGAACAAACAACTTCGACTTATATTACTTTGTACTACTACATAGAACAAACCACCTCGACTGACATTACATTGTACTACTGCCTAGAACAAACCACCTCGACTGATATTACTTTGTACTACTACCTAGAACAAACCATCTCGACTGACATTACATTTTACTACTGCCTAGAACAAACCACCTCGACTGACATTACATTGTACTACTACCTAGAACAAACCATATCGACTTACATTACATTGTACTACTGCCTAGAACAAACCACCTCGACTGACATTACATTGTACTACTACCTAGAACAAACCACCTCGACTGACATTACATTGTACTACTACCTAGAACAAACCATCTCGACTGATATTACTTTGTACTACTACCTAGAACAAACCACCTCGACTGATATTACTTTGTACTACTACCTAGAACAAACCATCTCGACTGATATTACTTTGTACTACTACCTAGAACAAACCACCTCGACTGATATTACTCTGTACTACTACCTAGAACAAACCACCTCGACTGATATTACTTTGTACTACTACCTAGAACAAACCATCTCGACTTATATTACATTTTACTACTGCCTAGAACAAACCATCTCGACTGACATTACATTGTACTACTACCTAGAACAAACCACCTCGACTGACATTACATTGTACTACTACCTAGAACAAATCACCTCGACTGACATTACATTGTACTACTACCTAGAACAAACCACCTCGACTGACATTTCATTGTACTACTACCTAGAACAAACCACCTCGACTGACATTACATTGTACTACTACCTAGAACAAACCACCTCGACTGACATTACACTGTACTACTACGTAGAACAAACCACCTCGACTGACATTACATTGTACTACTACCTAGAACAAACCACCTCGACTGATATTACATACTACTACTACCTAGAAAAAAACCACCTCGACTAGCATTGCATTATACTACTACCTAGAACAAACCACCTCGACTGACATTACATTGTACTACTACCTATAACAAACCATCTCGACTGATATTACATACTACTACTAACTAGAAAAAAACCATCTTGACTGACATTACATTGCACTACTACCTAGAACAAATCATCTCGACTGATATTACATTGTACTACTACCTATAACAAACCATCTCGACTGATATTACATACTACAACTACCTAGAAAAAAACCATCTTGACTGACATTACATTGCACTTCTACCTAGAACAAATCATCTCGACTGATATTACTTTGTACTACTACCTAGAACAAACCACCTCGACTGACATTACATTGTACTACTACCTAGAACAAACCACCTCGACTGACATTACATTGTACTACTACCTAGAACAAACAATCTCGACTGACATTACTTTGTACTAATACCTAGAACAAACCACCTCGACTGACATTACATTGCACTACTACCTAGAACAAACCACCTCGACTGATATTACATTTTACTACTGCCTAGAACAAACCATCTCAACTGATATTACTTTGTACTACTACCTAGAACAAACCTCCTCGACTGATATTACTTTGTACTACTACCTAGAACAAACTACCTCGACTGACAATACATTGTAATACTACCTAGAACAAACCATCTCGACTGACATTACTTTGTACTACTACCTAGAACAAACCACCTCGACTGACATTACATTTCACTACTACCTAGAACAAACCATCTCGAC
Source organism: Stictocephala bisonia (assembly GCA_035578905.1). Lineage (NCBI taxonomy): Eukaryota > Metazoa > Arthropoda > Insecta > Hemiptera > Membracidae > Stictocephala > Stictocephala bisonia. Next base: position 3,153,386 of record JAQJVL010000029.1, read on the forward strand.
TGACATTCCATTGCACTACTACATATAACAAACCATCTCGACTGACATTACATTGCACTACTACCTAGAACAAACCATCTCGACTGACATTACTTTGTACTACTACCTAGAACAAACCAGCTCGACTGACATTACATTGTACTACTACCTAGAACAAACCATCTCGACTGATATTACATTTTACCACTGCCTAGAACAAACCACCTCGACTGATATTACTTTGTACTACTACATAGAACAAACCACCTCGACTGACATTACTTTGTACTACTACCTAGAACAAACCACCTCGACTGACATTACATTGTACTACTACCTAGAACCAACCATCTCGACTGATATTACATTTTACTACTGCCTAGAACAAACCACCTCGACTGACATTACATTGTACTACTACCTAGAACAAACCATATCGACTGACATTACATTTTACTACTGCCTAGAACAAACCACCTCGACTGACATTACATTTTACTACTGCCTATAACAAACCATCTCGACTGACATTACATTGTACTACTACCTAGAAAAAACCCATCTCGACTGACATTAAATTGTACTACTACCTAGAACAAACCACCTCGACTGACATTTCATTGTACTACTACCTAGAACAAACCACCTCGACTGACATTACATTGTACTACTACCTAGAACAAACCACCTCGACTGACATTACACTGTACTACTACGTAGAACAAACCACCTCGACTGACATTACATTGTACTACTACCTAGAACAAACCACCTCGACTGATATTACATACTACTACTACCTAGAAAAAAACCACCTCGACTAGCATTGCATTATACTACTACCTAGAACAAACCACCTCGACTGACATTACATTGTACTACTACCTATAACAAACCATCTCGACTGATATTACATACTACTACTAACTAGAAAAAAACCATCTTGACTGACATTACATTGCACTACTACCTAGAACAAATCATCTCGACTGATATTACATTGTACTACTACCTATAACAAACCATCTCGACTGATATTACATACTACAACTACCTAGAAAAAAACCATCTTGACTGACATTACATTGCACTTCTACCTAGAACAAATCATCTCGACTGATATTACTTTGTACTACTACCTAGAACAAACCACCTCGACTGACATTACATTGTACTACTACCTAGAACAAACCACCTCGACTGACATTACATTGTACTACTACCTAGAACAAACAATCTCGACTGACATTACTTTGTACTAATACCTAGAACAAACCACCTCGACTGACATTACATTGCACTACTACCTAGAACAAACCACCTCGACTGATATTACATTTTACTACTGCCTAGAACAAACCATCTCAACTGATATTACTTTGTACTACTACCTAGAACAAACCTCCTCGACTGATATTACTTTGTACTACTACCTAGAACAAACTACCTCGACTGACAATACATTGTAATACTACCTAGAACAAACCATCTCGACTGACATTACTTTGTACTACTACCTAGAACAAACCACCTCGACTGACATTACATTTCACTACTACCTAGAACAAACCATCTCGACTGACATTCCATTGCACTACTACATATAACAAACCATCTCGACTGACATTACATTGCACTACTACCTAGAACAAACCATCTCGACTGACATTACTTTGTACTACTACCTAGAACAAACCAGCTCGACTGACATTACATTGTACTACTACCTAGAACAAACCATCTCGACTGATATTACATTTTACCACTGCCTAGAACAAACCACCTCGACTGATATTACTTTGTACTACTACATAGAACAAACCACCTCGACTGACATTACTTTGTACTACTACCTAGAACAAACCACCTCGACTGACATTACATTGCACTACTACCTAGAACAAATCATCTCGACTGACATTACATTGTACTACTACCTAGAACAAACCACCTCGACTGACATTACATTGTACTACTACCTAGAACAAACCACCTCGACTGACATTACATTGTACTACTACCTAGAACAAACCACCTCGACTGACATTACATTGTACTACTACCTAGAACAAATCATTTCGACTGATATTACATACTACTACTACCTAGAAAAAAACCATCTCGACTGACATTACTTTCTACTACTACATAGAACAAACCATCGCGACTGACATAACATTGTACTAATACATAGAACAAACCATATCGACTGACATTAAATTGTACTACTACCTAGAACATATCATCTCGACTGATATTACATTGTACTACTACATAGAACAAACAATATCGACTGACATTACATTGTACTACTACCTAGAACAAACTATCTCGACTGATTTTACTTTGTACTACTACCTAGAACAAACAATATCGACTGACATTACATTGTACTACTACCTAGAACAAACCATCTCGACTGATATTACATTTTACTACTGCCTAGAACAAACCACCTCGACTGATATTACTTTGTACTACTACCTAGAACAAACCATCTCGACGGACATTAGATTGCACTACTACCTAGAACAAACTATCTCGACTGATATTACATTTTACTACTGCCTAGAACAAACCATCTCGACAGATATTACTTTGTACTACTAACTAGAACAAACCACCTCGACTGATATTACTTTGTACTACTACCTAGAACAATCTACCTCGACTGACATTACATTGTACTACTACCTAGAACAAACCATCTCGACTGACATTACTTTGTACTACTACCTAGAACAAACCACCTCGACTGACATTACATTGCACTACTACCTAGACCAAACCGTCTCGACTGATATTACATTTTACTACTGCCTATAACAAACCATCTCGACTGACATTACATTGTACTACTACCTAGAAAAAAAACTATCTCGACTGACATTACATTGTACTACTACCTAGAACAAACCATCTCGACTGACATTTCTTTGTACTACTACCTAGAACAAACCACCTCGACTGACATTACATTGCACTATTACCTAGAACAAATCATCTCGACTGACATTACATTGTACTACTACCTAGAACAAACCACCTCGACTGACATTACATTGTACTACTACCTAGAACAAACTACCTCGACTGACATTACATTGTACTACTACCTAGAAGAAACCACCTCGACTGACATTACATTGTACTACTACCTAGAACAAATCATTTCGACTGATATTACATACTACTACTACCTAGAAAAAAACCATCTCGACTGACCTTACATTGCACTACTACCTAGAACAAATCATCTCGACTAATTGTACTACTACCTAGAAAAAAACCATCTCGACTGACATTACATTGCACTACTACCTAGAACAAATCATCTCGACTGACATTACTTTGTAGTACTACCTAGAACAAACCACCTCGACTGATATTACATTTTACTACTGCCTAGAACAAACCACCTCGACTGACATTACATTGTACTACTACCTAGAACAAACCACCTCGACTGACATTACATTGCACTACTACCTAGACCAAACCGTCTCGACTGATATTACATTTTACTACTGCCTATAACAAACCATCTCGACTGACATTACATTGTACTACTACCTAGAAAAAAACTATCTCGACTGACATTACATTGTACTACTACCTAGAACAAACCATCTCGACTGACATTTATTTGTACTACTACCTAGAACAAACCACCTCGACTGACATTACATTGCACTATTACCTAGAACAAATCATCTCGACTGACATTACATTGTACTACTACCTAGAACAAACCACCTCGACTGACATTACATTGTACTACTACCTAGAACAAACCACCTCGACTGACATTACATTGTACTACTACCTAGAAGAAACCACCTCGACTGACATTACATTGTACTACTACCTAGAACAAATCATTTCGACTGATATTACATACTACTACTACCTAGAAAAAAACCATCTCGACTGACCTTACATTGCACTACTACCTAGAACAAATCATCTCGACTAATTGTACTACTACCTAGAAAAAAACCATCTCGACTGACATTACATTGCACTACTACCTAGAACAAATCATCTCGACTGACATTACTTTGTAGTACTACCTAGAACAAACCACCTCGACTGATATTACATTTTACTACTGCCTAGAACAAACCACCTCGACTGACATTACATTGTACTACTACCTAGAACAAACCACCTCGACTGACATTACATTGTACTACTACCTAGATAAAAACCATCTCGACTGACATTACATTGCACTACTACCTAGAACAAACCATCTCGACTGACATTACATTGTACTACTACCTATAACAAACCATCTCACTGACATTACATTGCACTACTACCTAGAACAAATCATTTCGACTAATATTACATTGTACTACTACCTATAACAAACCATCTCACTGACATTACATTATACTCTTATCGGAAACATGGATATTCATGTTCAGGAACGACAATATTATTGTGTTACTTGCTACGCAAAGCGCAAAATGTAGCACCAAAATTATCACTGATAATAGATGCCTTTCCAAAAGATGTCCCTACATACAAGTTCACTACTAGTTGCAAAGTGGAAAATATATCAGCCTAAATGTGGCTGGTAATTGACCCCTTCCGAGGTATGTTCATGCTCCTACGTAGTGTCCAATATTAGATCCAATATCAACCAATTCCCTGAGATAGATTGCCCTAGCAATGGCAATACCCTGTACTCATGTTCGAAATTGATGGCTTGCATGGATTCAGCTCTTAGACTTTATATATAACCCAATTAGTGCTTTTCAAATTTTAATTATTTTAGATTCAATAAATATAAAATATCATTTCTTCCAACAGAAATTTGGTATTAGCTAAATGTAAATCATGTTTATAAATTTTACGTAATTAATTGTTTGTTTCATGTTTTACGCTCATATTTTTAGAGTGATTATGAGTTATTTTGTATTTATTAACATGTTATTAGTCAAAAATAATATTTAAATGGTATGCTACTGATGAATATATTATCAATTAGCAAATTTACTATAATTAACAATAAATTAAACTTTTCAAAATATTGGACAGCCTATTTCTATTATTTATTTATTTATTTATTTTACATGCACAATACAGGTTATTCACCCAATTACACTGTGCATGTTCAATATAAGAAGACATGCAAATCATATCAAGTCCACGACTTCATGTCCAGTCCTGTGCCACATACATAATCAAAACTATTAACTTAAGCAAACAAATAAATAATAAATAGCATAACAATAACAGTGATAATAAATAATTATAAATATTAACAATAACCAACACTATATAATTAATAAATAGCATAACAATAACAATGATAATAATAATTATAATATTAATAATAATCAACACTATTAACTCAAGCAAACAAATAAATATTAAATAGCACAACAATAACAGTGATAATAAATAATTATAAATATCAATAATAATCAACAACAAGAAACTCTATTAACAATAACTAGGCTCCATAGTAGCGAGAGGATATAAGTGAAAAATAATATGCTTTTCTCTTTTATTCATTTATTTTCCTTCTTCTATTCATTTATTCATTTTTTATTTTTTATTTGTTTACTTTTTTCTTTTTTGTAGGTTGACCAAAAGTTGAAAAAAAACAAAAAACAAAAAAAACAAACAAACAAAAAAAACTATTTATCTATATACATATATAATAATTAATTTCAATTGATTGGTCCAATCTATATCAATTTAAACCCCTTTGGCAGTATCTTTTGTACTGGTACATATTATTTGCAAATATATCAACTTCTCCTGACAAGTTATATAATCTCATCATTGTGTTTAAAGGTGATGAAAACTGTATTCTCGTGCGCGAAAAATCAATATTAAACAAATTTCTTGACCTATTATAAAATGTTGGAGCATAAAAATTAATTTTAGAGAGACAAAATGAATCCATTATTTCACCTTTCAACAATTTAAAAAGAAACAGTAAATGCGCCAATTTTCTTCTTTTCTCCAGACTTTCCATTTCAAAAATACTTAAAAGCTGATTATATGATATATCAAAAGTAAAGTGACCAGTTTCTTTAAAATATAAATAGCGCAAAAACTTTTTCTGTACTTTTTCAATTGAATTAATATGAACAGCGAAAAAAGGATTCCATACGATACTAGCAAATTCTAAATTGGACCTAACAAGTGATACATACAATGATTTTAAAGTTGAAATTGAATGAAAGTTATGACACTGCCTAATAATAAACCCTAAGTTTCTATAAGCCTTATTTATAACAGATAAAATGTGTAGATTAAAATTCAAAGTAGGGTCTAAAATCAAGCCTAAATCCTTGAAATCGTATACTCTTTCAAGAGTGTTACCATCAATAGAATAATCATCGAAAAGAGATATTTTTTTCCTTGTAAATGTCATAACTTTACATTTGCCAATATTAAAACAGATTTTATTTTTAACACTCCATGCTACAATTTCATCCAAATCCGCCTGTAATGCTTTAGAGTCCAGCTGGTTATTGACTGTTCTATACAATTTGAGGTCGTCTGCATAAAGTAAAATCTGTGAAGTTTTTACACAGTTAACAATATCATTAATAAATAAATTAAAAAGTACGGGACCCAGATTAGACCCCTGTGGAACCCCTGAAGTCACAACATATTTACCAGAGTTGTGCCCCATATAAGAGACATATTGACACCTATTACGAAAATAAGAATAAAAAAACTTAACTAAATTAGACGAGAAACCTAAATGATGCATTTTGCTTAAAATTAAACTATGGTCTACTTTGTCAAAAGCTTTACTAAAATCTGTAAAAATTACATCCAACTGAGAGTTATTATCTAACTGAAGTAATGCATATTCTGTAAAACTTATCATATTCGTAACAATAGACTTTTTAGGTTGAAAACCATGCTGCTTATCAGTCAGTAATGCAGTCATAAACGACATAATCTTTTTGCAAATTATTATCTCAAATATTTTGGACGGAGTTGATAAAACTGCTACAGGGCGATAGTTATTAATGAGCTTGGAATTTCCACTCTTAAAAATAGGTGTAACTCGTGTCAATTTAAAAACATCAGGAAACACATTATTAACTAAACAAAGATTAAAAATTATACAAAGTGGTTCAACAAATATATCTTTACAACCCTTAAAAATATAGGGTGGAATTTTATCCGGGCCAGCAGATCGTTTACCACTAAGCTGTTTAATTGCATCATTCACATCACCTTGACATACTTGATTAATAACTAAGACTAGGGAAGACAGGCAAGTTTCAGGGTCAATGACATTATCAGTTAAAGAGGATGGAGTGAAAGTAGATTTAAAGTACACAGCAAATGCTTCTGCAATGTTACTATCTCCTTTAATAATCTGACTTCCGTCTGACATATCACTATTGGCATTCTTATGATTCCTTGAGTTTTTAATGAAGTCCCAGAATTTTCTCACATCCTTATTGATGCTATTTTCCACACTATTTAAGTAAATATGATAATCGAATTTTATTCTGCTTTTAACAACTTTTCTCAATCTTTTAAACTCTGTTAGATCCGTTTCACTCCTATTCCTTCTCAACTTCTTCCTAATTCTTATTTTTAACCTAATACTATCAATTAATTCTTTGCTATACCAAACTGGAAATTTACATTTTATTTGTTTTCTTTTCGGACAACAATGATCAAAAACCTGATAAATTACTTTATAAAATAAATCTACAGCCAAATTCGGATCACTAACACTATATAAAAAGGACCAATCAATTGCACCCAGACCATCATACAAATCTAAAAAATTAGTTTTGTTAAAATTATATCCTCTGTTAAAATTATTATTTACCTTTAATCTTAGATCAACTTTAACGTTAATAATTTAAGGGTTACTCTTATTTAAGTATATATTGCGTTTTAAATCTTTTTCTAAATTTAGTTTGATTGTTACATTTAATTTATGTTTACTGTATTTTCGTTATATATTTTTCTTAATTTTTTAAAATACTGCTTTATTTTTAATTTTCGTAATTGTCATTTGATAGCAAATTTAAATACTTCTCAAATTCAAACCCTTTTTTTTAAGTTCTCTACAGTTTGGCTAGAATTATAGATATTTAAACAATTGTATACATATAATAGAATTTATCTAGTCTTTTAGTTGAATTTTACTCTTTCAATAGAAAAAAGCTTATCTGTAAATTACAATCCCAAACAGCATTTAGAATCCACACGGAAGTCAGAGGAAAATCGTCACTTGTTCAAATATGAAAATACTTCCAATGTATATATTCAAATAATTGGCAAAATCTATCCAAGTTCATTTTGACGTTTATTCTGGCCAATTTGCTTCAATTTATTTATACGAACGGTAAATCTTTAGTACACAGATAAGGCATCAGACATTGGATTTAACTTAATTCTAAACTTACTTAAAATTTGTACTCTAACGTGACTTAATTTATGATGTTACAATGTTTTATCTCACAACAAACATCTATATCTGAGGTAGTTAGTTTTTTTTGGTCTAGACACACTTTGGTAGAACAAGCCCTTTAATTTGGGCTTTTGATCATACAAATTGGTTGATTCTGAGGATAGTTGTGTGTGGAAATTATAAGCTTAAGCCAAATATACACACTGATTCACTTATCACGAAAGCCACAAGGCCGATTGACCTAAGGCCCTAGAGACTCACTAAGAAAGGATTTTTCTCTCCGACCTCGGGAATCTACCCAACTGGCTTCAAAACATTCAATATCATTCTTATAGAACTATTATTTATTCATTTTTTTATTTATCATAAGCTTTCAAATAATCTAATATTGATTTTGTTTACTTCATATGACTTTCAGTTTAACCAATAACAATTTTAGTCAAAAACGTGCCGATGCCGAAGACCGAGGTGTCACGAGCGCAGCGAGTACGTGGATGGATGTATTGTATGGATGGGTTGGTGGGCCATGACCACTGGATGTGTATAGAGGGGCAGGTGGGTCGTCACCATTGGACGAGTATGGGAGGGCGGGTGTCATCATCACAGTGTGTGATCCATGACGACTGGATGTGGATAGTGTATTGGTGGGCCATTACCACTGTACACTTATGGGTGGGCGGGTTGCACGAGTATGGGAGGGCGGGTGTCATCATCACTGTGTGTGTGGGCCATGCGCATTGCCCACCCATATACATACAGTGTAGTAATTACTTACTTATTCACTGTCTGATCACTTTATTTAGATCCCCACCCACAGTATAGCAGGGGTTGGCATGTGATGTGTGCAGGGGTGTCTCCTAGTATAATGTGAAAAATGGCTACGAAAAACAAAATATGGCATTCATTTTCCGATATACCATTTGTAATGTTTACACCCTTTTTTAATCAATAATTATCTTACACTGCAAACAGTATGCGCTTAAAATGTTCCCAACACTAATACACAATTATATTGATAACTATGCCAGAATATCAATTGAAATGCCCCATTATGTAGGAAAATGAGTTTTATCGTGTCCTCTTATATTTCATTCAAAAATGCTCAAACTGTGTTGAAATCATCCTTGGAATTATCTAAATTTTTTTTCTCTTCTTTAGAATATGGTTTGTTCTTACAAATTATGGAGGTAATACATAAAATCGCTAGGTAATATTTTTATTTACTGTCTTAAAATCAATTTATTGTACAGCTGCCGATAGAAAATTTGTTTTATGAAATGCCTATTGTTTATATGTTTACTTTTTTATCCATCCCCGTGTTCTGTTTTTAACAAATTACTGTTTTCGGGTAAAACATATTAATGAAGCCTTTTACCGTCTAATATCATTAATGAATATTGTAATACTTTTAAATGTATTTAACTATGAAACATTACTTTGAATGTTTATTAAATAAATCGTAACTCTTGCGTAAATTAACTATTACTTAAGAAAACGTTTTATGAAACAACTTACGAATAATTACGTACCACAAACTCTGTTTACAATATATAATTAGTCTCATCAGCCAATCTTGAACATTAAAATTACCAAAGCAAAGAGAAAATTCAATCCTCAGATTTTGCTGTGAATCTAATAATGAAGCACCCGCCACAGGGACTGAATTTAATCAAAACCATGCCTCGCGAGAGATAGAATCAGCTGTTCCAGAACTGTTTACTCGCATCAGCTGTTTCAGAACTGTTTACTCGGATCAACAGTGCTGTATTTATGTGCGTATATGTCGTTTATCTTTATAAAAAAGTGTTAATGCGTAATCAGTGAGTTTTTAGTTGTCCAGAATTTACAAATATATTTATTATTTAAAATTAAATTAAATGCTGCAATTATATTAGCCTTATTAATAAATTCACTCAATAAACATGTACAAATACACAGAATGTTATAAACAATTTTACGTCATCTAATTGATATGTACAGCAAACTAAAATGCATTAGTTATCCAAATACATTTTGCATTATCCTGCTTGTTGATTCATGGATACAAATAACATTGTATATATTAGTTTTATCTTTTGAAACCGTAGTCCCTACTTAGATGATATATATTTGAGCCTATTTCACAATAGTATATTAAATATTACTGTTGGAGATTGTAGGCGATAGTGTCTATGCTCAGTCCTCTTAAAAATAATACAGTCTTCGCTTCATGGTTGCCATCGACGTGGATACTACTAGAGAAGTCTGGGGTGTCAATGTTGCGTGGAAGTTAAGATTCAGATGTTGTATAGGAGAGAGAACTGAGTGTCAGGCTTATCAGTTAGCTGACAATCAGGCCAATACTACGTGGTACGGATTCCACGTAACGTTGTAGGTCCCTTAGTTGCCCTGGCTATTGGGCTATTCATAAATAGCTCTCTTTGAGGAATAGTCGAACTTAGTAACAATGGTAGTTAGTAACAACAAACTTATCCTAATCGTCTATGTACTCGATAAAAAATAATTCGTAATGTGCGTTAAAGTCAGGTGCCTGGCCTCCATGACTGTCTTCCGGCCGTCCCTTCGGCGAGAATATTTGTTTTTGGTGTCTAGGCTCCTATTAACATTGTGCATAGGTGATTTTCCGTTAACGTAGTTTTCACGCGATATCTCGAGAAATAACTGTCGTAGACCAAAATAGTTTCCAAAGTCGTGTTCAGCACGAAAACCTAAATCAAGTTTTAAAAAAATAATCTAACAATAACGAAAAATAACTTTATTTAAATGTAGATTTTTTCATAAAACGTTAATTACGCAGAATAAAAACAATATTTCTTTTGCAATATAGACCTGATTCTACCCACTCGTGATAAAAAAGTCAAGATTGGTGAGTCATCTAGAAAGTGCATAAATACCCGTTTTTAGTAACCTCCTGTATATGAAAAATATATTTTTTAAATAATAAAAGTTTTAAAATATTTTAAATAACTGCGCCCATTTTCCTCACATTAGAACTATTTTGGAGTGTAAAGGTTTTGAAATGTTTGTACTTTCACAATTTTATACTATAATATAAAAAAGTACTGACTCAAAAACAAATAGTTATTTGAAGTGAAAGTAAATCGAGTACTGGAAACATTAACTAATTTTTCAGCGCAAATTGGGCTGGCTGGTTTTGCGTCAGTATAAATACTTTTAATTATTCATAAAAATGTTATATTCATCACGTGATAACCAAATTTTACAAACAGAAGAGAATAAAATCGGTGGAAACGCCTATTACAGACATAAAATACTAACAAAAGCTGGAGAAATGTTTTCATTAAAAATGAATCTACAGAAACTCCAGCGCACCCGCTGAAGCCATAGAACATTCATTGTGAGTGGCCATAACAATGCGCATTGTGATGGTAGGTATTCAAATTACAATTTTGTTCTTAAAATGTTCCAAGAATAAATATATAATCAAATTTAATATGTTCATATATTATAACGCAGTACTGCAATGACCATGAATAATGCACATGAATTGGATTGTATCATGTAAGTTTTGTACTTTAGCCACGCAATAATAAATTTTGTATAAGATTAAACCATCCTATCCACAAACTTTTTAAGTATTACAATATAGAACTAATGCAAAGCAACTAAATAAGGCAAAGCAACAGGAACGCGCTTCATGTAAGTCGTGCTCGTCCAAAACAAACAGACGAGCACGACTTACATTTAGGCACAGATGTAGATGAAAAACTGTTATAAGCAAGGAGGACACTAAAATGGACAGGAATTTAAAATGTAAACCAGTTTCTTCTATGTAAAATGAAATATTGACTGATAATGCAACAGTGACCGGCACGTACCAATTTTTACTTTCATCATAACTGCTTAAAATAAGTGATAAGATTGTAGTGCCAGGGCCAGACCACCTCATTTTGGATATAATATAAAATATTTTGTGTGTATATAACGTTTATTTACATGGACCTCACCGACAGGTTACATCAAACTTGGTGAGGCCAAATCTGTAAAATAAACTATATAAATAAATATACATAAAATGTTTTGATTATATTCAACCACGTTCGTGGTTGCTTTCAGAACGGTAATAATTAGACTAGGATAAACATAAAAATCTTGGCTAGAACGAAATATAGTTAAGAGACTGGGGGACACAAAGTTATGACAAGTCTCCTCTACCCAAACCTAGAGGAGAAGACCTCAACACAAAACTAATCCAAGCTATTCTCAGAGGAAATCAACGTAAATATTGGCATTAAAGTTAAAATCCCAGACCCGTGGGGTAAGTTATACTGTCCAGTAAAACGGATATGTAATAAACCATGACTTTATGTTATTCAGTCAGTTCAGATTATAAAAAAGAAATTTTCCTATCTAACCCAATCTAAACATCTGTTTAAATTGTGGCCTACTAGCTGTTTCATTTATTATGCGTTGTTTTTAATATAAAATTTGTATTTTAAAACTAGGGGACCACCCGACGCTCGATAAGTCTCGGCCTCCGGCTTATAACTGTGTAACATAAAATCACAATATTAAATGTACACTATCTCACTCACACTACTTGTGTTGATAACTATTTATTAGTATCAACACCCAGTAGTATTACTTTAGCATATTTCAAACGTGTTAATTTCTTTCTTTTATTTTATTTTATTTTATATTTTTTATTTTATTCCATTCCAACGCTCAAAGACCAAATTACAAACATGTTACATAATACATATGAAATAACACTTACTTATAATTAAAGGGCCAAGCCAAACATCAAAGTGGATTATTAATATTAGGCATGATAATTAATCATAAGTGAAACTGTGTAACTAATAATAAGTAGTACCAATAGTGATGAATATAAAATAAGAATGTATATATAAATACAGTAAAATAGATGCGGCTTCTATGAAGAGATGCAAATATGCACAAGCTATACAATAATTCTTTGTTTTATTAACCCATAGTATAGTATTAAAAGTGCACCAATAACAGAGCAGCATTGTTATGTGGGATATAGCAATGTCTCACATATAAAGGACTATGTCAAACATACGAAATAAACGTGTTTATTTTTTACAAAACAGCTGTTGTTAATTTACTAAAATCAACCCAATATTAATTATCCTTATGGAGTAATATTTTAAAGGTGGTTTCTACCCCTTAGGAGTACTTTATCAACATGAAAATGATTTAGTTCAATTTAAGACCTAAAAAACAGTGTACAAAGTGAAGCTCTTTAAATATATGGGAAGTTGGAGAATTAGTAATTAATGAGTGAGTGGGCCAGGCTTTGCCTTAAAAATATATATATCTATTGAATATATATAGACAGATAGACAGATAATCAATCACTGTTGTTTTTACTAAAACAGAAAATATTTTTATTAACACAAAAAAATTCTACTGCAGTAAATATCTTCCTCAAGTGTCCATATTAATCACATTCCCTCAACGTACTAATACGCCATTGTTTCAGTTGAGGGTTCTGACATGTACAGTTGAGGGTTCTGACATGTACAGTTGAGGGTTCTGACATGTACAGTTGAGGGTTCTGACATGTACATTTGAGGGTTCTGACATGTTTAGTTGAGGGTTCTGACATGTACATTTGAGGGTTCTGACATGTACAGTTGAGGGTTCTGACACGTACAGTTGAGGGTTCTGACATGTACAGTTGAGGGTTCTGACATGTAGAGTTGAGGGTTCTGACATGTACACTTGAGTGTTCTGACATGTACAGTTGAGGGTTCTGACATGTACAGTTGAGGGTTCTGGCATGTACAGTAGAGGGTTCTGACATGTACAGTTGAGGGTTCTGACATGTACAGTTGAGGGTTCTGACATGTACATTTGAGGGTTCTGACATGTACAGTTGAGGGTTCTGACATGTTTAGTTGAGGGTTCTGACATGTACAGTTGAGGGTTCTGACATGTACAGTTGAGGGTTCTGACATGTACAGTTCCAAGTTATCCATTATGTACAGAAGCTAATTGATAAGTCTGTATATTGCATCAAGATGGAGTGAGATGATGGGCTTCTATAATATTTAGGTTAAGACGAGATTGCCTGTGATACAGTTTCTGCTTAATGGTTACATAATTGAATTCTATACTACCTAAAGTGGCATGAAACTAAACGAACTACCGTAGTTTAGAAGCATTCAATAATAAATATATTACAAATTATTCAAAGACTTATATCTTATTTTAATTATTACATATAAAATGGTTGATTTACAATTTTTTAACTTGATTTTAATGTATATTTAGTTCGTGTTACAATTTACCAATTAATTACTGTAAATTATGTTGAAGATACTTTAGGCGATAGGTTTTAAGATCGGTCCTCTTAATCAGGACATGGAGTCCGCTCATTGGTTGCCATCAACGTGGACACTATTAGAAAAGGCTGAAGTGTCCATGTTGGATGTTAGTTAAGGTTCAGATGTTGTGTAGGGAAGATAACTGTGTGTCAGGCTTGTTAGTTGAAAATCAGACCAACACTACGTGGTTCGGATTCAACATAAAGCTGTAGGTCCTTTAGTTACTCTGATATTGGATTATTAATAAATAGCCCTATCTGAAGAACAGTCGACCTGTTGACCAGCAGCCTGCATGGTCATGGCACGTGCTAGTGGCAAGGTGAGAGAGGTGGGGACTTTTTGGCGCTCAGTTTATTGGAAAATGTCTTCGTCGTCGGATGATGAAATGCTGTTGTTACTTACCGTCATTATAAGGAGACGACATCAAAGAAGAATAAATATTGAACGTGAATATTGAGTACACTTTTATTGGCGCCAAAATGTTAAAAGTAGCCAATATATAATCAGCAAACAACTAATTTAAACTGGGGTATACACTATTTAATTACAAATTATTATTAACAAAACTCAAGCTATTCAAAAAGTGACTTTCCGCATTTGTCAATGTAGTACACCGTGGAAACAAGAGCGTCAGGGCTTGGAAATGTGTTCTGCGCATGCGCCAACTTAAGATGCACGCTGCATGCAGCGCCAAAACACCGACCGATCGGTTCCTAGTGGCGCTGCACGCTGCATGCGACTAGCACACAAGCTGCACGATGCCAGTAGCACCGTGCCAGTCGCATATGTGTGTAAGCTCTACGTGATTAACACAGGTTGGTCTTCGAGCTGCATGCTAGTAGCAAGAAAAATGCTAGTCGCACCGTGCGAAATGCATATGTGTGTAACCGGCCTATATCTTGACGGTCGGCGATCGTAAATATGTTAATAGCATATGTAATGCTATTAACATATTTACAACCCTTTAATGGTTAAGTGTAGGTATTTGTAATCCTGAACACACAAGAATGTACCAATAACTAATGTTCGATTCCATTTCACCTTGGTATTAAATGTGTGTGTGTGAAATTACTTAATATTTTCTATATTTGTGAAATCACCAAAGCTAAACTATCGTACTGAACCTGGTTCCAACAGTACTGGCTCTTTAAGCTAACTTCGTGATTCTGTAACAGTCATGTAAACATAACAACTTACAGAAAAGTTCTCACAAGCTCTCACCCCCTAACCACTGTATTAAGTATGAATGGAAACTTTTTTTGAGTTTCTTTATATAAAATCATTTGCAATTTTATTTAATATTTTTAAACATATATACAAGTAAATTTATTTCTATAATAATCTTTTTTCTTTACTTGTAAGATCATATATCTTACTATAAAACTAATAAATGCACGGGTAACGTCATTAAGCTATTAGCTTGTGGCAGAGTTGAGCCATTACAAAGCTCTGGCTGCTTAACGCCTGTGGAAACCAGTGTTGTGTTAATTATCTCAAGCTCTTGTACAGTTTTTTATCTCTATTTTCCACTTTATTTATTACAGCTTTATTATTGATTGCATTGACAATTTTATTTAACAATTTTAGTTAACAAGTCGTGTATCTGCAAAATGGACGAAATTAAATGTCATAATACTGATTTTAAATGTACAATTGTCCAATTAATTTATACTTTTTTGACTCTGGTACTAAATCTATAGATATTATCTACGTATATTATTCCTTGGGTTAAAACGTATTAATGTTGAGTCGACATTTAATAAATAAATATAAAATGCATTATTGCAATACTTGTGTATTGCATTAAGAATCCATAGGTCAAATTAATGTTTATTTGTAAACATATTGGCAGCAACTTGCTAAGAAGTTAGAAGTTTGAATATACGTTTTTACAGTTCACTTGAGTGGAGTCTGGAATTGGCTGATGATCGACGATTTTTATGTATATTAATTTGATCATCGTGAAAATATGTATTCTTGCTCTCTTAACCGGAGTACTGGTATAATGTCCTAGTCGCCTCTCCTCAGGTGTCGTCAATTTTTCATCTTTCAATTATTTTATTTTAACAATGAAAATAAGATTTATTGAGATATTACCATTTGATAAAGTAAAACTAAATACTGTTTAATATACATGATGGATACATAAGTAACATTCAACCCTCGAACCAAATTCACTTAGGTGAAATCGTCCTAGATTGATAGGTGAAAGTGTAAATTGTATGATTTTTACTGTTTTACTGCCCTGTTACATAATTTGTTTGAATTAAAAGAAACACCTTTGAAACTATCCAAGAGAAGTAAGATAACAATTAAAGATTTAAACTATTAATAATACAATACCTTTAAAACATTTCTTGGTATTTTTCGTATATTTATACAATATTATGAATATTTATACAATTCATATTTTTGTACAGTTAAATTGTAAATTGTGTCTTTGCCATTTAATAGAAATTTAGTTTTGATTTGCACTTTGATAAATTACAAGAATTTTTAAGGGTGATATTAAATTTTTTGTAGTGCAATTATGTATACTGAAAGAATATTCCTCCACGTAATATTTAGTTTTGTTCTATTTTAGTAAACATTTATAATGATCTATGTTGTATTTAAGTATGTACAAGAATTTATCACAAATAGAAAATTTTTAAGTCACATATTTTTATTTTACTTAATGTTAAGTATGAAATCGTAATTTTTACTAAAATAAATGTTGTCATCAACTAAAAATTGTAGATATTGTATATTTGTCTTTATTAAGATAATAAAATTCATCTGTACATACAACATTTGCCTAAATCCGTCCCCAAAATGAACCCTCGCCCGGCTCTTTCACTAAGAGATGAAAAGTCAATATCACTAGTCCAACAAACATGGGAGATCAGATTGGGTTTATTGGTAGGATTGTCGTTCTATATATAGCATTATGGTGGTATAAGCCAAACTAGTAGCTGTATATTACCATGGGAATTGTGTGGGGTCTTTTTACCAATATTACTACATACTTTTTAATACATATTTTGTACTTAAATTGTTACTTCATTGTCATAAATAAAGCTTTAAATAGTTAACAAACAAACAACCTTTTGAGATGTTTTCAAATTAATTATTTTATGTATGAGAGTATAAGAACTAAAAATTCAGTGACACTTTTTAACGTATATTTCTATGTATTTGGTGATTTTAATAGGCAATATACGAGTAATTATAAATTGTAGTTCTACCAATATCACTTAAGAAATATGAATTCAATTGTACGAAAAAATAAATTATTCCAATGAAGTTAACAAAGTGTGTGCTCTTTGATTTCAAAATGCTTGAGTCCTGCCACTTTAGTTCTAAGATTTGGTACCCACACCGTATTTTTTTTTAATAATTATGAATGTGGGAGATTCATGAAGTTGTGTAAACATTCAGTCGGTGTTTTTAATGGTTGCGAGCAAGTCTTAGGAAGACTAAGTAAGGTGGGAAAAGTAACGTAAAGACGTTTTGTAATTATGAATGTGGGAGATTCATAAAGTTGTGTAAACAATCAGTCGGTGTTTTTAATGGTTGCGAGCAAGTCTTAGGAAGACTAAGTAAGGTGGGAACAGTAACGTAAGGCGTTTTGTAATTATGAATGTGGGAGATTCATAAAGTTGTGTAAACATTCAGTCGGTGTTTTTAATGGTTGCGAGCAAGTCTTAGGAAGACTAAGTAAGGTGGGAACAGTAACGTAAGGCGTTTTGTAATTATGAATGTGGGAGATTCATAAAGTTGTGTAAACATTCAGTCGGTGTTTTTAATGGTTGCGAGCAAGTCTTAGGAAGACTAAGTAAGGTGGGAACAGTAACGTAAGGCGTTTTGTAATTATGAATGTGGGAGATTCATAAAGTTGTGTAAACATTCAGTCGGTGTTTTTAATGGTTGCGAGCAAGTCTTAGGAAGACTAAGTAAGGTGGGAACAGTAACGTAAGGCGTTTTGTAATTATGAATGTGGGAGATTCATAAAGTTGTGTAAACATTCAGTCGGTGTTTTTAATGGTTGCGAGCAAGTCTTAGGAAGACTAAGTAAGGTGGGAACAGTAACATAAGGCGTTTTGTAATTATGAATGTGGGAGATTCATAAAGTTGTGTAAACATTCAGTCGGCGTTATTAATGGTTGCGAGCAAGTCTTAGGAAGACTAAGTAAGGTGGGAACAGTAACGTAAGGCGTTTTGTAATTATGAATGTGGGAGATTCATAAAGTTGTGTAAACATTCAGTCGGTGTTTTTAATGGTTGCGAGCAAGTCTTAGGAAGACTAAGTAAGGTGGGAACAGTAACGTAAGGCGTTTTGTAATTATGAATGTGGGAGATTCATAAAGTTGTGTAAACATTCAGTCGGTGTTTTTAATGGTTGCGAGCAAGTCTTAGGAAGACTAAGTAAGGTGGGAACAGTAACGTAAGACGTTTTGTAATTATGAATGTGGGAGATTCATAAAGTTGTGTAAACATTCAGTCGGTGTTTTTAATGGTTGCGAGCAAGTCTTAGGAAGACTAAGTAAGGTGGGAACAGTAACGTAAGGCGTTTTGTAATTATGAATGTGGGAGATTCATAAAGTTGTGTAAACATTCAGTCGGTGTTTTTAATGGTTGCGAGCAAGTCTTAGGAAGACTAAGTAAGGTGGGAACAGTAACGTAAGGCGTTTTGTAATTATGAATGTGGGAGATTCATAAAGTTGTGTAAACATTCAGTCGGCGTTATTAATGGTTGCGAGCAAGTCTTAGGAAGACTAAGTAAGGTGGGAACAGTAACGTAAGGCGTTTTGTAATCAGGAGTAATTTTCCTCCTTAAAATTGGCCCCCTTTTTATTTATAGTTTGTTTTGTTGCAATTTTAGTAAAAAAAAAATGTTTTTGAATATAAATTACAAATTAAATGTATAGATATTTTGTTTACTATAGAGTTATTTTTATATAACTCCGTAATATATTTATTACAATTATAACAATGAAACGTTCCTTAATTTGGTACATAAATATATAATATATGTCATGAGTATAAAAATATAATTAAAGTATATTATATTAACTGAACATAAGATATGTGGTTCCGGACCCTGTACATGCTCTGTACGCTTGAACATGAATGTAATGTTCATGTTTATGTTTAAAATCAATCTTGAACCAATCAGTATGTAGAATATCCTTAAATCTACTGGTCTAGGGTTAAAATTGAAGATCTTGCCTAACAATATTTATACATTATTAACAACAAATCGCTTAAACAGCATAGCACTGTGTAGCTTACAAGGCACTTTTATAAATCATATGTGGTACCCGATCAACAATAAAATAACCAATTTCAATAGTTTTGATTGTTATGTCACTTAGATAAATATGGAATGTAAGAGGTATTGGCAAGCTTACTAATTTTTATTTCAACTATGTTCATTTTCTCCAGGAATTCGAAAATAGTGAAAGGCGTAATTCTTTTTACGAAATTCGTGGTATTACGTAAACAACTGTGGCCATATATATTTTATTTTGATTTCAAACAATGTTGGCACTGGTGGCGCAGTGCTGTAACTCAGCTACTTGGGGACAAAGTGTTTGGGAGATTGTAGGCGATAGGTTCCATGCTCGGTTCTCTTAATACCGACGCGGCGTCCGCTCAATGGTTGTCATCAACGTAGACACTACTAGAGAAGTCTGGAGTGTCCAGGTTGAATGGTAGTCAAGGTTCGGATGTTGTGTAGGGAAGAGAACTGAGTGTCAGACTTGTCAGTTAGCTGAAAATCAGACCAACACTACGTGGTTCGGATTCCACGTAAAGCTGTAGGTCCCATGGTTGCCCTGGCTATTGGGCTATTAATAAATAGTCCTTTCTGAGCTAAGTCGAACTCAGATAGTAACAATGACTACACTCGTTCATCTACACTCATCACACTCATTCACTCCTCATATTCGCCCATATCTCTACGATCGGCGTCTTAAAGATGAATAATAATGAATAATAATAATAATGTATTTCTTTAGATTAATCAAGTATATTGAATGCTTTTATGTTTTTTGTGCTTTAATAAACTCTTAAAATATGAAGGATGTGAATTTTTTCAAATGTATACTTATTATCAATATTGATACGTCTGTTGGAGTATTTATTAAATACTTTCAGTACTGATTTAATTCAAATTTAATTAAGAATCTAGTCTATATTATGGGTTAAAGAGTGTTTTTTAATGATTTTATAAAAACTCGAATATAATTCAATTGAACTGCAAATAATAAATATTGTAACTAAAAGTAAATGTCTATTTATAAGGGAGCTTAGTCTGAAAGGAAATTTGTAATGATAAATTTGGGTTTTACATAGTAAAAGAAAATTCTTTACCTTGCAAACAGAAGAAACTAATTCCTCAATTTATCTAACACGCCAGTTATTTGCAAAAACCTAAGCCTTCTTAACACGTAATACATCACCTCAAAAGCTTTCTAATTAAAACAATTTATTTGTAAAATAGGTTAAGTTACTTCTCTTTAATTGCAAGTTCTTAGAAAGTTTTATCACAACTATTTTAAAGCAAAAAAGAGTTTTTAAAAATGTATATATATCACTTTAAAAACTCTTCTGTTATGTTCAATAATAAGAGTATATCGTCAGTTTAAATTTTGCCTCGATTACATTTTTATTATTTTAACCTAATTGTTGAGTTTAAGCATTCATGCACTAAAAATACAACCTTTTCCAGTAATTAGTTTGGTTTTTATGTTCTTTACAATATAATAGCTCTTCTTCTCATGGGCATGTTTTACGACTTTGCATTCCTGTACTGCGTCCATGATTAATAATCCTGAATACACAGTAAAATAGTTCAACTAACAATACAATAATTAAAGTTTTATGAAACAATACTGTTATTCGTGATTTTGTAATTAAATGGTTTTTTTAATTTTAATTGCCAGTAAAAAGAGCCACAAAAGCCAAATGAAAACAATCTATGTAGAACTCTTCTTCTTAAATCGTACAGCTATTTTTATTCTTGTATGTGTATCACTGTAATATATGTAATATATTTTACAAAAATCGTTAATACATGTTTGCTTTAGACACCTCTTTTGTTTACATTTTCATAATTGGATAAATCTCGTAAATATGATTCTTATTATTTCTGTAAATACGAAGCCTCTACTCAAGTTATTATAAAACGTCTAAGTACACTGGTCTTCAAGCAATGTCTACAGGAAATAATCGTTCTTGAACAAAGTGAAGTAAAACTTAAAGCACTTTGTCAGCTGGAACATTGTGAGAACAATTTCTATCCCTTTGTGTTCAAGTAATTGAGTCGACATCTAATGGACAACCTCAACACAACTAATACCGAAAGGTAAAAGCATCCTGCTACAACATGTCTGCAGCAAAACTACCGACATAAATATATTTTCAACTAAAATTATCAAAATTATCTTATCATCTCACTAACCAATTTCAATGGAATTATGTTGTACACTACTGATTCATTAAATGGACTAATTTGGAAGTGAGTTTTAAGAAGGGAAAGTGATGTTTTAAACCATTAAGAGCTGAGTTTTAATTACTGTGATGTTCCAACTGATCAGCTCAGCTCGATCGAAAGAATGTAAAAGAATAACACTTTATATTATGTTTAAAAGAAGAAGAAACTAATACTCAAGGAAAACTAAAAATAAGAAAAGGTATTTGACTAGGGATGGATCTACAAAAAAATGTGTGTATTTTAACGTTTCGGAATAATAATTTTGAAAGTTATTAAGTGCATCTTCTACAAAATTCTACAAAAATTGGTTTTAGTTTGTCAAGAAGTATAAAAGCTATAGATTGGATTTTTTCAAACTACCTTAGAATATAAATAGTTATCAATTGCAATCAATTAGTACATTTAACTTCACGTCTTTTAATAAGAATATTGGTGTTCCCCAGGGTTCTGTTTTGGGCCACCTACTTTTTTTCATTACTGTTTATGAAATAATGGTCTACCTAACTCTGTGCTTAACAAAACTGTCATAAATGTGGAAGATACAACTTTAATTGCTAAAAACAAACATTAAAATGTTGATAAAGACACAATTAAGTTTATAAAATAAAAAACTAACCTCTGGTTGGATGCTAATCATTTAGATTTGACTGGAAATAAAACAGACGAAAGTGATTTCAGTTTAAGGAGATTCCTATAAGAAGTATTTGTCAAATGTTTTTGTTAATTTTTTTAAAAAACTAACTCAATTCGTTAAAAACAATATTACTGTCAAGCGTAATATTTTGTTAAAGAAAACAAAAGTTTTGTATTAATGACCTCAGTAATGCTTACAGTTACTTTATAATCACTTTATAAATTTTAATTTACTTTATATTTTATAATTTACTTTATAAATTACTTTATAATCAGTTAATTTATAATCAGTTATTATATAATCACTGCAAAATTCCCTCGGACTGCAAAACTCAACTGAGCTAAAGAAGTTTTAGAGTCTAAAAAGAAAGCTATTTTTGTAAAATAAATCCTCAACATGTGTAATTTATGGGTCTGGTACATGTGCAGGTACCATACCATGTCTGGTATGGTACCAGGTTTATATCTTTAGAAAACAGTTACACCCAATTGCATGTCTGTATATTTTAAAGTTAATGACCCAAAATGAACACACCGTAGGTCGTAAGTTCCTTTTTCATACACTTGTATAAGTATAGGGGATAAAAAATACCCCTTCAAAGCTTCCATTTCCTTTTGTTTTATAAAGATTTTTTGATATTTTATAGTATTTAAAAGAAATTCCATTTCAAAATATGAAATACGAATTAATTGTAAAATTTAATTTCATGTATTCAAATGGGACTATTGGTGTTCCCCAAGGTTCTGTTATACGCCACATATTGTTTACTGTTTTTATAAATAGTCTACCTAACATTGAGCTTAAAAAGTATCAGGTATTCACGTTATTTAAATAATATAATATATCTAATTTATTATTTAAATAACATGAATAATTATTTTAGTCTAATATAAAATAAATAAACTTCTGATTTTGTCTCCTAGTGTTTTCAGCTATAAAACGAGGGTTGTCTAGCAACCCAATGAAAGATACGTCACTATAAAGAAAATCGTATCAACTGTTGGATGACTGTTGACAGTAAAATGTTGTTCACTTACATTTTATGAATCCTCCTTTCTTGATCCTATTTCCACTGTATATATAATTCCATAGCATGTTCCTTGATAACGACCACCACACTTGAGCTGTTTGATAACATCTGAATTGGATAAAAGTAATTTATTTCACTCACTCGTCCATTTTAGGTAAAATTAGCACTAAGTTAATTCTGGTTTAAACTTCCAACATATATATATTCAAAGATTTATTTAGTATTTAAAAACGTAAATTCCGGTCTTGATTTTTATAATAATTTTTAAATCAAAAAATGTATTTTCTATTTTTGAATCATCTTCCTCAAACCAAAGCATAATTACCGTTGGCGCAGAAATAATGTGCACCTGAGTTTGAAGCTTATTTACTAAGAAACTAGGAGGTATATAAAAAAAGCCAATCATACCATTGTTTTCTCTCGTTTGACTGTACTTTATGACATATGAATACTATAAGTATTCATAATTGTTATCCAATTTCAACAAAAAAGTGCCGGAATTTTAACTAGGTTTCACCGTGTATCAACTTTACACTTTTATTATTCAATAACCTAAGGTATAACGTTTTTCTTTATAATACGTGGTTGAACTGAATGATTTCTGTACGTTTCATATATTTCAGAATTTTAATAAAGTAAAAATACCATTGTAATAGAAAAAGATTGTTACCAATTATCTGAAACATTGTTATCTAGGGCTTCCCGTAATGTTAATTACTTTGTCTCGTTGTTCATTCTTCATGTAATATACGCCGACGTATACTTGAAATGCACGCATTCATTCTTTTAAAAGTGTAAAAATCGTTTTTTTTCTCGCTCTATCCCAAGTTCTTTACAAACTCATACAAACGGATATTTTAGCCTCGAAAAGGCATACTCAAAATATGATACCTCAGGAAGGAACTCTTACATTTGTGTATATCTTTATGGACATGCAATATTTTCTCTGTCAAACATAAAAGTAGCGTCCACTTATACCGAGTGGCATGAACTGGCATGAACCGCAAGGTCAGCTGAGGTCTTCAAGTCTACTAAATTAGATTACCTAAAGTACAGAGAAAATTGTGAGAAGTGTAAAGCAGAATGTAACGAAATTGAAATTGCCTATACCAATTGGAAAATGTTAAATACAGTACATTATATATTATAATTTATTATAATATATAATTTTCAACTTAGAGTATTTTTGAGTTACTCAATATTATTGTTCATTATTCATCGGTAAGACGCCGATCGTAGAGATAAGGGTGAATATGAGGAGTGAATGAGTGTGATGACTGTAAATGAATGAATGGAATCGTTGTTATGAAGATAAACTGTTCCATAAAAAGAGTAATTTTTTAATAGTCCAATAGTCAAGGCAACCAGGTTACCTAAAGCTTTAGGTGGAATCCGAACTACATAGTATTGGTCTGATTTTCAGCTAACCGACAAGACAGGTTTTTATTTCACTTCCCTACACAACATCCGGACCCTAACACCAACGCGGACACTCCAGACTTATCAGTAGTGTCCATGTCGATGGCAACCACTGAGTGGACGCCATGTTGGTATTAAGAGGGCCGAACAAAGAACCCATCGCCTGCAGTTTCAATAATATTTTTCCCCAAGTAGTTGGATTAAAGCACTGCGCCACTAGTTAAAGGATGTTTTCATATACACTCATATATAGAGTACGTGTTATAATAGTTGTGTAAGCTGACGTAAATTTATATTTTACTCTTCATATGGAAACTATTTTTTTACTACCGTAATTTAAACTACAACGTTTTTAAAACCTCTTTTATCTAGTATATTGTTTTCATTCCGTTATAAAACGCCTAAAAAATAGCAATATATGTTCCTAAATGACATAAGAAACATTTGTCTAGATGGACTGCTAAAATATATATACATGCAGCCTTTTAATTGCAAGTTAGTTTTCCTGCTATTATCTACAACTTTTGACCAATTTATTTCTATAGTAAATGCAATAGTGATATTACGAGATGATACATCTCGTAATACATCTCATACATGTCTCTAGATCACTATTTGTAACTAATAAAGTATATTGACAAGTTAACTTGAAGAACAGGTTTAATCCAGTTTTAATTATGATATAGTACAGTATAAACTAGTTGCAGTAGGAAAAAACATGATATTTGGTGGTATTTCACATTTTATAAGTTTTGTACAGGAAAAAAGTAGTCTTAGTTACTGAAAATGATCTCCCCAAACTAAAAGTTTTACTTTCTTATAACTTATTTTTTAGAATATTTTAAAATATTATTTTTAACTAGTTAATTTTAATTAATTCAACAGTATGATTTCCTATATACCACAATATACTGTGCCTTTATCCACTAAACCAAGAGAAGTAAGAGTTATCTTACCGCAGTTTGTGTGTTATAGTAATATATATACAATTCAGAATCTATTAATAAAGTTTTACTTTTCTATTAAGAAGTTGAAAATGGAAATACTGCCCCACAAAGTTTGTTAAGAAGGAACAGTTAATAGAGTCTACTAAGAAAGTTCAGTTGTGAAACTTTCCAAATCTATAAAGTTTTCTTTATAACCAAAATTATATATTTCACATAAAATTGAATCCTATTTATGTATATATTTATAAATACTCATATCTAATTTCTCAAGTAGTTTGGTTTTCTTAAAGCAGCCTTAAGTATTTGTGTAAAAATACTGTCTAATAATCTACATCTGTTTAATTAATTTTAAAATTACTGTGAAAAAGAACACACAGTAAGTTTATGACACAGTGCTGTTTAAAAGCACATCGTATAATTTTATTTACTAAGATTTATTTTAAAAAATTTTAAGGAATTTACTTTTCCTACCAGTAAAGTGTTAATACAATATGGTATATTTACTATGGTGATCAATTTCGGTCATTTAAAAATCGTTCTGAGATCAATGTGATTTCTAAAAACTAAATCAATCACGGTATTTTTTTACTGGCTAGTTTTTTACAGTTTTTCCGCATTTTGAGTGATGTTCACTAGTCTGTAACTTATACCAATAAAAATTGCTAATTAAGAAAGTATTTATTAATCGTTCAGTATGTTATCTTAAAGAGACTCAGTGTTTAGTATGATAACTGACATATTACAATACGAACAAAAATAATACATACATAACTCACATAAAATGCTTCTGAAATATTTTGTTAGTTACTTCTTCCGGTCGTGGGCATACTCAACTTCAAAGAGGCCCTGTGTTACCCAGTCGGCATACTACTGGCTATTTGACATAATGTTAAATGATTAATTATAAACTTACTAAATAACTTAATTTTATCGATTACTGCACTTACAATTATTTGTGACTGTTTCTGTAAATTGATAATAATCTTGTTGAAAATGTGTACTTCTAAATGACAGAGGCATTAGTTAACATCTTCCTTTTCTTCTTCTAAATAAATTTAAAATGTTCAATTTTTAGTTTCAGTAAGCATTAAAATAGCTTTATCGTCCGTCATATTTTTGTCTTTTATAAAAAATACTACGTTATTTTTTAAGACCAAAGATTCAGCCGTTAAAAGCTTTTTATTTCCTCATTATAGTTTTGATCCTACTGGGGTCTATTTGAACATACTTGTAATGCATGAGTGGTATTACATGTGATTATTTTATAGCTTCTGCTGCACAAATTTAAAACTAAAGCAGCTACTTTTCTTACTAGCTGAACCCGGCGGACGTTGTCTCGCCTTTCATTTTTCATTGACATACCAACATAAAGCAATAAAAAGAATTATAGAAAAAACCATTATTTAATAAATGAGTGCAAGAAGGTAAACAATATTTTTGGTCTTCTTATTTGGTGTATAAATGTAAAGGTTTTTTTGGTTATTGTAAAGGTTTGTAAAGGTTAACACCAAATACAGATCACCTGATCAAGTAAAAGTAGTGTGTGCTACACTCTCAAGGTGAAATGTAGAACTACAATAAATCAAAACATATACAGTACTGTTGTTGTGAGAACTTCAATCTGCTTATGGCATGTGAAACTACATTAAACCACACAGTCATATGTTTTTTGTAAACAATTCAGATTCTCCATTTGAATAACATGGGATTTTTAGGAGCCCCTGGGGCGGGACCCTGCGGACGGATCTGCATCAAACTTCACAGAAACCATCTCGGGAGTATACAGGACAACATCCTAAAGTTTCATGGCGATCGGTTGGATGGTTTGGCAGCGCATAAACTTCAAACATATATATATATATATATATATATATATATATATATATATATATATATATATATATATATATGTTTGAAGTTGAAGGATATATATATACATCCTCTTTTATAAATATAGATTATAAAGATAGTCGCTAAAAATGATCCTGTAACAAGCAGTGCTTAGAACAAGCTCATGAAATGGAATATTTCTTGTACGTAGAAACAATCTTCTCGGGTATTTAGTTTCAGGATTCGAATAATTATAATACCATTGGTATGTTACCTTTTTCTTTTAGCATCTAAACAATGATATGTTTATCTCACATTAACGTTACCTGGCCTAAGCATGTTCAGGAAAATTTAGGGAGGATCACCATAAGACATAAGACGTTTATTTCCAATTAGAATACAATGATGTACATAGGAATTGTCATTAATGATACATCCATCTGGAACAATACTTGATCAATAATAATATTCTAAAAATGTATTAATTAGTCCTAGTAAGTACATAGTTTGATGGCCCTATTTCAGCATTCATGAACTCTTCTATTGAATAAAAAGCGCTATCCATCAAAAGCCTTCCCTACCTTGATCCTTACCTTCAAACCTTCCTTAAAAATGATTTATCAAAATTGTTGATTGTATTTTCTTTAATGAACTTATTTATTATTCTACATGTTGTGTAATAAGTAGACCGCTCAAATTTATTTGTGCTGTGGAATGGGTAGTATATATAATGCTGTCTTGTGATATAAATTGAATTATAAGGATTGCCAAATTTATTTTTATTTTTAATATAATATTTACAAATTTCAAAAACGTATAGGCTTGGAAGTGTTAAGATTTTCCATGATATACATTCTTATCTACAATGATATCTGAGTGGCTTTTTGAATAATATTCTAATAGCTTTTTTTGTATTTTGAAAATCCTGTTTAAATGTTCTGCTCCCGTGCTTCCCCAAATGACTAATCCATAAGTAGCTAAACTTTGAAAATTAGAAAAATAGACTCTTTTAATTACATCATCAGATACACAATTAGATAAAACTTTCAGAGAAAAACAAACTGAATTAAGTCTTTTAGCCAAATAGTCAATATGCCTATAAAATATTAATTGTGGGTCTATATAAATGCCAAGGAATTTAGTAAATGGTTTTATGGCCAGATCTGTGTAGGGAGGAAATTTCAAATTAGATTTTGAAAAGTCTATTATATGCGTTTTTAAAGGATTCAATTTTAGACCGTTGGCACCAAACCCATTATTTAAGCCCTCTAAACATTCAGTTACTCTACTGGACAGACACTGTGGAGTGACGCTCCTCACTAGGGCTGAGATGTCATCTGCATATTGCCATATTTACTTTTGAGTAAGAAGGAAGATCGGCCGTAAAGATGATGAATAGTATTGGCCCACAAATAGATCCTTGAGGACACCCCACAACACTTTTTTTCCATTGTGAGTAATACGTTCCTTTTTCGTCGTCAACAATTACTCTCTGATATCTGTCACTAAAGTATGAACTAAACAACTTTTTCGGAATACCACGAATGCCATATCTGTCCATTTTTTTTCAATCAAGATACTTCTACTCATAGTACCGAAGGCTTTCGTTAAGTCGCAAAAGACACCCGCTGACGGCAGCCTGCTTTCAAGTCTATTGTGAACCATATCAGTGAATTTAAGTAATTCGTCGACAGTGGCTAAGTTTTCTCGGAACCCATATTGTTCTTTATTGATTATACTATGTTTTGCAAGAAATGGGAGCAATCGATTTAAAATTAAACGTTCCAATATATTGGAAAAAATTTTCTGTAAAGATATAGGGCGGAAATTATCAAGATCAGAATCATTTTTCTTTCTAATAGGTTTTATGTCCGAATATTTGGCCAATTTTGGAAACACCCCTAAGGAAAGTGAATAATTGAAAATGTAAGTTAAGTGAGGTGCAATGATGGTTGATATATGCTTGATAAGGAACATCGGAATTTGGTCGTTGTCGCATAATGTCGGACAGGCTTTTCATCCGACAACACTATAACATAGATCTGGAATATATAACAGACAGTGGTCGGAACTTATGAAGGAGGTCTTATATATTGATGTTAATCAGTTACTCTAATTTCTTTCAAAGGAATAATATTAAGTGCAGCCATATCATGCGTATAATATGGAAGTAGATTTGACAATGCAAGTATTTTTTCAACAAGCCACAAACACTACTGCGTCTGAATAGTTGTAAGCCAGAACGAAAGTTCCGACCCGTTGTTTTGTTATTTGTTGTTTGTTTAAAGAGGCAAAAGTTACTTTTGCTATTCAAACACAGTAACAAATATTTCTAAAATAAATAAAAGTGTGTATCCATCAAGTCAATGAATAGAAAACGTGTTTTCCTCAAAGAGAACTTATATTATGAACTAATGGCATTGTATCATGAAAAAGATATTTATTCAGACGCACATGCTGTCTCATTGTTTCAATCATATGTCAAACTTAACGAGTCGTTGTAAATAACGTAATGTATCATATATTTGAACTATATAAAATGTACTAATCTTTGTAAAATCTATATTGACTGCTCAAAATACTTTATGTTAAGTTGGCCTAGATATAATACATAGTCATTTGATTTACTCTCTACTCGTATTACACTGAATATAACCAGTTGAGATATATATGTAACTTTAGGTCGTAATTCGCACGGTAATTCATAGTGGTAACAATTAATAATTTTAGGTCGTAATTCGCACGGTAATGCATAGTGGTAACAATTAATAATGTTGGTTTGTGCCATTCTCACTTTATAAAGGGAAAATGTTCTTACCTTCTTAGATATGAGACGCCGACACAATATTGTGCGTAGTTTAAGGTGAATATGAACAGGTGAAAACTAATTATATGAGTGTAGTATGAGTATGAATAAGTGTAGTCTGGTTACTAAACTGAGTTCGACTGTTCCTTAGGAAAGGCCATTAATTTAATAGCCCAATAGCCAGGGCACCTAAGTGACCTACAGTTTCACCTGGAATCCGGACCACTTAGTATTGGTCTGATTTTCGAGCTAATTGACCAGCCTGATACTCAGTTATTACCAGACTTTTTTAGAAGTGGGCAACCATGGAGCGGACACCGTGTCGGTATTAAGAGAACTGAGCATAGAGCCTATTGCCTACAATCTCACAACACTTTGTCCCTAAGTATCTGGGTTACACAACTGCGCCACCGATGCCGATTGTTTACTGTATACATTATAGTTTACATATCACAGATTTCACTACCTTAACCTCCATATTTCTAAAACACGAAGACATTTGCAAGGAAATGTGAACTAAATAGGGGGAAAAAATTAAAAATAGTCACGCATAAAAATTACTTTTCAACTCCTGGGTCTATTCCTATGATGATGGGATGTTCTCATTCAAAACATACTATATCGTTTATGAATGTGTCAAAGTTCCCATTAATATGCTGTTATTGAGACCAGTGTTGAAAACAGTGGAGGTTATGGCCAGTAGTTTCTAACCTCAATCCACCCGGTAAATACGTGTATGAGTGGGTGGGTGTGTCATCACTACTGTCCGGAAAAGGTAGATTTTTTTACCATTTTGGGAACCAAGGAAATGTTTGGACGCTGTAATTTCCTTAAACTCTGTGCAATTGGGTAATAAAAATTCTTTATGTAAGTACTTACTCACTCTTTACTTTTCTAATTCGAATTTAAGTTAGTCATTAAATCTACAATACTAACAAATAAACATGTTTTAAGTTCCAATAGTATGTTGTAAGTAGATAACAATGTAATGTTAGCAGTTACATAAATTTTAAGAAGTTCATTTTCGTCTTTAGTTATTTTTTGTATTTCTTTATAATATATGTTCTGACGATTTCTAGAGAGGAGAAACTGAATTCTAAAATAATAAATAGACTCTACGTACATATATAACGTACACCAGTTATATATATAACGTAATCTTGCCCAATGAAATAAAATACATATCTGTGATACAACATGCAAAAGCAGTAACGACTTTAAAACCATCTCCACGAAGGGATTAAACTGTCCCAAAAATGGAGGCTTGATTAGAACGCCTCTAGACAACTAAACTAATTATATAGTATAAGAGTGATAACAAACAAAATGTATTTGATTGAGAGTAAATATGTCTCTAGTTTTGAATTCAATGGTAGCATACATTAAATGCTATTTTACATTGATAATCTTGGTATACATATAGATTGATTTATTTGTACCACATAGTTTCACTCATTTACACTTCTGTATTTTATATTTACATTATTTATTATTGTAATTATATTATTATGTGGTATATTGCTCATTTACACAGCACTGGTGGCGCAGTGCTGTAACTCAGCTACTTGGGGACAAAGTGTTTGGGAGATTGTAGGCGATAGGTTGGATGCTCGTTTCTCTTAATACCGACACGTCTTACGCTCAATGGTTGTCATCAATATAGACACTACTAGAGAAATCTGTAGTGTCCGTATTGAATGGTAGTCAAGGTTCGGGTGTTGTGTAGTGAAGAGAACTCAGTGTCAAACTTGTAAGTTAGCTGAAAATCAGACAAACACTACGTGGTTCGGATTCCGCGTAAAGCTGTAGGTCCCATAGTTGCCCTGGCTATTGGGCTATTAATAAATAGTCCTTTCTGAGCTAAGTCGAACTCAGATAGTAACAATGACTACACTCGTTCATCTACACTCATTCACGCCTCATATTCACCCATATCTCTTCGATCGGCGTCTTAGAGATGAATAATCAATAATAGTAATGAATATTTTACATATGTAAACACTTCAGTAGTTTATAGTTTTGATTATAGCAATTATGCTATTTATTTCATAAATTAACACACTTGCCTTTAAATAATACTAGATTATTCTTATTATTATAGTATTCAAGAGATTCTAGAGATCGCTCCATCTACATTATATCACAACAGCATGATTGTTGCTATACATAGACCTTTTCAACGCACTGGTGCGAGTGAGATGGAAAAATGGTGCAGGTGAGACAGAGAACTACTCCTCCCCCACTGTTTAGTTACATTTAAAATATGTCATGGCAACCAGAGTGATAGTCCGCGTACTGGTGGTGCAACAGCAAACCCCGCCCATTTTACATCAGTAGCAGCAGTGGGTTCAATTAACACCAATGAATCGAGCTTATAACGATCAAATTAAATCATTATTTAGTATTCAAATAACAATTAATAATAGCAATAACACAATGAATAATAATGTACAGTAAACAATAAATATAATTTATACAAACTTGTACAGTTTGTTACAGTTATTTTTCTACTAAACACTGTTGCGGAAGTTAGTCACGTCCGTGAAATAAAGCAGCTCAGTGGAGGAAATGTAACCTCCGGCCCAATTATAGTTTTATATTCGTACATTTATGAGCGTTCAAAATATAAATACATGACATTAATTATGGTGGTGATTCCTAATACTAATATTTAAGGACGAACACTTTATTTAATTACAAAGCGCCCATCACACGTTATTTCCTTTAGAGTGGCCATAATGGAAGTTCGTCTATGACATTATTATGTTGTGTGAGAATTTATATCATTAATGATACCTTCTTATGTGCATTCACTTCACAGAACAGTACAAAACAACTGTTGTGATGTGTTTGTTTCATATAAATTGCATGATCCTATCCTTTCGGGATCATAATTCAAATTCACCCGAAACTTATTAACAACTGTTTAGTAATGTTTTATATAAAATTATGTTTATTATTTTTTTATACATTTTTCAATATAATTCTAATAAAGTTTTTTTAAATCACCAAACCTCGTGTGTTGCATCTACGCTATCACTTTCTCTTTGAACAAATCTGTTTTATAATCTCCACCTTTATTAATAGTCAAAACAAACAACGTTGAGTGTTATCAATCAAAAACATTTAAAAGGAATATTTAGTTACCTCAAAGGAAAGGTGAGCAATCAAAGTCATCCTTCAGCATACTTTAATACAAAATGAGCTATTAGAATCCAAAAGTAACCTAAAGGGAGCTCAAAGGGTTGTGCTTACTTTCAAGCAGACCTTTTGAGGTTAAAATGCTACTGTCGGTGCGTAAATTATTCATCGAATTTTAAGGTTATATACATAAACAAAGAGACGTATGAAAATTTCCATTTACACAATTTTTTTCATCATGTTAAATGTTACAATAATATATTTGAACATTTTATTCCAAGTTCTAATGATTTCTATCCTAGTTGGAACACAAAAGAAGTACTTGAATTTTTACTAAATTTCACTGTGTAGTTTTTACTACTGAAAAAACGTATTATTCTGTCGCATTCATATTTTAATAAGTTGTTAGCAAGAAGTTTTTCCATAAGGTGAATAATTTTTAGAATTTCAATTTTTTTAGAAAAAAAAAGTTCTTAAAATTGTCCTACAATAAGTATTTCTTGGATTAAAGTTATCGCAAAATCAATAGCTTTGGAACAGTACAAAATAATGTATTAGACCTGTTAAAACTGAATTTTAATGTTTCCAAGCAAAACTGAAAAAATAATTGACTTCAAAATATGTTATTATACACATAACATAATATCTATACATAATTATGTTTTCTTGCATATACTGTATTTCACAAGACCTTAAGTACCTAGGAAATCATTATATAAAACCTACGTTGTAACAAAAAATTAAACCCTTTTTATTTTATTTTGTTATTCTTTTGCCCTCTTATATTTTGATTTAAATTACAAATTAGGTAAGAGAGCAAAGTTCAATATAATATAGGAAATATAACTTGCTTGAAAAAAAAATACTTACAAAAAAGTACAGTAAAGAAAATGTACATCGTATTACTTCAAAAATGTATCTCACTGAAATTATATGTAAAGTTTAAGACACAGTCGTACGTGAAAACAATTATTTAATACAATATAATTTGTTGATTAAGGAAGGTTATTCTATAATAACATATCTTAATAATTGGCCTAGAAATATATTCAAGATAGCCATGTTAGGTAGTAAGGTGTCGGAAGGTAGCTTGTATATTCTATCAAGATGAAGTGGTAAGATAGGCCTGTAATATAACTAGACTGAGATAAGATTGGCTGTGATACAGTTTCCTTAAGACAGGTTTATTGATGGTTTTAGTTTTAGTTTAATGACTTATAGTACTGTGAAAATTTAATTACAAGTTATCTCGTGGAAATTTCTTTATTTTCAACTTTTTTGAAGTATTAAGAAATGTTTTTTTCACAATTTAGGTCCCTCTATTATATAACACTGTAGCGGTGATGATTCGTTCAAGGTTCCGCAATAAAAAAAAAATTAAATGTAAAAGCAGCTGTTGCAGAAAAACAAAGACATTCCCCACAATCTAGAGAGCGTGATCAAGCCAACCAAAATGTTCTACAAAAACAATCTTCAGACAATGGTTAAAAGTTAAAGTTAAAGTTTGTCTTATTTTACCAGGCGAAGTTAGGGCTAAGGAGCCCTCTCTAACACTAGACCTGGGGACCAACGGCTTTACGTGACTTCCGAACCACGTGAGTGGCAGGGCAAAATCTACTAGTATTCACATCGGGGATCGAACCCGGACCGGCAGCGTGGCAAGTCAGCGCCTTAGCCACTTATCTACGGCACTCCTAGATAAGGGGCTAGAATGGTGTCAGGAAATAAAACAGCAGAGGAAGGTTATGGTACATTATAAATGTCCATAGTAATTTTGTTGGTATGTCTAGGTTTCACAATTTATTCGAACAAACGTATTTTTTGTGATCTGTGCGTGTTTTTTTTTTTTTTTTTTTTTTTGCATTGTTAACTGAGGGAATGTTCTCAATTTGCGGGATTAAACCTGAATTTAATATAAATTTGGACCAATGACCTGAAAATACAGTAAATTTGTTCACCATTGCTGCAGATGAAATTCCAACTTTGCTGAATTACGGTAAATGCAATTGGGGTATGAATAATATACATAAATAAATTAAATTAAGAACGACTGGTAAAACTAAGGAAACGCTTTAGATTGATAGGGATTAACTTTAATGTGTTAGAGATGGGATGGAATATTTCCATCTGAAATTGCTTTATGAATATGGAACATTGTAATTATAGTACATAGTTGAACAATTTAGTTGAGTGTAATCAAATTACAACTTTTTGATTACATATCCCAATAATAACTAAAACTTAATTAATTATTTATATAATCGTTTCATATTAAGTTATCTTAATATATAAAATTGAGTACCTGATATTCTTTGTTATTCCATCACTTGACAACGCCTTAACAGATTTTCTTCATATTTTTTTAAGTTTCCTAATATTTAAAGAATATTCTTCAGGAAAGAAAAATGAAAAAAATCACGATAAAATTTAAAAATGTTTAAAAACTAAAACAGTAAATGTAAAAAAATTCGAAACATGTGATGTAAAGTTTTCTGCTACTTATTTGTACTTCTCTATATTGACATATGTTGTATATTTTATAAAGTGCTTACTGAAATAGACTTTTGCTTTCAGTCAAAAATTAATATGCTGTATTAAATGTTGGTACGTAAATTAATTTTATATTAAGATATTTACCAACTTTTCATACTATACATGAATTTTTGACTGAATGCAATGCAATTATGTCAATGATATTTACAATCCCGTTCATCGTATGTGTTAAAAGCTGTAGAGTTCACTCCCGGTAAGTTTTCTGGTGTAGTTTAATTTACATCCAAATCTAGGGCTCCACCCCACTGGCTTTTCAAGTTTCAGTATTATTCTTATGGAGTTATATTATTTATTTAATTAATCATCAGCTGTTAAAAAAAATAAATAGAAAACTTTAGAAACACACTCAAGTGGGGTAACTGGTTAAACGTATTTTTCTCTCGATTCCTAATATACCATCAGACATTTGGACTATGTTTGTAGGTTCCACTGTCCCAAAAACCAATAGTCATTATGATATAGTCCAAATATCCAGGCGAGGCCGTAAGCCGAGCTTCCACACGAGGCCGCAGGCCGAGCTGCACGAAATGGCTAAAGGCAGAGTTTCCAAGCCAGACTGCAGGCCGAACTTTTCTCACGAGCGCAGGGAGTGACGGGGTTGGCTTGCAAAGCTACCATAAATAAACTAAAACATTACTGTTTATATGTTAATCCCTTATCAAGGCATGGGGAAACAGCAAGTATCAAATAAATTAGCTTTTGTCTAGATCATATTTTAAATCGACAAATTTTAGTTTATCTGCCAATCATTTTTTTAAATATGTCTGAAAAACGTTCAATCAATGATTTTTACAAACTGGCATCCCTGATTACGAAATATTAATTTGATGAATAATGATACATTAATGATTAGTCAACCTGATTCTTTGCCTTATAATATGCTACGAAATAATATTCATTTCGACGTGTGTTTTTGTCTCCATTGTAGTAATATACTTTATTTGCTCTCTTTATATTAAATTGTATATAAATAAATTTTAAATTCATATTTGAACAATTAAATCTTGTATATACTTTATAATAAAGTACGTATTTAAAAATACTCATGTATATATAATAAATGAGTACGTCTAGTTGTTAAACGTTATAGACAGTATTTTACTTACAAGATAATGTTGTTTTCATCACTGTGGATTATGTGCTATAAAATGAAAATATTTATTTTAGTTATTTAAAAATGAAAAATGTAACGTTCTATATAATTACAACTATTACTATCACCACTTGGTTTTTAAATGCTGATTTCATTATAATTTATTTAGACATTCTGTCCGACTAAGCATAAACTATAAGCTGTAAACATTTGTCTCTCAATAACTGTTAAGATTTTTATTAATAATGTTTAATTTTTAAATGATATTAGCTGCTAGAGGGAGCCTCACACTACAATGTAAATTAGATAACAAGGGTTTATAATATCAAAACCATTTTCATCTCAAACTTTATATATTTTGTATAAAGTATAAATTCTTATATAAATGTTATATGTGAATATATAGTACATCGTTATTTATTCACTATTGTAAATTATATTTATATCGAACGCGCTTTCATGCACACTTTGAATTTGTTTTACCCTAAGTGCCAATAAATGATCACTGTAAATGCACTCTTTCCTCTAACAGTGTTCATTGAACCAATTTTGAATACAATAGTCCTTCAATTCCACTGCTTTATATTCATTAAACCCAATCAATAGGCAAATACATGTATAAAATGTGGGGTTTCAATTAGGACCTTTATATATGCAGCTACGTAAGTGTTTATTGGTTTTTAAGTAAGTTCGCAAAGCTAATGCAATTATTTTATTACAGTCTTCTCTTATACATTTGTAAACAAATATCAGGCTCTTTTTTTAATAAACTAGGGGACACTCCTGCACGCTTCACGTGCCACCCCGTCACTGGCTGCACTCGATACACCTCGGCCTGTGAATGTTGACTACAAATAATAGTAGGTTAAGTGTATAATGTAAAATCACAGTATTCAATTTATTTACAATACCTCACTCACATTACTTGCGTTGCTACCTATTTATTAGTACGAACGCAAAATGATATTACTTAGCCTATTCCAAACGTGTTCATTACATTTTTTTTGTTTAAAAGCTTAAGATTACTAATGTAAATAAAATAACTCCTCTAGATTGCCATTGAAATCTTCAAGTCCAGTAGAGCGGAGCCTTACAATCGAATGTAAATAAAACCATGCTTACCACCTTCCCTGGTTTCCATTATGAAAGATCTACCTCGTCAATACTACAAACACCACAGTTTAAATTCCAACAGCTGTTAAAACGTTTTGGAAATCATTATTTACATTTGATCAGCTGTTATTTTTCGATTCACTTAAATATCTCTCTAGGTTTTCTTAAGACCGAAAATGTGATTTGTGGGATTCCACAACCTTCAGTGTGAAGATATTGATGAAGTTAGATCTTCTTGCACAACTACGAAAAGAGACAAATTTATTGAGAAACCTCGGATCACTTAAATTGGTCAAGAAATAAGAGAGGAGTTGAGGTGACAAAAACCTTCTTCACGTATTATATTTAAGGCTTAGCCCTTATTCCACGGCGTGTATTACAAACAAAAAGCACAGTTCGATCTAAAAACACGCACGTTTCCTTACTTTTTTCGGTTTCTACCCAGCAGGGTAAAGTCTATTTGGATACGTGCCATGTAATATTCCATCAGGCGTTGCTACAGCAACAAGCAATCGTTCGAAGTTAAAGGCGCTTCACCTTGTCTTCTCTCACAATTTCCACGTAAATCTAATATAAATTCCTATACAACATTAGGTACATCTATATCACTAAACAGACACTAATTGTATATACATATTTGTCCGTTCTTGTTTAGTTTATATAACTAAAAGGAGTTAAAATAGATGTTACAGTTATTTCTGCGTAGACAACTTTCTTGGTTGTCATTTTATATGCGTTCAAGCTCGAATGTGCCTTGAAGTTAAATTTCCTCTATTCTTTACCAATATTGCTGTAAAAGTGTTTTGTTGATATGTTAGATAATCAATGCCATAAAATCTATATTTTTAAACTATTTTCAATAGTTTATAGAATTATTTTCAAAGAGTTATGTCTAATACGTGCTTCCTACGTATAACATTACATAGCATTCCAGTAAGCTGGTGATTCCAGTTGTGCCATAACATGATGAGAGGAAAATGTTTAGATTATGGTTAGGTTAGGTTGGGTCAGGTCAGGTTAGGTTAAGTTAAGTCAGGTTAGGTTGGGTAAGGTTAGGTTAGGTTAGGTTATTGCGAAAATGTAATCATATTATTAAAATTGTATACATAAAATCAATAATATACTGATTAGGCTACACTAAATTTGTGTTTACTTGTGAATAAATTGTCCTTCTTCTTAATTTGTCTTCTTTAATTTACATTCATTATCCGAATAGCTTTGTGGGATGTGACTTGAAGGACGGAGAGGTTTTTAATTTCTCCCTAAGTAAGGATTTTTCAGCAGTGGATTTTCAAATTAATTCAACTTAACTAAAAGGTAAATAATTAATTATTTGTGTAAAAAGCATTTAAAAAGGCACGGAACATGTTCACGAGTAACAGTTTCTAGAATTTATTACTTGGTAAAATCGTAATCCGATACTAAAATATATTACATGTTAAGGTAAGTCTAAAGGGCTACTGGCTTTAAAGTCAATTTTCAAATATCATATTCCATAGCTGAAAAGTATCTTTATACTTTTCCAATGTACTACCTTTTGTCAAAACATCCAATAAACAGGATGTAAACTGATTAAATTTAACGAATGCCAGCACAAATCACGTTATCTCCATAAAATTTTATTTGATTTTTTAAATCATTAATTATTATTAAATAACCATCTCTGAGAACAGTGAATTTATATTTATAAGTACTTATGTCCCTCAGTCACTTTCAAAAGTATTTCGAAAGATTATACAAAATGTTTCAATCCTTAAATTTGAGTTATTTTCAACCTTTTCAAAAAAATTACGTTAAGTTCACTAAGAAGGTTAAGTTCTGATCATATTGTTAAGTTCTGATTATATTGTTAAGTTCTGATCATATTGTTAAGTTCTGATCAT
Organism: Stictocephala bisonia; assembly: GCA_035578905.1. Lineage (NCBI taxonomy): Eukaryota > Metazoa > Arthropoda > Insecta > Hemiptera > Membracidae > Stictocephala > Stictocephala bisonia. The sequence goes on from JAQJVL010000029.1 coordinate 3,194,030, forward strand.
ATTGTTAAGTTCTGATCATATTGTTAAGTTCTGATCATATTGTTAAGTTCTGATCATATTGTTAAGTTCTGATCATATTGTTAAGTTCTGATCGTATTGTTAAGTTCTGATCGTATTGTTAAGTTCTGATCATATTGTTAAGTTCTGATCATATTGTTAAGTTCTGATCATATTGTTAAGTTCTGATCATATTGTTAAGTTCTGATCATATTGTTAAGTTCTGATCATATTGTTAAGTTCTGATCATATTGTTAAGTTCTGATCATATTGTTAAGTTCTGATCATATTGTTAAGTTCTGTTCATATTGTTAAGTTCTGATCATATTGTTAAGTTCTGATCATATTGTTAAGTTCTGATCATATTGTTAAGTTCTGATCATATTGTTAAGTTCTGATCATATTGTTAAGTTCTGATCGTATTGTTAAGTTCTGATCGTATTGTTAAGTTCTGATCGTATTGTTAAGTTCTGATCGTATTGTTAAGTTCTGATCATATTGTTAAGTTCTGATCATATTGTTAAGTTCTGATCGTATTGTTAAGTTCTGATCGTATTGTTAAGTTCTGATCATATTGTTAAGTTCTGATCATATTGTTAAGTTCTGATCATATTGTTAAGTTCTGATCATATTGTTAAGTTCTGATCATATTGTTAAGTTCTGATCATATTGTTAAGTTCTGATCATATTGTTAAGTTCTGATCATATTATTCAGAACGTCCTTTTCTGATTAACAACACTACGGTTTGAATTATTGATTTACTTGTTGCCCTTCATTAATTTTTTGTTTGTTATATTACAGTGTAAATTCCAGTAATATATTACAACACAGTACTCTCTACACAATGTGTATTACATTTGATCAAATATTCCTCTGTTTTTCTAAGAGTTTAAAATTAGTTTTCAAATGTACGTAAACAGTGGGGACGCCTTCAAGTCTTCTTGGATAAGCAAAATTGATGCTGTACCTAAATTGCCTTCTGTATTGTGGCAGGCGCTCAGAGACCAACGTACATCACACAAACTTTACTATTTAGGCGATTTTTCACTGAGATAAATTATTTTTGTTTTAAAGTTACAATTTTTTATTTATTGTAATCAGCAATCCTATCTTAATATTTTATTAAAATTGTTGGGATACACTTACTTAGAATTGTTCTAATTTCAAAAATATATTTGTAGTGAAAATCCCATAAGCAATCGAAATAAAACATTTATTCAAGGATTTGCCAAAATTGTAATCGTTAAAATCGACTATTCAACAAAGAAACAAACTTCACCGACTACCAGTTGGTCTATGTTTTTGCTTTATTGGTTTTAATGCGCTTTCTAGACCCTTATCAAAATACGATTTCTCGTCGAAAGAGTTATGCAATATTTCTTGAGAAGGTTAATTTCAGCCATGGAAAATCGTTTTTACTGAAATATAGAAAAAAATAATTTTAATGAGAGTGAGAAAATCAACTATTTAAAAATCGGTACTTTTAAATATTTTTTTTCTCTCTGTGTGTTTTTTAGTACTGTACACGAATATGTAATTGGTTTTTCAATACAATTATGTTTTCGGCCTGAAAATACACATTTTACTTACCTAACCAAACATAACATTACTTATCCGAATTGTCCATTCATTCAAAAAAAATTCGTAATTTGCGTTAAAAAAAAGGGTGTCTGACCTCCGGAACCGCCTGGCCTGACTCCTTTGGAAGGAATGTATTCGATTTTTTTTCATAGCTCCTATCGTTCATATAACCACATAAATGATTAGCAGTGAGCGTATTTTTTCTGCGATATCTTGAGATATAACAGTCGTAGACCAAAGTAGTTTTCAAATTCGTGTTGAGGGTGAAAAAATACATCAATAAAAAGCAAGGATAGTAAAAAATCGCGAAAAATAATGGAGATATATAAAATAACATTTGAAAATTTTTATAAACCTTACTTCCGTGGAGAGCGATTTTTTTATCAGAAAAATCTACCCACCTAATTCTACCCACTGGTGATACAAAATTCAATATTTATGAAGGGTCTAGAAACTACATAAATACCACATTCTTTATTTAAAATCTTTTGGGGACATTTTTATCTTGGCCCGAAACCAAGCCAAAAGTCGAGAGAATCATATCGCCCAGCCCCTAACAGCTGTTTTACTTTTTAGTAACTGAACTATACAAGCCAAGCCAAACCTAACCTAACCTAACCCAAGTTTAGAAACAGAATATTAAAAATTATTTTCCCAGATTACATGTTCCCAGACATGTTGAACTTGATATTTCGCATGTCCTACGTAAATGGTTTCGTAAAAGGCTATGGAAAATTATAATTCCCTAACTAAAACTTCATTCAGAAACACAAAACACTCCAAACAAGCAAGTGTCGTTGAACGAGCCTCCAACTGTGCAGCTTGTAGCAAAGTTGTTTTCAAATATTGAGCATGCTATTTTCATACCAGTGAGGAGACTAATAGCTGTATGTATTAGTTGAGGAACTTTAATAAGTATTTTATAATATAACCAAGTAATCTATAGATTAAGTAAAGTACAGGAGTTCTCGTTGAAAAGTAAACTTAGTTTTTTGTCCAAACAAAAAAGAGTGTTTATTGATAACAGAACTTTATGAAAATAAGATTTATATTTTTTTCAATCCAAATTATATATCTAAACTTACGTGAAAGTAGATTGCTTGATGTCTGACAGCTTTTCCCATAAATAACAGCTAAGACAACCCATTTATTTAAATATATTTTTAGTATTTAATAAATATTTTTAGTAAGGTAATTTTAAACTATGTAATCACAAAAATAGCTGATAAGTGAATCGGACTGTGTATTAAGTAGACTATAATAGAAAAAGATTTTTTAATATTGAAAATTAACTAATTGTGATTTTCTCAAACTAACTATTACAACAACAACAAATTAATTTTAATAATATAAGTAGGTTTATTATTAATTATTGATATCATTTTAAAGGAGCGCGAAGGAAATATGTTATACAGGGAAACTCTTACAGACCTAATAACACAATTATCGAGTGCTCTAGGCTGATTTGAAATAAACATTCGTAGCTACCCACTTAAAAACGAAAGTAAATTATATGTATGTTAAGAAATATTATTTGAATAGATGGTTATATTTTTTATGTATTTCAATAGCTATAAAAGTATGAAATTGAAACATACCTTCAATAAGATGTTTCCCTAAATGTTTGTAACTATACAAAGATGTTTCTCTAAATGTTTATAACTATACAAAGAAGATTTACAATGCATAATATAAGTACAGTATTCATTTTAACATAAATGAAACGTTTCACCTATTTATGGAGTTGTTATTGTTATAAAGCGTTGTTAATGTTGTTCCTTTGTCAGACAACTGCTTAATGTTATATTATTATTTACTTTATTATATTTTTAAGACTTTGAGTTCTATAATTGTGCCGGGTAGAAAAACATACCTTCATATTTGCCTTCTTTACATAGGGTAAACATACATTTTTATTTTCCCTCTGATTAAGTACAATTTCTTGTATTGATAGTGGATGAGGGTTTGAAGCTTTATGTGATTTTGGGTTATGTCTCCAGAAAGGTATACCTAGCACTTTCATGTTGAGAAATGTAGCTAAAACTTTAAATAACAACGTTCTCCTTTCAGCTTATTATGGCCTAGTCTACCTTTATCTATCCTATGTACACATAATGGGAAATGAAAGCCATAGAAGACAATTTTTTATTCCGTCTTCGAAAGAAATCCATAAGAGTTATGTTTTTCTTTTAAAAAAATCAATCCTGCGAAGAATATGTCATACATTTTAAGGTGCTGACTTTTCCCTCATTACTATTGACACTCTGACTTTCATAAAATAAATGTGCTTGTATTCCCACATTCACTAACCACTCTTATATTAGTTGTGCCAATGACAGTTTAAGAGCACGAAAGCATTGTACTATCTTCTTTGAAAAACTTACCCTCTAAAATGGTGTAACTCTTTATAAGTACTTTCGCTTAGAGACAAACCATTTAAAATTTAAGAAACTACTAAAGAGACGTCCAGTTAGACCTTTGCCGTTACAGCGTCGTGAATTCCAGACTTTCTATCAATAAATTGTACTTGAACTTTATTATAAAATGTTAATAAAGTTATGTTTCTTCTTAATGTTTTACTGGTTGTAGTCTAGTAATTAGTTATTCATTGTGACTTGGTTAATACATGAAAATATGTTTTCTGGCTGAATAAATTATGTGATTCGTTAGGAACTTATCTTTAGTCTTGTGTCTAGCTTTAGATACATCTTAATGGCCCTAAATGGCATTATAAGTAGCCTATAATAAAAATAAATCTAATATAGTATCTGTAAGATAATCTTCTCGTGTGAAACGTCCACCGTACGATGCAACTGCCTGTGAAAACCACCCGTTAATTTACGTTGGTAGGGACTTAAATTTCACACGTATTTTACCGTTATTAACGCACATTAAAATAATTCATGTCATTCCACATGGTGAGTTTCATCATACATGTGTTGAAACAAAATTATAATATCCCTCGAGGCCAGTTTAGCAGTAATCTCTTCATACACTTATGTCTATATTTACGCCTAGGGAAATTACCCTAAACACAGTCTGTTATTATATTACTTTTTCATTACTTCTCAAGATAATTTTTTAACAGCTTATTATTGTGTATAGTTCTATTGTAACAGTTAATAAACGATATTTAATGCAAAAAATTAAATTCAGTATTGAAAAGTATATATATATATATATATATATATATATATATATATATATATATATATACAAAATTAAAAATATAAATTGCACAATTATTTAATATATAGCACTTATAAATGACAAAACAAAAATATTTAATTGACTTCATATCATACCTTTATCTCGTGAAGCCGACTCTCTGAGAAAGTGGCACGTAGACCTATATAAAAAAAGAAAACGTAAGTGAATAGTTCTTTGAAACATGAATTTTCTTTGCGAACCATGTAATAAAAAGAATTGTGGACAACTTTTAAGATGTTTTGCTAAAACTAAAAAGTAAATTATATAAAACAAAACATTGTCCTGAAGTGTATAGTGATGAATTTTAAGACCATTAGGGCCGGATAACAACGATCCGAAAAAAACCTCAGCCTTCTCACTCAGGTACAGGATAAACAATACAGTTATTTTCCAAGTAACCCTCTCCTTTTCTGCGAAACGTGGCCGTTAATAACATACAGAAATTGAGATAAGGCTTGTACGTATTATCAGTTGTACAAAACGTATAGTTGTGTAACTAATGAAGCCATGTACAAACTGTTATTTTGTGACACTTGTTTGCGGTAATCTTACTAATCACAAAGGGCTACACTAACAATGGTAGTTTTCAAATGTTAGACTCTCATGGTTGTAGGTCATTCAAAATATTCAAATAGCACTTGAAGTCCTGTAACATATATTTATAAAGTTTATTATACAATAAAAAATAATTTAAAGATTTTAAATCGAACCACTATACAAGAGGTTGAGGGAAAGGAACAGCCTCCCATAGATTTGACCCTCAGGAGAAAGGGGGTGTGGGAGACTCAACATTTTCAAAAAGCACTTGTCTTGGTCAGCCAATAAAAAATACACTTACAGATTTAAAATCTGACTACACTACAAGAAATGGCAGCCACAAAAGTGGCTGAGTTTCATTACTTTAATGAAGAAACTATTTAACAAATATTTGTTCAAACATTATTTCAAGATTTCAAACATCAAGTGTATTTTTAATTGGCTAATCAAGATCTTTAAATGATATGCTACAAAACTATAAGTCCTATTTAAAAATGTTTATTAACCCCCGCCCACCCCTTCTCCTGATTATCACAATTTTTAGGGGCTGCCATTTTTAATAGAGGGGTCCGATTTCAAATCTTTAAATTTATCTTTCATTGGCTAATCAAAACTTTAAAATAATATATCACAAGACTATAAGTGTTATTAGAAATGTTTGAATTAACCCCTCCCCTTCCCTCAGAGGGTTATAAATATGAACACTACCATTATAAGTAAAGTCCTTCATAACTGGTAAGATTGCCATAAACAGTTTTCACATGTCTAAAATAACACAAATATTAAGGGGGTGGAGGTGTGCAACTTGCTTTTCAATCTGCCTAAATAGATATGGTACAAGGCGTTGCAAACTATTTACTCCATTTACAAATGTGTGATCTACATCCTAGGGTTCATATTTTTATACTTCATTAGGTATCCTTCGACAACTGTTAAAGTTTATCCAAAATCTCTAAACAAGTATGGACATTTTTCAGTGATTTTCGAGAATCATGGTATCATAATGTGGGTGTTTTCTTATTAATCTTACTATTTTGTCATAATTTTATAAAAATATCAAATATGTATTAGATATAAATTGGAAATAATGTTTGTGCTATCAAATTTTATGCTACATTGATTTTATTTATAACATGTATATGAAATGTTGATTTGATCAATTCATTTTTACTTAACTTCTCTCGACATTTTTACAATGTTATCTTATATGTACATAATTATCTGATTATAGTTGAATTGGAACAATATTTGAACATTCATTAGTTTTTCCACAAGACACCTTCATTGAGTAATAAAAAAACCAAAATGTGTGACACAATTAAAAAATGTAAATGTTTTTAATTCAAACAATGTTTCAGGGAACAGAATCATATCCACTTAGTTTATTTAATTCATTACCTTGTACTATCATGTACGCATTGTTAAACATTACAACACTTTTTAATTGTTTCTAAATTAACGTTCTACTTAATTTTTAAATGTATAAGGGGTGTCCCTGTAAGTAACCAGCCAAACTTCTGGAGGTCATTCCTTGGGTTAAAACAAACAAAAAATTTTATGTGTACAAATCGTCTATCTCGCTCCATTATCCGGCTCTCTGTCTGTATATGTTTTTTACTAAAAACTTAAGATCTCTAAACTTATTTAGGATAAACCCATGAAAATTGGTATGAATGTTGATCTTTATGGTGTTCATGTACTATTTAAATTTCATTATTTTACAATAATCCCTATCAAAATGCCGACCATTTAAATTGTTTAAAGCCAAATATTTTAATAACCTTAAATTTTACTAAAAACTTTTAAGTTGCAAAAAAGTTTAAGAATTTATTTCTACAAATAATTGTATAAATATTTTTAAGATTGAACTACTATTAACTGAGAAATTGCCATTTTTATCAAATAAAAATACGCTAGATATTAATAAAATTGGAAACTTTAGTAAAGTGACATTTATTTACTAAAAACTAAATACAGTAGGAGTAGGTTAGAAGTGACGTTTATTACAACACAAAATAAAAAGAACAACAAAAGAAAAAAATACTAGGGATCCTACAACATGTGCTAGAAGTGCTCACCATCCATGTCTATGCATCGTTCTAGTCGATTTCTCATAGAACTTCTCATTCGTTCAAATACACCCGGTTTCTGTCTAATCGTATTACAGCCATCCACTATTCTTTCCCATAATATTTCAATACTTCCAACAGGTGTTTTGTATACCAAAGATTAAAAAAAAAGGGTAAACCCATACAAAAACGTTCAGGAGACATGGCAGGCCACGCTACAGGACCACCACGAGATATCCTTTTGTTTCTAAAAACCCGTCTTAAGTGTAGTCTAATATCGACACTAAAATGTGCAGGAGCACCATTCTGCATAAATCACATTGAACTTCTTTCATGTAAAGGGATGTCTTCTAATAATTTGTACAAATTCTAAATATTATGCTCAGTTTAGTCTATTTGGTAAAAATACAGATCGTAAAAATTTATCTCCAATAATTCCTATCCACACGTTAAGAGAAAAACATACTTGGTGTCTGCATTGTGATGTAGCATGAGGGTTGAAATCAGCCCAAAAGTGGTTGTTATGGTAATTGAAAACACCTTCTCTTGAAAATCCTGCCTCATCGGTAAAAAAAAAAAAAATACTTGACCAGTAATAGTGGAATAAAAGCAATTTTTCCTAAAAACCATTTTCACAGATTAATTCTAGGCTGGAAGTCTCTTTCAGAAATACTTTGGCCTTGTTGAATATGATATGGATACAATTGTTGATCTTTCAAAATACGCCACGCAGAGGTTTTCTTCAATGGTATTTAATATTCTTTCTTGAGCTCTAAAAGTTGTCACTGAAACTGTAGGACCCAACTTTTCAACTTTAGCAAAAGTTCCACGCCCCCTCAGGGACCTATGAACAGTTACGAACGTTTCTCGGTGAGGGGTTCTTCGATGAGTAAATCTTTCTTCATAGAGTCGTACTGCCTCGCGTGAATTTCCATTAGCCAATCCATAAATAAAATAAATGTCTGCTAATCCTTAATTTAAATAAATAGGCATTTTGGTTCATGTAGAAACTAAATAAGATATTATATTAATACCAGTGCAACCACAAAGACTATCTCAAGAACCCCTTAACATCACTATATTTGTTTAGTAATGAACTCCAATCAATAACAAATAAAAATAGTTGTTTTCCAACAACGAACTGTCAATATTTCAGTCAGCTGATAATCATTGACTGTATGTATTTTCAATTTCCAAACCAGCTGGAAAAATCTATTTAGCACTAATCTAATTTTTAGTAAATAAATGTCACTTTACTAAAGTTTCCAATTTTATTAATATCAAGCGTATTTTTATTTGATAAAAATAGCAATTTCTCAGTTGATAGGTGTTCAATCTTAAAAGTTTTTATACAATTATTTGTAGAAATAAATTCTTAAACTTTTTTGTAACTTACAAGTTTTTAGTAAAATTTAAGGTTATTAAGATATTTGGCTTTAAACATTTTAAATGCCCGGCATTTTGATAGGGATTATTGTAAAATAATGAAATTTAAATAGTACATGAATACCATGAAGATAACTTAAATTTACATTGTTCTGTAGATAACAAGAGATATCTAACGCCTTAGGAACAGAAGATATGATCCTTCGAACTGGACTGTTAAAGAGTAGTATTTGCACATGGCAGGCGCGAATTTATTTTTATACACTTCATAATTTATTTTTATCGTGAAAATAATTATGAAGTGTTTTGCTTCTTCTTAATTTGAAAACAATTTTGCAAAATAAAAATTTAAGTTTTTTACTAGTAGCGATGAAAGGTCTCTTGTCCTATTTTAAATATTTTTGTCTGAGTATAATATCTTTTTGTGAATAAATATACGATAACACACTCTAAAAATAGGTAAGAGAGAAGACAATTCAAAATTTGACATAGACAACTTATATACATTTTTTTCTGGTATCCATCCAATGTTCCTGGTGTCCCACCCATACACGTACGGTGGTATTAACCCACCCGCCCACCCATACTCGTACTGTGGTATTGACCCACCCATACACGTACGATGGTACTTTCTTATTATGTCGAAATATAAGAATCAGTTGATAGCAACTGTTCTTTTATGGGTGGGTGGGTGGGTCAATATCAACTGTTCTTGTATGGGCGGGCGGGTGGGTCAATATCAACTATTCTTGTATGGGTGGGTTGTGGGTTTATCTTAAGATGTAGAAAAAAACTATGAGTTATTTAAAAACGTATATACAAAATTATGATTCATACCAAATTCCATGGGTTTATCTTAAATAACTTTAGAGATCTTAAGTTTTGAGTAAAAAACATATACAGACAGAGAGCCGGATAATGGAGCAAGATAGACGATTTGTACAAATGAAATTTTTTGTTTGTTTTAACCCAAGGAATGACCTCCAGAAGTTTGGCTGGTTACTTACTGGACACCCTGTATAATAATTAAATGGATAAACAACACTGATATATAATCACTAATAAAATAAATTAGCATTACTTGTACTATTCAAAATGCAATACGTAGCATACACTCTTATGTTTACAAGTGTCACAAAATTTTAGAATTGTTTTGGATGTTATAGTGTATTGTGCTAAGGCTTTCGTGAATCCAAAAACTTCATTAAGTAACCTATGAGTTATTTAAAAACGTATATACACAATAATCGGTAAAATACAGGGCGTTTCAAAAAGAATTACCCGATTTTAAATCGCTATATTTATTAGAAACTTAATACAAACATATTGTATTAAAATACTATAAAAAGAATTAATTTTACAAAAATCTACCATAAATGTTCAATATGTTCTCCATTTGAAGCACGGATGATATACAGTAAAGTCGACGGCTGAATTTCTGGTTGTTTGGGACACTTATGCACAGTTTGGGACGAATTCAGCTATCGACTAGATGTCATCCGAGTTGCAAATGGAGGACACATTGAACATTTATGATACATTTTCGTAAACATAATTGTTTTGTAAGTATTTTAATGTCCAAAATGTTTAATTCCTTGTTTCTAATAAATATAGCTATTTAAAATCGGTCCATCCTTCATTAAATGCCCTGAACTTGTTAAAACACTACATTTGTTTTTATGATGAAATTATTAAATAACTAAATGTTACTATTTTTTTCAATAGTTTCCAAATTACTGTCTTTAATTTTATACATTCGAGGCTACTTTTTAATGATACAAAGTTGTTATATATACATGCACTTCTATGAACTTTAAATATAAATATTAGATCTATAAACAGCATTAGAGTTATTAAGGGTTTCATGTTAAAGGCGGTAAGGCAATGGGAGACTTTGATAATATAACGCAACACAGGAAAGGAAAACTCCCTTCACCTTGTGAACAAGGAATTCCACTCCAACAGTTCACAAACAAACTTCTTGTGGAGCATCAAATATTACAAACACCTAACTAGTTATCTGTTCTAAAAAATGTTTTAAAATAAATGTGTACTTTATATCGTATAAAATAAAACTAAACTAATATGCCTTCTCTTGTCAAGTAAAATGCATGTTACTGTGTTCAACGAGAACAGATAGACATATATTCAAAAGCGTCACACGATTGTGTGGCTATCCTTGTGTGACACTCTGTGTAATGTGGCTTGAGTGTTATAGGTAAGCATAACTATCACATCCATGCTACAAAGCCAGCACTCCAGTTGTCTTGCACTTTATGAACAATTGTTCAGAGTAACCTTACGGGGTGTTTTCCGTTGATGTGTAATAACCCGTTATTGAAAGTACACAAGTCTTACTGAAGAGTATTATGACTAGGACCAATTAATGGCGATTCAACAAGAAGGACAAACGTAGAGAGAAATTTCTACCCGTATCGATTACGTCTCGCCCGTTAGGTTGTGCCTATGAATAGTGTTCAAAGAATCAAGTACCGACCGTCAACTCCGACGGGATCCGAACAATGGTCCTAGAAGTGGCCACTGAGCCTCGGCGATGGTATTAAAACGGCCTTTTAAGAGGGTGAGTTGATCAAAATACATCTTAATTTTCCCTTAAATTATCCCTTCAAATGACGTTGGTATAAATCCTCCATAGTGATTTTATTTTTTTTTTTTATTATTTTTTTTTTACTTACTAGTACGTTTATTACACTTACTATAATAAAGCTAGAATTGTTAAAAACATTTACGTTGATAACTACTCTAAAATTATTAATTGAAACCTTTTACTTAAGTAACATCTAAGCTATGCCTATAGGACGAGTTTATATATTTTACAAGTTCGCTTATCTACGCATCATCAAACACTTACATGAAGTATGTATAAGAAATTTTGAAATATGAGAATTGTTGTAGCTGTATCATACTTAATATAATATACAGTATGTATTTATATATAAATATTAATTATTATCTCAAACACGTCTAACATGTAAATGTGTTTCCAAAAACAGTGTGTACATCATGTCTGGTATCAACCCAGGAAATATAAATAGAATATGATTGCAAACAAAATAAGAACGATGAAATTAAATATACTTTATCAGCTGTATTTCTTTTTTAGGTGTATTTTTTATACTTGTGTATTTACCAGAAATATAAGCGTTTGAAAATGGAATATATACAACACAAAATATACGCAATATTTAGCATTTCTAATTACTTTTGTTCATATTTATATACAAATCTGCCTCTCAATTTGTTAACAAGATTCGTCAGTCAATAAAAGAGTTTTGGATACGAAATCACCGGTTGCCTGGCAACTCAATGAGAGAAAATCATATTACCTGCCTAAAGTGTCCGTCAGTAAAACGTTATTGTTCATATACTTTATGGTTATTTCTTTCATATCACTAATAAATATGTAACATTAGGCGACTTCCTGTTGACTAATAAGTCCAATATTTTAGTATTAAAAATGTGTATTGCTGTCCAAGCTACAACTCACATTTGTATGACAACTCCATTTTGTCCTTAACTATAGTCACTAAATTATACACCAAGACACAGGATAGTGACAAAATGCATACAATTTTATAGCTGATTTAAGTTTAGTTACCGATTTAAATACAATATCTGTATGGTTAATATGGTTGACTCTTTGAAGGATCTATCTCAGACTCACTCCTCCCACACTAAATTACTACAGATAGCTCCAACTACCCTTTGCATGGACACAACTCTGAAACATGATAGGTTAGCTGCACTGCTTACACATTTTCTTGCTATTCAGTGGTAATTAATTTTGACGAATATATTTCATTGGAATAACCCACAATATAAACGTTGTATGTATAGCATTATTGACTTTTTCCAATGCCAAAATATCTGCTTTACTATATTAAAATCATATTTTGTCTCCCACCCATTTATACACATTACCGATTCTCCCACTGACCAATCGACCGTCTAGACCTTTTCCGTTAATTCACTATGACTACTTGTTTATGTTAGTTAGATTTGTTTAGGTTATGTTAGATTTGTTTAGGTTAGTTAGGTTTGTTTAGGTTAGTTAGGTTTGTTCAGGTTAGGTTAGGTTAAGTTACGTTATGTTAGGTTTGTTTAGGTGATGTTAAGTTGACCTAAGTTATGGTTGTGGTAGTGAATTAACGGAAAAGATTGGACCGTTCAAGTGTCAAAATCCAAACATGCAACACCAGAGACATTGGGCTACAGTAGTCAAGTGTGAATTTAGTCATTCGGTCAGGAATAATATGCTTCTTTCAGCACACTTAGAAACCTGTCATAAACGTTATCATAAACTACACGTTGTGAAGAATGTTGGCAATGCTAGGAAATCTGGTAATCAGTACTCAAAATGATCTCCAAATAAATGGGTCTCTTAGGTAGAAAGTACATCCAGGAATTGTTAGATCTATAGTCTCCACCACATTAAACAGGCGGTGAAGTACAATGGCTGGCTTCAGGGGCATCTTATTGCCTTTGGCCACTCCACTCAGTACACTGCACCTCTCTACTGAATCAATACATGTTTGAATAGCCAAATGGTCTCTTGTATCGGTAATCTGTAGAGATAATTAGCCTGCCCACCCACTCACGCATTATGGTGGTAATGACCCATCCGAACTATCCATACACAGTGATGATGATGATGACACTCCCATCCCCTCATACACACATGATGTAGATTACCCTTACAGCCATACTTGCGTAGAAATCTCAAAATAATCAGTTCGATCGGTGTCTTATTAATAAATAAAATAAATAAAAATAAATCCACCTATACACGTGCATGGGTCATAACTCTCACACCCACCCATACACGTACCGAGGTAATGATCCTCCCACCCACTCATACACGTACGGAGGTAATGACTGGAGTGCCCATTCATACATGTACAGTGGTGACGACCCTTTTATAGGAATCCCTCCATAAACTTACAGTGGCGACGACCCTTCATTCCACTCATAATACACGTGCATGGGTCATAACTCTCCCACACACCGATACACTTACGGAGGTAATGACCCTCCCACCCACTCATACACGTTCAGTGGCGACGACTCTTCACTCCACTCATAATACACGTGCGATGGTATTGACTCACCCACCACCCATTTACGAAAATGGTAAAATTAATAGAAAAAAATCACCCCATGATTGTTTTCTACTACCCACAGTCCATTTCAACTGTGTTATAGTAAAACTAATGAATTGTTCATCATTCAGAAAGAGAGTACAATTAGCCTGTTAATCAACTTATCTTGTTTTTTTTTTTTTTTTTTTTTTTTTAGATTCGGAATAGTGTCAGTAATAATGTAGCTACCACTTATACTGAGGGGCATGAGCTACGGTGTTCACTTGAGTCAGCTAACGTCTTGATTAAGTATATTAGAGTCCATAAGTTAAAGAGGGTGGGTACAGTTTAGTATAGGAAGGATCTAATTAGACTAAATACGCTGCTTCGTTGTGAATAGATAATACAGTTCATTGTCGTTAACATAATGAGGGTAAAATAGTTAAATTAAACTCTCAGGGATTGATGCAGTTTTTGGGTGAGAAAAATTCAATTTTTTTTGTTATCGTATGAAAAGATGCTCTGTTTTGTGCTGATTAAATATATATACCTTAATATTATGCATTAGAAAAAAATAATGTTTCTAAAGGCTTGCATTAACTCAAATAGTAACTGAGGTCGTAAATAAATGGCCTTAAACAATGAGTTTATATACTGTACACATATATACGAATACTGTAGATTTTTGTAACGTTGTTTTTTTACAAATCTCGGTACAGTTTTCTTCAAAACCAGTGATCCAAATAGACTTACATTATTTCTTAATATTTACTTATATAGTATCTATAAACCGTGGTAGTATTGTTTAATGATACCAAAAATCAATTTGTACTAATAAAAAATAGTACTAATAAAAAACATAGATTTTTATAAATTTTAATATTTTTTCTTGAAACCAGTACATTTTGTTTGTAGTATAATTTTTTTTTTTATTTCAGCGCAATTTATTTAATAGTTTTACCGATATTGGTACCGAACTAACTAAATAGTTTCCCATTTAAATAGCATTGTGATCCAGAAAGTGTGTCACTTCCAACTTAATTTTTTTTATATAATTTTGATCATAATACCGCGAATAAACGCATACCGCATAATATGCAAAGTTACTATCAAAAATATAATTTAATTTACTTTAGTTCATTTATAGTTCATTTTAATGTAAATAAACATGATTTTATTACACCAATATAATGTACTGATACGCTTATAAAAAGATAAAAATGGTATATTTATTAATTTTATTCGATTTTGAGAGAACGATTCACATTGGACAATTTCCAGACACGAACTTTCTTAGTACACTAATTAACATGAATCCACTTGTTCCTCCTTAACAAACTGTGGTTTCAAAGTTATTGCTATCTCAAACTTCCAGATAGAAAATTAAAACTTCTTCAATAGATGTTGATACTGTATTATAACATTAATGTTTAGAAATCTTTGTAATTAATGACAGTAATTTGTAGAAGCAAACTACTTGTATTGATAATCAAGCATATTGTTATAATATACTTGTGTGATAATCAAGCATATTGTTATAATATACTTGTGTGGTAATCAAGTATATTGTTATAATATACTTGTGTGGTAATCAAGTATATTGTTATAATATACTTGTGTGGTAATCAAGTATATTGTTATAATATACTTGTGTGGTAATCAAGCATATTGTTACAATATACTTGTGTGGTAATCAAGTATATTGTTATAATATACTTGTGTGGTAATCAAGTATATTGTTATAATATACTTGTGTGGTAATCAAGTATATTGTTATAATATACTTGTATGGTAATCAAGCATATTGTTATAATATACTTGTGTGATAATCAAGCATATTGTTATAATATACTTGTGTGGTAATCAAGTATATTGTTATAATATACTTGTGTGGTAATCAAGCATATTGTTATAATATACTTGTGTAGTAATCAAGTATATTGTTATAATATAATTGTGTGGTAATCAAGTATATTGTTATAATATACTTGTGTGGTAATCAAGCATATTGTTATAATATACTTGTGTGGTAATCAAGCATATTGTTATGATATACTTGTGTGATAATCAAGCATATTGTTATAATTTACTTGTGTGGTAATAAAGCATATTGTTATAATATTCTTGTGTGGTAATCAAGCATATTGTTATAATATACTTGTGTGATAATCAAGCATATTGTTATAATATACTTGTGTGGTAATCAAGCATATTGTTATAATTTACTTGTGTGGTAATCAAGCATGTTGTTATAATATACTTGTGTGATATTCAAGCATATTGTTATAATTTACTTGTGTGTTAATCAAGCATATTGTTATAATATACTTGTGTGGTAATCAAGCATATTGTTATAATATACTTGTGTGGTAATCAAGCATATTGTTATAATATACTTGTGTGATAATCAAGTATACTTTTATAATATACTTGTGTGGTAATCAAGCATATTGTTATAATATACCTGTGTGGTAATCAAGCATATTGTTATAATATACTTGTTTGGTAATCAAGCATATTGTTATAATATACTTGTGTGATAATAAAGCATATTGTTATGATATACTTGTGTGATAATCAAGTATATTGTTATTATATACTTGTGTGATAATCAAGCATATTGTTATAATATACTTGTGTGGTAATCAAGCATATTGTTATAATATACTTGTGTGATAATCAAGCATATTGTTATAATATACTTGTGTGGTAATCAACCTTTTTTTATATACTTGTGTGGTAATCAAGCATATTTTTATGATATACTTGTGTGATAATCAAGTATATTGTTATAATATACTTGTGTGGTAATCAAGCATATTGTTATAATATACTTGTGTGGTAATCAAGCATATTGTTATAATATACTTGTGTGGTAATCAAGCATATTGTTATACTATACTTGTGTGGTAATCAAGCATATTGTTATAATATACTTGTGTGGTAATCAAGCATATTGTTATAATATACTTGTGTGATAATCAAGCATATTGTTATAATATACTTGTGTGATAATCAAACATATTGTTATAATATACTTGTGTGATAATCAAGCATATTGTTATAATATACTTGTGTGGTAATCAAGTATATTGTTATAATATACTTGTGTGGTAATCAAGCATATTGTTATAATATACTTGTGTGATATTCAAGCATATTGTTATAATATACTTGTGTGGTAATCAAGCATATTGTTATAATATACTTGTGTGGTAATCAAGCATATTGTTATAATATACTTGTTTGGTAATCAAGCATATTGTTATAATATACTTGTGTGATAATAAAGCATATTGTTATGATATACTTGTGTGATAATCAAGTATATTATAATTATATACTTGTGTGATAATCAAGCATATTGTTATAATATACTTGTGTGGTAATCAAGCATATTGTTATAATATACTTGTGTGATAATCAAGCATATTGTTATAATATACTTGTGTGGTAATCAACCTTTTTTTATATACTTGTGTGGTAATCAAGCATATTTTTATGATATACTTGTGTGATAATCAAGTATATTGTTATAATATACTTGTGTGGTAATCAAGCATATTGTTATAATATACTTGTGTGGTAATCAAGCATATTGTTATAATATACTTGTGTGATAATCAAGCATATTGTTATAATATACTTGTGTGATAATCAAGCATATTGATATAATATACTTGTGTGGTAATCAAGCATATTGTTATAATATACTTGTGTGGTAATCAAGCATATTGTTATAATATATTTGTGTGGTAATCAAGCATATTGTTATAATATACTTGTGTGATAATCAAGCATATTGTTATAATATACTTGTGTGATAATCAAGCATATTGTTATAATATACTTGTGTGGTAATCAAGCATATTGTTATAATATACTTGTGTGGTAATCAAGCATATTGTTATAATATACTTGTGTGGTAATCAAGCATATTGTTATAATATACTTGTGTGGTAATCAAGCATATTGTTATAATATACTTGTGTGGTAATCAAGCATATTGTTATAATATACTCGTGTGGTAATCAAGCGTATTGTTATAATATACTCGTGTGGTAATCAGGCATATTGTTGTAATATACTTGTGTGGTAATCAAGCATATTGTTATAATATACTTGTGTGGTAATCAAGCATATTGTTATAATATACTTGTATGATAATCAAGCATATTGTTATAATATACTTGTGTGGTAATCAAGCATATTGTTATGATATACTTGTGTGGTAAACAAGCATATTGTTATAATATACTTGTGTGGTAATTAAGCATATTGTTATACATACAGTACTTGTGTGGTAATCAAGCATATTGTTATAATATACTTGTGTGGTAATCAAGCATATTGTTATAATATACTTGTGTGGTAATCAAGTATATTGTTATAATATACTTATGTGTTTTATTTATTTTATTTTTTTATTTATTCATAAGACGCCGATCGTCAAGATATGGGCGAATATGGATTTCGAATGAGCGTGAAGAGTGTAGATGATCGAATGTAGTCATTGTTACAAACTAAGGCTGACTATTCCTTAGAAAGTGTCATTAATTAATAGCCCAATGACAAATGAACAGCCGGTGGTTATCAGCTGATCCTGCTCAAAATGTATTGACTCTGATTGGGATCGAACTGAGAACCTTTAGCACATGAACCAACTACGCTACAGTGTTAATCAAGTATATTGTTATAATATATTGTTGATAAAGAAAGTATATCAATTATCAACAATATTGATCCAACCAATCAATTAGTAACCATTTTATCAAATAAACCGAAAAACATTTCCATCAAACGAGAAAAACATTTCCTTTTTTTAAGTTTTTTTACATTAAATAATTTTGCTTTATCATGAAATATTCTAATTTTTATAAATTTTACAATTGTATTTAGTAAATATTGTATCTGGATACCTTTTAAATGCATATACAAGAAATACTATGCCACTTTAAATAAGATCAGTTCTAATTTAAATCCCATAACTGAGGAAGTGTCATAAACTACTTATATTTGCAATAAATGACCTGGTACATAGAGTAAACATCTTCAGTGACTTCACCTGTGCCCTTTAGGATTTGTAAATCGTTACAGCAAAAAGCTTTTGTCTCTCAGGTAGAGAAAGTTTTAAACTTGTTATTTGATGTTTGGGGTAAGAGTGTTCTCCAGACACTTCCAGATAAATGCCACGAAGTAATGGAGGCATTTTAAAAAGGGCATCATCGTCAGTTGGTTTGAAGTGTCGTGTCGGATTTTTTTAAGTGCAAAATTAGACAATAATGGAATATGCACAAAATAGTCATATGACTAATAAAAGAAAATAGTCACAAATACAAACTCTCTGATATAATTTAAACGAGTATTACCCATGAATATGACTGCTGATGCCCCTCCTAGTCACCCTACTACTAACGACTCTCTTAGTCCACCCAACTGAGGCATTTACTGGTGCTTGCCCACTAACAGGGTTGTAACAAGCAACCGTGATTGTGAGTATTTCAATAGCAGCTGCCCTACTTTCTGACCATCCCTACTTTAGGTAAATCCCTACCTCCAGTCAATCCCTAATTCCTGTCAATCCCTACTTCCTGTCAATCCCTCCTTCCAATCAATCCCTACTTCCTGCTAATCCCTACTTCCAGCCAACTCCTACTTCCTGTCAATCCCTACTTCCTATCAATCCCTACTTCCTGCCATTCTCTACTTCTTATCAATCCCTACTTCCTACCAATCCCTACTTCCTATCAGTCCCTACTTCCTACCAATCCCCTACTTCATGCCAATCCCTACTTCCTATCAATTCCTACTTCCTGTCAATCCCCTACTTTCTGTAAATCCCTACTATCGGATTTTTTTATTATACACCTCTTACTTTGCGGCGCTACTGTAATTACAAAACAAATGCTAAAAATATGACACTGTCTGTGCCCTCACCGTCATGACGAATCTGATTGAGAGTCATTTAAATCAATTATTAAAGCCCGATTGCTGTGTCCACTATATTTTCATTTTTACAGTAGTAGACTTCTTTATGATTCATGATTTACGCAAGTTTACCGAAGAATTTCAAAAGTGTTGACCATTAAATCTAAATCCTTTTGAAAAACTTCACTAACTTAAAATGTTCTACATTTTGTGACCTCATTTTTATTATATGCCTATATCAGTTCGATCGCATTCAGTTTGCAATCAAGTGGCGGATAACCAAATGGATTTAATATCTTTCCCAGAATAATTTATTATTCTGTTGAGCAATTTTTCAAGCAACCACGACACTTTAAATTGAAATGCACATTTGAAGGAAAACGATTAACAACAAAAATAATTGTAATTTGGAACGATACGCTGAAACCAGGACTGCTTAGTTCAATACTGATACTACAAGGATAAAGGCTGTCTGGTAATACAGGTTCAGTTATTAATGAACGAACGTACAAAAATGTATATCTGTAATTGATCATATAAGAAACAATTATGCACTTTTGTACCTAAAACAATATAAAACAGATTTGACGCTCGACAAAAATGGATCCACTACAAAGTACAGCCTCTGTTGGTCATGCCAGCCGGCGAGCCGTAAAATACTAATTTTTAACTTAAAACTGTAAATAAAAATATTAGTAAGGTTTATTATGGCCATTATTATAATCTATTGAGTTCAGTCAGTAGTTATTTTTATTTCAGTGAAAAAATTATTTCCGTTATCGAAAATATTAAGGAAATGTAAGGAGCCTCGAAAAAATCAATAACGTAGTAACGGTTACTTATTTCATCATGAGATTTCAGTATTCTACACCTAATAGCACCTAATCACACTAATAAAACAAGAAAAAAATGTATCTCGAATACTTTTTTTAAGATAGTTCAAAATCACTAGTTTTACAAAGATGAGAGAAACCCGTGTTTTTTTAGTTGTAACTCACATAAGATTTAACATGTAAAATAAAAATTAAAACCCTTTGGCACTGTTATAAAGTAAATTAAACACTGAACATGAATATAAGATTAGATATTTGTTAGCATTTGATTCGTAAATACAGTAGTGCCGTAAAAGCAGGGGTCTATAATAAAAAATCCGATAGTACATCCTGTCAATCCCTACTTCCTGTCAATCCCTACGTCCTGTCAATCCCTACATCCTGTCAATCTCTACTTTCTGTCAATCCCTACTCTCTAACCTTCCCTACTTTCTGTCAATCCCTACTTTCTATCCATCCCTACTTTCTGTCCATCCATACTTTCTGTCCATCCCTAATTTCTGTCCATCCCTACTCTCTGTCCATCCCTACTTTCTGTCCATCCCTACTTTCTGTACATCCCTACTTTCTGTCCATGCCTAATTTCTGTCCATCCCTACTTTCTGTCCATCCATACTTTCTGTCCATCCCTACTCTCTGTCCATCCCTACTTTCTGTCCATCCCTACTTTCTGTCCATCCCTACTTTCTGTCCATCCCTACTTTCTGTCCATGCCTACTTTCTGTCCATCCC
The DNA here is from genome assembly GCA_035578905.1 of Stictocephala bisonia. Taxonomy (NCBI): domain Eukaryota; kingdom Metazoa; phylum Arthropoda; class Insecta; order Hemiptera; family Membracidae; genus Stictocephala; species Stictocephala bisonia. The sequence continues at coordinate 3,215,403 of JAQJVL010000029.1, forward strand.
TACACTCTCTGTTCATCCCTACTTTCTGTTCATCCCTACTTTCTGTACATCCCTACTTTCTGTCCATCCCTACTTTCTGTCCATGCCTACTTTCTGTCCATCCCTACTTTCTGTACATCCCTACTTTCTATCCATCCCTACTTTCTGTCAATCCCTACTTCCTGTCAATCCCTACGTCCTGTCAATCCCTACATCCTGTCAATCTCTACTTTCTGTCAATCCCTACTCTCTAACCTTCCCTACTTTCTGTCAATCCCTACTTTCTATCCATCCCTACTTTCTGTACATCCCTAATTTCTGTCCATCCCTACTTTCTGTCTATGCCTACTTTCTGTCCATCCCTACTTTCTGTCCATGCCTACTTTTTGTCCATCCCTACTTTCTGTCCATCCATACTTTCTGTCCATCCCTACTCCCTGTTCATCCCTACTTTCTGTCCATCCCTACTTTCTGTCCATCCATACTTTCTGTACATCCCTACTTTCTGTCCATCCATACTTTCTGTCCATGCCTACTTTCTGTCCATCCCTACTTTCTGTCCATCCATACTTTCTGTCCATCCCTACTCTCTGTTCATCCCTACTTTCTGTCCATCCCTACTTTCTGACCATCCCTGCTTTCTGACCATTCCTACTTTCTGTCCATCCCTATATTGATCACTTCAATATATTAATGGTTCACGCAATAATATACATAGAAATATCGAGTGTGTTAAATTGCAACAAAATCTGTTTTATGAATACAGCTGTACCGTTGTTAGTAGACAGTTAAAAGAGGATTTATCATTACGAGTATATTGATACAAAAGTTATAACAAATATAGGAGGATATTTCTGATTTAATGCCGATTTCCTCGTTAAGTACATTTTTAACGCAGTTTACTAAGTTAGATGTAAGGTCATTCACTACATATTAGATCATGAAAAGGATGTTAAAATACTAAATTGGATTAATATAATATATCCGTTGTGAAAATGAGTCAGTCATCTCATACTTTAGTGTGATATTTCAAATCGTCATACCCCTTTATAAGCTTTACATCAATCAAACGCACTCCTAAATAGATTTTAACAAATCTCATGTTTCTTACTGTATATAGAGCATGGTGTTCAGTTAAAAGACTTAAAATTCATAAATATAATAGTACGGTTTAGTTCCTAAAATGTAAATACTTCTTAATCGATCTGTTTGGCATTCATTATAGTTTTATTTTCATATAAGTCTTAAATATTAATTAGACTTAAATAAAGTAACTATAAACAATAATTATTTCTCTTATTGACTATTTATTTAAAATCATAACTTATTTTATATTTTTTCGAACTAAACAACGTGTTTCGGAGTCCACGTAAAGCTATAGGTCCCTTAGTTGCCCTGTCTAATGTGCTATTAATAAATTACACTTCCTGAGGAACAGTTCACCTTAGTTAGTAACAGTGATTACATTCGTTCATCTACACTCATTACACTCATCACACTCATTCGCCCCTCATATTTGGCCATATCTCTACCATCGGTGTCTTACTAATGAATAATGAATACATTTTTCCATGAATGAAAATGTATTTCTCAACAACTAAATAATAAATAGAATAGAATATAATCGTGGGGGTAACAAAATTCCGAGGTGCTCCTAACCTTTGACACAATTACGTCACCTAAGATCTTAATTAATAGCGGTGTCCTGTTACACCACAGTTACTCCCACTGTAAAGTTCAAATTCCCTAGTCGTACAACTACCCCATATGTTGTTCTTGACTTGGCAATATTTCACAGATGTTTCCAACAATACAACATGGTAATCCCTAGCAACAAAGGCACTTTGTCTCTACCCTAGCAACACGCTGAACTATCATTTGTTCTGCACATGTTCTCTAGATGGCAATAAGCAGAGATTTCCAAGTTTACGATGACAGAAACACTGGACATTCATTCCTTTACAGATTGAATGGTTTATTGTCTATAAATGTATAATATGATAATACTGTATGTACATGGATTGCAAGTAATATAATCTATTGATCAACATTCCAATACAAAACCAGTACAGAACATTAGTTTATTACTTACAATATTTTTATTCATCTCAAACTTCAAAATATCTTAACATAGTTATTGAAATATTCAAGTTTCAGTAATTGTGCACTTTCTAGTCGCTTCTGAAAAAAACTATTTCTTGTTGAAAATGTGGTGAAGAATGAGTTTTGTCTGAGGTTGATTTCAACCGCAGAAGTTTGTTTTTTACCGAAATATCTAAACCTAGTTTGTTATCTGATAGTGTAAAAACCAACTTTTAAAAATCGTTATTTAATAAAAAAAATGTTACTTTATATTTTTTATGCTGAACACGAATATGGTGAGTAATTGGCTTTTCAATAAAATTAATTTCCAGACCTGGAAAATACACTTCTTACTTACCTAACCAAACATAACATTACTTATCGTAATGGTCTCTGTACTAAACAATAAATAATAATTTGCCTAAAATTTCGTTTGCCTGGCCTTAAGGACGGCCGTCCCTCCGGTCTGAATATAGGTAAACTTGGTTTTTGTGGTCAATAGTTGGTGTTGATAATGATGGCGTAATGGCCGCTAATCACGATTAGCCACATTATGAGCTTTTGCATTATATTTCGAAAAATAATTATTATAGACCAAAATCGGGGTTTTTACGTATTCAGCGCAAAAAACACATAAAATTTAAAAAAATATGATTAAAATATAATTTAAGTTAACAGAAATATACAGTCCAAGTAAACGTCACACAACACAAATTTATTACAATATAAGCACAAAATGCACAAATATATTACAATACAAGTACAAAATGCACGAATATTATGGTGACCGATTTCGAATATTATCTTTTGTGATTCTTTTTTGAATCCCTCTGGTCAAAGGAAGGTGAGTGTGGTTCACCGAAATCGATCACCATAATTTTCGTGTATTTTGTACTTGTATTGTAATATGTTTGTGCATTTTGTGCTTATATTGTAATACATTTGTGTTGTGTGACGTTTACTTGTCATGTATATGTGCCAACATGTATTATGCTAATTAAAAAACTTACGGAAATATGTCAAAAATAATCAAAGTTGTGATGTATTTTTTTTTTTTAATATTTGGTAAAATCTTTTATTTCCGCAGAATAAAAATAATATCTAGTGAAAATATAGCCAATTCAGGCATATTTTTCCAATTTTATTTGGCGGCAAGAAACCGCATGGTAACCAAAATCTCTTCCGGCCATCTAAACTATCGATCTCCAAAAAAAAATACCCAGAATAAGCTAGTTTGATAGATAGCAACTCACTAAGTGTCTATATTATAGTTATTTATTTTTTGCAAAGTGTTAAATGGTGCCAATAACGTTAATTTATAGAAAATATCTCTCAAGCAACTAGGTCAAGATACCCCAAAACATTTCCATGTTCAGTATGTTACCATTTACCAGAACAACCACTCCCTCGACACTCAACTACCAGTGGCAATACGTTCCTATAGAGCGACAGCATCCTGTCCTAGTACAATGAGTTATTTTTTTAAACTTTAATTTTTCTACTAATTTTTAGGGGCTGACGCCCACAAGAAAGTCCTACAGTTGCATTCCAAATAAGATATACTATAATTCATCAAACCGACAAACCACCTGGACTCCACTAAACAAGTAATTATTTCGTGCAGAAAATCTATAAAACTACATACGAGATTGAAATGGTATCGTAATATCTCTCGTACAAGTAGTAGTAAAAATCCTTCAAGTACAATACGGTAACAAAATATAGATGATTAATTTGATCAAAATGAAGACAAGCGTTTTGAAAGTATGTGCCAGGATGTGCTTAATTTTATAAGTTTTTTTAAACTTGATAATGTATATATTAGGAATGGCTTGACCAGATGAGTAAATATTTTATTTAGTTCTATGTATATAAGGATGTTTAGAAAATATATCTTGAATTGTTCAAAAAATGTATACTAAACTAAGAAATCTTTACTACAACTAGTTAGTATTGGAAATAACATGATTAGCATTTTAGTTGCCTATTGTTTTTATTTATTTTTTTTATTTATTCTTATGGCACCGATCATCAAGATATGGGCGAATATGGATTTTTAATGAGTTTGATGAGTGTAAATGAGCGAATGTAGTCATTGTTATAAACTAAGGCCGACTATTCCTTAGAAAGTGTCATTAATTAATAGCCCAATGACAAATGAACATCGGTGGTTATCAGCTGATCCCTTTCAAAATCTGTTACGACTCTGATTGGGATCGAACTGAGAACCTTTATCTTATGATTTAACCAACTAAGCTACCGACCAATCGATAAATGTTTACAAAACCCTCCGCAATATGTTCTTATTATTGATTAAATATTGCATATCACACTAATAGTTTACACTAACTAAAATTACCAAGCATTCAATTTACGACTTAGCCTTATTTAAATTCGATAAACTATTTGCACTAACTTATATAAGTCTGGATATGCCTAATAGATGGGGTAGAGAATTAAAAAAAATGAAATTAATTTCGTTTTACATGTAATTCACCCTTGTGTCAAACAGGGTTTTAAGAAAACCAGATATTTTTAACTACTGGTTAAAAATATTTATCAATACTTGTTCGTACGGTAAATATTTCAAAATAAACATTTTTGAAATATTTATTTCAAAGTAAAACAACATTTTTGTAAATTATATACAAATAAATACTATTGATGCAACGGCTACCAAACTTTTATTAATTTTTTAACCACCAAATGGTGTTTAGCAATAATTACTTTTAATTAAATATATCACTACATTAATGCATGTAATAACATAATACGGACAACGCCCACTTAAGCCAAAACACGGTTTTCAGCTGTCATTTATCGAAAAATAATGTTTACCTTTGTGCTGACAAATAAAATATTTGTGGCAGAAAATGTGTATTTTAGTTAATAAGTAAATTTGAGGTATTTCGTAAAAACAGATTAATCACGAACAGACGACCATAAAAGTACTTTATAGGACTTTTATTCATGAGACTTCTTTGAGCCAAAGAATAATCTCCCGAATCATGACTTTCTTTTAAAATAACATTATTGAAAATTTGTTGAGTAAATTTTAGCTATAGTTATTGCAAGACGATTTTCCTGCACACAGTAGTTAATGAAGTCTACTCACTGGATGAGTGTTTCAGGTATTTAAATGGAGTTTGAGAATATCAACAATAGCTATAAGTGGAACAATATTTCTTGGACTATACCTTTGGTCGTACTACCATTATAAAAACCTACGGCACCTAATAACTTATATTTCACTATTCACAGTAAAATCTTTAGTAATTCCCATTTGGTTTGCTTACCTGAAGTTCTTAATTGAATAGCTAAATGTCTGGAGTTGAAATATGACACTTTCGTTTATTCATTATTTGAACTGTTGGCAGATAGCGTTATTATCTTTAATCTTTATAGTTCAGTTCTTAAATGGTAAACTGTATTTTGTAGGAATGACAAGTTATTTAATCTTTACCAAACACATGTCACCCTTCAGGTGAGTGATAACATCTAACACTAAAATCTACCAAAGGCTACACAAAAATATTTTTCTTTTTTTTTGCATAAATATTAGTTGATATATTCACACATCAAGAAAACAGAAAGAGTAAATGTTATATTCAATCTGTGTTAATAATCTTTGAACCTGCTCGTTTATGTATGACGATATCAATTTTAAAACAAAGTATTCTTTGCATCAGTGAACTATATTCGTTCTTTTAAAAGTTTTTCAAACCAATCTCAGTGGAAATTCAATATCTGTGACGCGACAAACACCACAAGCCAGATTGAACTTGTGGAGGAAGTTGATTGGATTGATGTTCTGTACATCTGTGACGACAAATATCACAAGCCACATTGAACTTGTGGAGGAAGTTGATTGGATTGATGTTCTGTATATGTCTGACACGACTAATATCACAAGCCAGATTGAAATTGTGGAGCATGCTGTTTGGATTCATCTTGAATCTGAAAAGATACTAAGCTGTCAAATATTTCTAACCAAAATAATTTATTTATTTTTTATTTAAATAATTATGTAACATCAACTAGAACAAGAACTATATATATTTTAAGTAACAATGTATTATTATTATTATAATTTCAGGTGCATCCTCCAAATTAATTCGGGTTAAAAAAAGATTATAGTTTTAAAATGTTTAAATAATGATGAGCTCTGTTACTATAACAAGAAAAGTCTCTTGTTATAAATTTATAGTAATAAATGTGTTATAAATTGTTGACAATAAACAGTACTCCATCAGTCTTTTAGGAAAAAGCTAGTTTTAATAATAAACTATTTTTGAAACGATCAATGTCTTTATAACAAATTTTACTTAACTTTAAATGTATTATAAAGAGTGTATTATTTTAATGATTAAAATGAGCATTTTCACTGCAGTTTTAAAGAAAATAATGCTTTATTAAGATTTGTTATTTGAGTCATATCAAAATACAGTATATGCTAAATAAAGAATACGTTTAAACCATTTTTATCACATCCACACAAGTACAGTTGTATCTTCATAAAGACAATTACATACAAAGAAAAATAAGAAACTAAGAATTTGTTAGTCTTATCCCCAATTATACTCGTATTTTTAACTTAACTAGAAACTAATTAAATATAAAATATTTTCTATTATTGTTGTATTATTAACATAATAAATTTTAAATCTGGATTAGTAAGTTTGACGAAGAATAATTACTGTTCAAAAAGTGTTTAAATTATAATAAAAGTGCTCATTTCCTATACAATATTTCACTCACTCACCACGCCTTAATATTACTCCCCACCTCTCCACATTTTACATATTAGAATCACCACGTTTTTAAATCGCTATTAGAGTGCCGTAACTTTAATATTCGTTATCAATAGAGATATTAAAAGCCTGAATTTTTTAAGGCCCCCTTAGTAGTATAATATGGGAGTTCTGACTCAAAGTGACGTCACGTCAGACCGCTACCAGGACAGGGTCAAAGGTCACCGCCTATCTGTTATCAGCCACGTGTTGACCTTGAGGTCAAGTTTACTATTGTTTACAACTGTTATCAGCCACGTGGTGACCTTGAAGGTCTATTTTACTACGAGCACGTGGACCCCCCGCAACGTTGTCCTAGGTCAGTGTTGTTTTGGTGTGACGTCACACCGTTTTCGCGCTCTTTCGTCTGCTAGTAGTATCAGCTGATGTGGTGCCATATGGTGAAAGATGCACAAAAAAATAATGTTTTTCTTAAAATGTACTAACTGTGTTTTTTCCACAACAGTGTTACCAACTCGCACGATTAATTGTAGAAAAAATATATGTCAGTGCTGCCAACTCACACGATTTATTACATTATACTATAATAAATACATATACGATTATTAAAAATTATTTCTATATTAAATACAAACGTGTCGGGTGTTACAGTAATATTATTTTAATTCGTTATCCTTTTATATCCTTTTCGGTTGCGAATAAATACGTTAAAACGATCGTCAAGTATTAGGAGAACAGAACTTGGTAAGATTTCTGAACTCGGCCGTTGATATCATGAGCGCGCTATCATATCGCATGACCCTAGTGTCAGCCGGCGCGCGCTTTATCAGCCCGCTTTTCTTGGCAACAATTACGGTTTCTCTTCACTTCTGCTAGCCTAATACTCTATTTATTTTAAAACCTCTAAAATCGTTCACCTGAGCTAAACAAGGTATAATATGTTTAAATAAAATTAATTGAAGGATTGTTCTTAACCAGTCAACGTCTTTTTTCCCCTGATTTAATCCTATAAAGAGTATTTGAATTATAGTTTTCATACATATAGTAGATGATATTCATATAATAATTAATATTTGTATTTTCGAAAACTCTATGAAAAAAGACGTGCTTTAATTAAAGTGTATTTTTTTTTCTTGTTACACAGTATACAGTATTAATTTGAATTATAATAGTAATATTTTGTATTTTATATAGTATTAATTTGTTCTGATAATTAAAGTGTATTTTTTTCTTGTTACACGGTATACAGTATTAATGTGAATTATAATAGTAATATTTTGTATTTTATATAGTATTAATTTGTTCTGATAATTAAAGTGTATTTTTTTCTTGTTACACGGTATACAGTATTAATGTGAATTATAATAGTAATATTTTGTATTTTATATAGTATTAATTTGTTCTGACCGTTTAACATATGAACCAGAGGGTTTTTTCTTCTTGTAGTTGTATAGTTTTCATGTATTAAATATTTAATTTAGTATTTAAAAATCATAAGGTAAAATACTATTCTATGAATTTAAATAGTACCTACATATAGTATGCGATATTCATATAATAATTAATATTTATATTTTCGAAAACTCTATGAAAAAGGACAGGTTGTGCTTCAATTAACTAGTGTATTTTTCTTGTTACACAGTATTCAGTATTAATTTGAATAATAATAGTAATATTTTGTATTTTATATGATGTATTAATACTATATAACTCAGTGTAAAGTTAGTTTTTTCCTATTTTGTAAAAGATAACTAAACAGATAAAACAATAATTTATAATTCCGCTAATAACTACATAGTGAATGAATGTTACATGGTATGCTACTAGTTCATAAAATGGTCTTTTTGCTTATGACTGATTTTAAGTTTATAACTTATTTGTTGGTAAACATTATAAAACAAATACACATGCCAACACTAAGGGGAAAATGTATATTACAAAACAAATACGACCAACTTAATTACATTGAACTGGTGTCAGTCCATTTATAAATATACACTTATGTAAATGTTTTTTTGTGTGTGATCCTTAATGATCGACTTCTTTTAAATTACAAACTAAAACGACTTAGACTAGAATATACAAGCCTTGTAAATATAATACACTTCTGAGATAACCATTATGAGTATGGTTGTAACTTGCTTTATAGTGCTTTACATATTATTGTTTAATAGTCTGTATATCTGATCAAATATTACATATTTTGAATGGACAAAAACGTTCATATACAACAATTATAAAAGGACAATCATTTTAATACTTCATTTTTTATAAATACATATATTTATTTCAAATAATCTTTTTTACGATACCAGACAATGGTGTATATTAGACTAATGGATCATGAATGATTAGACAATACGCTGCTGTATCCTTTGGTATATCGGTATAAAGGTGTCTTCTCTTGGAAAGTCAGTTTATCGAAACAAGGCTGATCATCAGCAACTATGTAGTATGACAATTAAAACCTTGTATACATATAATATAAAATTTATTTATTTCCATTGAAACTATCATATGGATAGTACTTGCTGTTCAAGTACAGTTTTAAAATATCTGAGTTACAATAATCCACCTCAATGACCTCATAAATGTGAATTAATACAAGTCATCAACATCGCAAAAATGTATGAATCAATCGATTTCTTTTAAATAGCCAACTAAATTAGTTTAGGATAAAAATGAAGGTATTATACAAATGATACACTTCTTATATCACCATTAGGATGTTATACATAAGAGCATCAAATAAAATGTTAGTCTAAAATGCTTTACATATTAGAGCTTAGAGTTCTGTAAATATAACTAGACATTAAATGAAGGAAACATTTTTTTATTTCTCAAAGAGGAGATCTTCATACGTATTCAACTACTCTATTAAAACTTAGCGAAACGATTTAAATATGAATGACACTATGTTTAAGCAGGTTTTTCCTATTTTGTAAAGATAATCAAACGGATAAAACAATGCTGCTATTAGTTCATAAAATGGTCTTTTGCTTATGACTGATTTTAAGTGTATAAATTATTTTGGTAAACATGTCAAAACAGATATGACCAACTTCGTTACATAGAACTGGTGTCAGTCCATTTAGAGATATACACTTATGTAAATGTTTTTTGTATAATCCTTATTGCTTGACTTCTTTTAGATTACAAAATAAAACGACTTAGTCTAGAATATACAAGCCTTGAAAATATTAAATATTTTTTAAATGGACAAAAATGTTCATTTGTCAAATAACGGATATAAATTCATATACAACAATTATATCATACTTGAGCCAAACTATTAAAATTAAAGTTCATCAACGACTGTAAAGATAATTTATATAGTCAAATATTTGGGTAAATAAAACATTATACGAGATTGTTCTGTTAAGAAAAATATTCTTATTCTTTATTCTTTTACAAATTTTTCACATATTTATTTACAAATAATGTCCTTGCTCAGAATCTTTGAACTTGTGATTCTTCAACTCCTTTCAGCTCGGCCATTAGTCTGTTGTAGAGTTCTTCCCCACACTCTTTAGGACCGATGCTTTCAAATAATTTAATAAATGAGTATTCGTGATTTCTAACTTTGTTGCAAACGTAACAATCAGGACCACAAGTAGCTGTTTCTGTATGGTCCCTCTTAAATTTTATATTTTCTACATCGTCGACCAGTTCAGCCATTCTTTGAAGTTTTTCTTCAGCTTCTGGACTCCAGCTAGGTTTTGCAAATCTCAGCTCAAACATGACCATCAGCAAGTTTGTATACATTGTACCTATGTTGTTACCCGGAGTGTGATATAGTGTCTGAACAATACCTTTATGTAACCTGAAAACTGCATTGAAAAAGTGGTGGGTGGATAGTAACAGATTTATATAAAATGTTTTCAAAATCAAACGGTTATGCTTAAATAGGATCCAGAAGTTGTTATTTTATCTTAAAGATACTGTTTCATACAAACAGTTCACTCTTAACAAGTGTGATAATATTTATAAGTCACATATGTTTACTATAGTGCAGACAATTTTCAATAAATTAATAATACCGGTTTTTGAAGCTAAAAATACACATACGAATGAAAATAACTTACGTTAAATTTCAATACCATAACACATATAAAAAGTCTTGTGATATTTTAGTTATTTTTAGTATAATAAAAATTAAAGAATATGAAACTAAATCAACTGCCATGATGCTATTAAAATGAATCTCAGCCATTTTACAGTTGTATTATTTTTTGTCTTTAGTTAGCATACATTTTTATTTATTTTTTCCCAAAAAACTTGATATGATTTGTTTGTAACGTGGTTACTTTTAGTTGACAGCTATTGTAAAACTATACATTGTGAAGCCCAATAAATGAATTTGAATGTGAAGTGCAGTTGAACATTCAATACTTTCCCTTTCATCCAAATAATGAACTTTATACTTAAGGTAGCACTAAAAAACCATATACTGTACGAACAAAACTATACTTTGTCTAGCTATATAAATAATACAAATGTACATAACTAAACTTTATATTCGTATAATACATTTAAGTGTGTAGGATTAACATAATGAACTTAGGTATAGGGTATTTATTTTATTTTACGATACCTATTTACGTTGTATTCATGTTATTTATGCATTTAATGTGGAATGGAAACTGTAATTTAGATAATAATTTATTTCTCAAACACAGTGAATTATTAGCATTGATATTAAGTAACACTCAAATAATAATATGGAATGCAAACTATAAATTACTTTCAAAGCTAATTCTCATTCACTTTGTCTGATTAGAATTGATATTAAGAGGCATTCAAAATAATTCATATGACGTTTGTATAAATAAAACCATATGTCTATTTTAAACTAGCCAGGCCAGATGATTAAGGCAATGAGGAAAGAACAAAGTAACCCAAATGCCATTAAAAGACAAATAGAGCACACTTATTGTAGTAATGTATTACAAATAAAGTAACCAAAACCACAATTGTTAAATGTAATGTTTGTCGTTGCCTTAAATAAATGAGAATTGTAATTTTGCATTTCATTGTTTTCTCTGAAATATATTTTTCCATGCCAAGGAAAATAACACATATGTTTTAATTGTCTATGTTACAATAGAAATGTGTTGTTGCGTAATATTTAAAATAATTAGTAGCAGTTTAAAACGTTCAACTGTTTATTATCCTCCAACTAAATTGTTGTACATTACAAGTTATGTGTTCTGAATAAGTAATTTATTGATATGTTTAATGTTTAAGGCTTGAAGATAAATAAAACATATTACTTATAGTAAAATTTCTTTATTCAAATTATTAATATAGTAAAACACAGTTAGTTTGAATACATACTATCTATTAACATAGCTTTATTCATTAAAATTATACGCATATAATACAATTTTAAAACAATCGTTATAAACTCAATTTGTCCTACTTCAAATCTACGTTTAGTTTGAAATATAATGCATAATTTACATTACGTTTTAAACTTTAATTTTTACTATTTTAATTAAAGAATATCACATAGACAGATAGAGTAGCTTACGGTAACTTTTTAGTGCAACTTCATTGAATTCGAACTGTACACATACATATTAAAGGGGCTTATAATACTAAGTATACTGTATAATTTATAATTTTTATTGTGGATATTTAATTTAAAACAGGAAATCTAATATTTTAAACTATTTTGTTTTATAGGATATTAGTGGTATTCAACATTCATAAAATATTGAATTGTAAACGCGTAGTTTATTAAATGCTTTTGTAAAGTCTGCAACGATATGTGCTATCGTTTAGAGTATAATATAAAACAACTCTACCACTCATAATGATCAGTTGAGAGGTAATTGTTAAATGATCAGTTGAGAGGTAAATGATCAGTTGAGAGGTAAGTGAAATGAAGTATCAGATTCATACTAAATTTTTTTAAATGATGCAAATTATAAAATTTTAATGTTACTTTATGTCTCATGCACTGTCTTATTAGTAAATTGAGAATTTGCAATATTATATTCGTATTATTTATAGGAAAACAAAAATATGACAATTTAATTACGTTTATGTATGTAAATAAAATACGATTGGTTCTCATAATCAGTTTGAATGCAAAATAGTTAACCTTAGCACTATGACCTGTACTAATAAGTCAAGAAAACCATAGATAAAGTAAGAGGCCAACGCTAAAATTGTTTGTTATAGCATAAGTAAAAATTGGATTTCCTGTTTTAAATTAAATATCCACAATAAAAATTATAAATTATACAGTATACTTAGTATTATAAGCCCCTTTAATATGTATGTGTACAGTTTGAATTCAATGAAGTTGCACTAAAAAGTTACCGTAAGCTACTCTATCTGTCTATGTGATATTCTTTAATTAAAATAGTAAAAATTAAAGTTTAAAACGTAATGTAAATTATGCATTATATTTCAAACTAAACGTAGATTTGAAGTAGGACAAATTGAGTTTATAACGATTGTTTTAAAATTGTATTATATGCGTATAATTTTAATGAATAAAGCTATGTTAATAGATAGTATGTATTCAAACTAACTGTGTTTTACTATATTAATATTTTGAATAAAGAAATTTTACTATAAGTAATATGTTTTATTTATCTTCAAGCCTTAAACATTAAACATATCAATAAATTACTTATTCAGAACACATAACTTGTAATGTACAACAATTTAGTTGGAGGATAATAAACAGTTGAACGTTTTAAACTGCTAGTAATTATTTTAAATATTACGCAACAACACATTTCTATTGTAACATAGACAATTAAAACATATGTGTTATTTTCCTTGGCATGGAAAAATATATTTCAGAGAAAACAATGAAATGCAAAATTACAATTCTCATTTATTTAAGGCAACGACAAACATTACATTTAACAATTGTGGTTTTGGTTACTTTATTTGTAATACATTACTACAATAAGTGTGCTCTATTTGTCTTTTAATGGCATTTGGGTTACTTTGTTCTTTCCTCATTGCCTTAATCATCTGGCCTGGCTAGTTTAAAATAGACATATGGTTTTATTTATACAAACGTCATATGAATTATTTTGAATGCCTCTTAATATCAATTCTAATCAGACAAAGTGAATGAGAATTAGCTTTGAAAGTAATTTATAGTTTGCATTCCATATTATTATTTGAGTGTTACTTAATATCAATGCTAATAATTCACTGTGTTTGAGAAATAAATTATTATCTAAATTACAGTTTCCATTCCACATTAAATGCATAAATAACATGAATACAACGTAAATAGGTATCGTAAAATAAAATAAATACCCTATACCTAAGTTCATTATGTTAATCCTACACACTTAAATGTATTATACGAATATAAAGTTTAGTTATGTACATTTGTATTATTTATATAGCTAGACAAAGTATAGTTTTGTTCGTACAGTATATGGTTTTTTAGTGCTACCTTAAGTATAAAGTTCATTATTTGGATGAAAGGGAAAGTATTGAATGTTCAACTGCACTTCACATTCAAATTCATTTATTGGGCTTCACAATGTATAGTTTTACAATAGGCTGTCAACTAAAAGTAACCACGTTACAAACAAATCATATCAAGTTTTTTGGGAAAAAATAAATAAAAATGTATGCTAACTAAAGACAAAAAATAATACAACTGTAAAATGGCTGAGATTCATTTTAATAGCATCATGGCAGTTGATTTAGTTTCATATTCTTTAATTTTTATTATACTAAAAATAACTAAAATATCACAAGACTTTTTATATGTGTTATGGGTATTGAAATTTAACGTAAGTTATTTTCATTCGTATGTGTATTTTTAGCTTCAAAAACCGGTATTATTAATTTATTGAAAATTGTCTGTACTATAGTAAACATATGTGACTTATAAATATTATCACACTTGTTAAGAGTGAACTGTTTGTATGAAACAGTATCTTTAAGATAAAATAACAACTTCTGGATCCTATTTAAGCATAACCGTTTGATTTTGAAAACATTTTATATAAATCTGTTACTATCCACCCACCACTTTTTCAATGCAGTTTTCAGGTTACATAAAGGTATTGTTCAGACACTATATCACACTCCGGGTAACAACATAGGTACAATGTATACAAACTTGCTGATGGTCATGTTTGAGCTGAGATTTGCAAAACCTAGCTGGAGTCCAGAAGCTGAAGAAAAACTTCAAAGAATGGCTGAACTGGTCGACGATGTAGAAAATATAAAATTTAAGAGGGACCATACAGAAACAGCTACTTGTGGTCCTGATTGTTACGTTTGCAACAAAGTTAGAAATCACGAATACTCATTTATTAAATTATTTGAAAGCATCGGTCCTAAAGAGTGTGGGGAAGAACTCTACAACAGACTAATGGCCGAGCTGAAAGGAGTTGAAGAATCACAAGTTCAAAGATTCTGAGCAAGGACATTATTTGTAAATAAATATGTGAAAAATTTGTAAAAGAATAAAGAATAAGAATATTTTTCTTAACAGAACAATCTCGTATAATGTTTTATTTACCCAAATATTTGACTATATAAATTATCTTTACAGTCGTTGATGAACTTTAATTTTAATAGTTTGGCTCAAGTATGATATAATTGTTGTATATGAATTTATATCCGTTATTTGACAAATGAACATTTTTGTCCATTTAAAAAATATTTAATATTTTCAAGGCTTGTATATTCTAGACTAAGTCGTTTTATTTTGTAATCTAAAAGAAGTCAAGCAATAAGGATTATACAAAAAACATTTACATAAGTGTATATCTCTAAATGGACTGACACCAGTTCTATGTAACGAAGTTGGTCATATCTGTTTTGACATGTTTACCAAAATAATTTATACACTTAAAATCAGTCATAAGCAAAAGACCATTTTATGAACTAATAGCAGCATTGTTTTATCCGTTTGATTATCTTTACAAAATAGGAAAAACCTGCTTAAACATAGTGTCATTCATATTTAAATCGTTTCGCTAAGTTTTAATAGAGTAGTTGAATACGTATGAAGATCTCCTCTTTGAGAAATAAAAAAATGTTTCCTTCATTTAATGTCTAGTTATATTTACAGAACTCTAAGCTCTAATATGTAAAGCATTTTAGACTAACATTTTATTTGAAGCTCTTATGTATAACATCCTAATGGTGATATAAGAAGTGTATCATTTGTATAATACCTTCATTTTTATCCTAAACTAATTTAGTTGGCTATTTAAAAGAAATCGATTGATTCATACATTTTTGCGATGTTGATGACTTGTATTAATTCACATTTATGAGGTCATTGAGGTGGATTATTGTAACTCAGATATTTTAAAACTGTACTTGAACAGCAAGTACTATCCATATGATAGTTTCAATGGAAATAAATAAATTTTATATTATATGTATACAAGGTTTTAATTGTCATACTACATAGTTGCTGATGATCAGCCTTGTTTCGATAAACTGACTTTCCAAGAGAAGACACCTTTATACCGATATACCAAAGGATACAGCAGCGTATTGTCTAATCATTCATGATCCATTAGTCTAATATACACCATTGTCTGGTATCGTAAAAAAGATTATTTGAAATAAATATATGTATTTATAAAAAATGAAGTATTAAAATGATTGTCCTTTTATAATTGTTGTATATGAACGTTTTTGTCCATTCAAAATATGTAATATTTGATCAGATATACAGACTATTAAACAATAATATGTAAAGCACTATAAAGCAAGTTACAACCATACTCATAATGGTTATCTCAGAAGTGTATTATATTTACAAGGCTTGTATATTCTAGTCTAAGTCGTTTTAGTTTGTAATTTAAAAGAAGTCGATCATTAAGGATCACACACAAAAAAACATTTACATAAGTGTATATTTATAAATGGACTGACACCAGTTCAATGTAATTAAGTTGGTCGTATTTGTTTTGTAATATACATTTTCCCCTTAGTGTTGGCATGTGTATTTGTTTTATAATGTTTACCAACAAATAAATTATAAACTTAAAATCAGTCATAAGCAAAAAGACCATTTTATGAACTAGTAGCATACCATGTAACATTCATTCACTATGTAGTTATTAGCGGAATTATAAATTATTGTTTTATCTGTTTAGTTATCTTTTACAAAATAGGAAAAAACTAACTTTACACTGAGTTATATAGTATTAATACATCATATAAAATACAAAATATTACTATTATTATTCAAATTAATACTGAATACTGTGTAACAAGAAAAATACACTAGTTAATTGAAGCACAACCTGTCCTTTTTCATAGAGTTTTCGAAAATATAAATATTAATTATTATATGAATATCGCATACTATATGTAGGTACTATTTAAATTCATAGAATAGTATTTTACCTTATGATTTTTAAATACTAAATTAAATATTTAATACATGAAAACTATACAACTACAAGAAGAAAAAACCCTCTGGTTCATATGTTAAACGGTCAGAACAAATTAATACTATATAAAATACAAAATATTACTATTATAATTCACATTAATACTGTATACCGTGTAACAAGAAAAAAATACACTTTAATTATCAGAACAAATTAATACTATATAAAATACAAAATATTACTATTATAATTCACATTAATACTGTATACCGTGTAACAAGAAAAAAATACACTTTAATTATCAGAACAAATTAATACTATATAAAATACAAAATATTACTATTATAATTCAAATTAATACTGTATACTGTGTAACAAGAAAAAAAATACACTTTAATTAAAGCACGTCTTTTTTCATAGAGTTTTCGAAAATACAAATATTAATTATTATATGAATATCATCTACTATATGTATGAAAACTATAATTCAAATACTCTTTATAGGATTAAATCAGGGGAAAAAAGACGTTGACTGGTTAAGAACAATCCTTCAATTAATTTTATTTAAACATATTATACCTTGTTTAGCTCAGGTGAACGATTTTAGAGGTTTTAAAATAAATAGAGTATTAGGCTAGCAGAAGTGAAGAGAAACCGTAATTGTTGCCAAGAAAAGCGGGCTGATAAAGCGCGCGCCGGCTGACACTAGGGTCATGCGATATGATAGCGCGCTCATGATATCAACGGCCGAGTTCAGAAATCTTACCAAGTTCTGTTCTCCTAATACTTGACGATCGTTTTAACGTATTTATTCGCAACCGAAAAGGATATAAAAGGATAACGAATTAAAATAATATTACTGTAACACCCGACACGTTTGTATTTAATATAGAAATAATTTTTAATAATCGTATATGTATTTATTATAGTATAATGTAATAAATCGTGTGAGTTGGCAGCACTGACATATATTTTTTCTACAATTAATCGTGCGAGTTGATAACACTGTTGTGGAAAAAACACAGTTAGTACATTTTAAGAAAAACATTATTTTTTTGTGCATCTTTCACCATATGGCACCACATCAGCTGATACTACTAGCAGACGAAAGAGCGCGAAAACGGTGTGACGTCACACCAAAACAACACTGACCTAGGACAACGTTGCGGGGGGTCCACGTGCTCGTAGTAAAATAGACCTTCAAGGTCACCACGTGGCTGATAACAGTTGTAAACAATAGTAAACTTGACCTCAAGGTCAACACGTGGCTGATAACAGATAGGCGGTGACCTTTGACCCTGTCCTGGTAGCGGTCTGACGTGACGTCACTTTGAGTCAGAACTCCCATATTATACTACTCCCCTTAATTTAAAATAACTAATTAAGGTTCATTTTATATACCTAACTAAACTGAAATAAAACAAAATGTTTCCAAAACTATAAGAAATTGTCCTTGCTACATTGTTTGCATTCCTTGAATCTGTTATTGAACAAGTTTTCTGAAATTGTTGGAAAAATCTGTTGAATTTCTTCTTTCCTGTAAACCAAAATAACTGGCCTATCGATAATTTCTTAAGCATTGGTACACTTTCATATTCTGTATTTTTTTAATGTAAAGGATATCCTCCATCAAAATGCATTTTTGGTAAACTTCATAATCAAGAAAAGAAAAGCCAAATCAAGGCAATGTGTGATATAACAATCAAGATTAAATTGGAATAAAACTGTTATAAAAGCAAACCATACGTATAACGCCCCAGAACGTTTACTGCTTGGAAAATTTTACGAGTTACTTTTTGAGTCTATTATAATTAGATCATTTTTACTGATACATTTCTTACCTATTTGGTTTATTATTATGAGAGGTGTCTTGATTAATTATCCTCTGTAAGACGATATAAACAAATAAATGTATAAAATGTAAGTTTATATGAATTAATTTAACTATGCTACAGAAAGACTGGAGATACATTCTCATATGAATAACAGGTAACAGAATTAAATTAATAAAATATTTAATACAATATAAGCACAAAATGCACGAATATTACTTGTATTGTAATATATTTGTGCACTTTGTGCTTATATTGTAATAAATTTGTGTTGTATGACGTTTACTTGTACTGTATATATACTAACACGTATTATGCCAATTAAAAAACTATAAAGTATTTGTAAATGTTAATAATATAATTTTTTATGAGTACTTATAGCAAACATAAATAAATGTCTTAAATTATTATTCCTACTTAGGTAGAATCTAGATCTTCCTGTGTCAAATATAGCTGTGTCAAATCTAGAGCTTTTCGTATGAACCTCCACATCTCTTAAGCTTCCCGTACAAAACACATGAAATCTAGATCTTCCTTTTTTTAATCACGTTAAATCTAGATCTACTGGCGTGAACCATGTTAAATATAATGATGTCGGTATTAACTGCGTCAAATCAAGAACATCTGGTTTTGACCGTGTCAAATCAATGTCGACTACGTCAAATCTATATCTTCTGGTGTTAAACATCTCAAATCTAGATCTTCCGGTTTCAACCACGTAAAATCTAGATTTTGTTGAGTCAACTACTTTATTTATATATATATAGATCCTTTTGTATAGACCGGATCTTCAATTGGCAACCACGTAAAATCAAGAGCTTCTGGCACTAACCACGTCCAATATAGATCTTCCTATATTAAACATGTTAAATATAACGCTTCTAGTGTCAACTACGTCAAAATCTAGAGATTCTGGTAATAACTGTGTTAAATCTATATTTTCCTGTGTCAACCGTATCAAATCTAGCGCTTCTGGTTTGTAACTACGTTAAACCTATACCTTCTGATACTAGCCGTGTAAATCTATATAAATTTTAGTGGGAATCAAGTAAAATCGATGTCTTCCTGTATCAAATACGGACTAACTAGGCCACTTCAATGGATGTATAGTAAGAATGAAGAATATGTTTACTTATTTTTAAAATATTGATGAAACAAGACTTGAAAGTTGTAAAAGTATGCCGTGGATCTTCAAACAAACTTTTCATTCCTGTAAACCACCACTGAATAAACAGAAACTTAATTACTTACTTAGATGCCTCTAAAGGAAATATTCATTTTTAATTTTATGAAAATAATTTATATTTGAGCAATTGTAAAGAAATTTTCCTGATTCACTAATTAGGACGAAGCCAATAATTGTTTCTTTTGGCCTGAAACTTTTCCGTTTTGAACTTCTTGATATTAAATTAAAACTTGTCAATGCTGTTCACTAATTAGGACGACTCCAATACTTGTTGCTTTTTGACGAGAAACTTTTCCTTGCTAAATTTCTTGGTATAGAATTTAAACTCTTTAATTTTGAAATTGTACACGTACGATTAAACATCATTATAAATTTGCTGTTGAGATTAGCAAGTATATTCTGTTCATTTTACGATATTCAAACGTTTAAACAATAATGTGCAATCTTTTTTAATAAATTAATATTTTATTTTTAATTTAGTGTAAGGGTATTTTTATATTAATGTTAGAATATTCAATGATTTCCGACACACAAAGATACGGTAAGACGTTTTAAGCCAAAAAATCTGTCTCAAAGATAATGTTTAAGTATCTAAATGCTTAATTCCTCCAAGGATATACCACAAAGATAGTCATTCACAAGGACCTTTAGAGATTACTGAGTGTTTCCACAATAGCAAGACTCATTTGTCCCCATTTGTAACAAAGTCTCAGCCCACTACGAAAGTCTGTTGTTACCTACCGACTGAGAAGCCGTTTTAATCACCCCTTGTTACTGCCGCTAATCGTTTATCCTCTGAGCAGTACAAGCCAACATTGATGACAAATATAACAGTCCCTAAGTCAACTTTTGTAAGTTAAATTTTTGTGTGTCTCACAAAAAGTAAATGACCTTCCACCAATCAACCTCTTTCAATATATAAATTGTAATGTACTCTATCCGATTGATTTCCTTTTAACAGCTCCTTTGTATGTAAAAAATAGAAAGTTGACTATTTCATGATTTGGCATAGTAATAACGATTTCATTTCTATATTCTTATTTAATAACTTACGAACATGAACTCCCTTTCTACGTAATGAGTTCTCGAACTGCTCAATCGGTCGTTTTATAACTAACTTGTTTCGAATTAATTAAAGTGGAAAAAGCCTAAAATAATTACTGTAATCAGGGATGTTTATTTAAAAAAATTTACCAGAATGATAATGATTTAATTTAATTTTAAAACTCATTTTATAAAGACCACCCTTCCTTCCAAAATTCATATTGGTTCCAACAGGATCAAGCAAGGACCAATCAAAACTTGGTTTGTGTGACCCTGCCTACAGAGTTTCAATACTAACCTGACTCAATTAAGTGATTTATTTCTAATCAATTGGATTTATTATAGTTTATAATCTAAGTAAGATGCAATATATCTTCATCATTACTAATTAAGTCACATTTCCATGTTTAAGCTTTAATTTATCATACAACATTATTATTTTATGTAATGCCTACTTTTATATATATAAATATGAAAGCTGTTTTGTTGTATTGTGTTAAATGTTGATGAAACATCTTGTATGAGGAAAGTACAGATAAACTGTGCGACCAAGAATACACTGTACAGCTCTTCAATAGTTGCTGCAGAAACTGTTCACTACTACTGTGTATATATACACCTAAAATGGTGTTGACCCTCCCACCCACCCAAACACCTACACTGGTGATGACCCTCCTTCCCACTCATGCATCTACAGTAGTGATTTTATGACCCTCCACAGTTACTATTATTTTAAACTTTAAAAGAATAAGCTAAAATAAACACATTGGTGACATGACCAACTGTTTCAAGTAGTTGAGAGCTTCAATGTTTGTGGCTGAATTTGGCAGTGTACTCAGCCAGATAAGCTTGTGTCGTTCTCCAGTTCTCAAACTCTCCATGTACTGCCCCAAAGGCTAATACCCTCATTTCGGTATGTTCAGGCAAAGCTTCTAGCCAAATTTTTGGTATTTAGAAACAAAAGGAGTAATTTAGATGATTAACCTAACCTAACCTAACCCATAGGAGTAAGTTCTATGGGACTCTCTATAAGTATTCTAAGTAATTAGGCACATCATTAGTTTGTTTCACTCAGGAGGGGTACATAATAATCTAGGAGAAAAAGAGGAAAATCTCGTATAGTATATTATACTTTATTTCATTAATGACCGACTCATCATGAGCGCTCAGTGGCATTTCAGAGTAGCTCTGACGCGCGTTGTTGCCAATAGTGTTGCGTAAGACATACGTTAATAACTCATTGAGGTAGAATTCCACTTTAAGTGGCATTTATAATTGGTTTAAACAATAAAACAACGGAACGATTCATAAATAACGTGATAGTAACAATCTATTAATAATAGGAAACAATTATGTAAAGTCCACGGTCATAATATTTTTACTCACACACAAATTCACAATACCAAATAAGTAGGCTATAAAAGAGGTGCATTCAAATAACAAAAACGTGGCAACAATGCAAGGCGTAAATGATTACTGCTGACTTACATCGTCACACCATTGGTCCTTTGCATTCTCAAACTCCTCGTAGTTCCAGCATTTGCTGTCAGAGCGGTCTAAAGTCAAATCGGGACATTTGTTAAATAAAGAATAGAGTTCATTACATGACAAGACAACACTAGGTCCCTAAATTATGTGTAGACCATACTGTTTAGATGTTCTATACAATAGCTTTCCTAAGGGAAGGACAATGTGTCATGTACACTAGTCACTGCCACTCCAGCACATACTGTGCAACTCCCACCAGAGAGTATCTACACACCAACCCATTCTTGAACTTTCAATAATCACGAGAAACCTTTAATGATACAACAAAACAATTTAGATATTATATTTTTCATTGAAACTTGCATACAACTCCTGTCATAATTTTGAGATATATTTACTTAAAAGAAATCCTTTTAAAATACAAAGGTGCGTTAAAGTTAGGATCAAATACGTTCCATGTGTGTGAACACTTATTTTTACCCTCCCGCCCACCCATACACACGCAGTAGTATTTGGTATTGACCGACCCGCCCACCCACACACGTACAGTGGTAATGACCCACCCGCCCGCCAATACACGTACAGTGGTTTTGAACCACCCACCCGCCAACACACATACAGTGGTTTTGAACCACCCGCCAATACACGTACAGTGGTTTTGAACCACCTACCCGCCAATACACGTACAGTGGTTTTGACCCACCCGCCCGCCCATACACGTACAATGGTATTGACCCACCCGCCCACCCATACACGTGCAGTGGTTTTGACCCACCCGCACTCCCATACACGTACAGTGGTTTTTATTTCTTTAGATTGCTAGCAAGTTCATACGTTCATCCCGTGGGATTTAAAAGTGTGCTTTATGGTGGAATTTCAACCTCTAAGAACATAGTTCGTTCATGAAACTATAATACATATTTGATTCAACAAGAGAATGCACAAATCAATAGTATAATCTAAATTTCTTTTCTAGATAATACTCGATCACAGCACTGTGGTGTAGAAAAATGAGAAGTATATACTAGTCAAAACACGTTAAAATCAAATATTCACATAAACAATTATTGTAATTGTAAACAGAAATAAATAGTGGTTTACAACAGACTTAAGTTCAATATCAGGCCTACATAATTAGTAAATGGTTCCAAAAAATTTGCACAATCCTTCCCCCATATTAAACACAAAAACATTGAAACTTTGAAAATTACTAGTTTGATTTCCAAATATGGTTTTTGCCATAACTAAAAAACTAGTCAAGTTGAAACATGCAGTTTTTACTACAATATTTTAAATTGTAATTAATATTTTTCCTGAAAATTTAATTAAAACCGTTAGAACCGTTTTTGAGGAAAAAATCATTTTTGTATATTTTTGCCCTAAAAAATATATAAAAACAAACTAAAATTTTAAAAAAGTTTTTAAAAAATAGTCTGGAGATATTGACTAAATACACCTACATACAAAATTTCATAAAAATGTATCCATCCGTTTGGTCTCCGTGGACTGCACATACACACAGGCAGGTATACATATGGATAGGACACCAAAGTTTTTTTCGAAAGAAACACTTTTTGGGGTTCAGGGAATCCTGAAATGGATTTTTAAACCAACTTGTAAAAATATTCTTTTTACGGTCACAATACTTTCTTTATGCTAACGCATATGGGAGAAAGTAAAAGTAATATCACATACAACTAAAAACTGACGCTAAAACTCCGAATCGTAACTACTGTGACGATATATAAGTTTGCAAACTTATGTGACTTCACATGAAAGCAGAAAAGATGTTGAAAGCACATTTGTTTGTGTTGTTTGGAGACTGAGCTTGAATATAAGATGCCAACAATGGCTGACATATGCTTCCTTTCAGACATCGCTCTATTGTTGATAAATTTGCATAGCTCGTCCCAAACATTCAATATTGAGAAATACATTTCTTCTTTGCTCTTTAGAATAGGAACAAAGTTTTACATTTTCAGAACGTACACTTTGACAGTACTTGTGACGTTTTAGTTTATGATCTCGAACAATTTATCGATACCATTAATATTGATAATAAAGTCTGAATGTTTGTAATTGGTTGAAAATAGTTTAAAGACTAAAGGAATTATAGTCTAGCATTATAATCTGTACTAAAAGTAACCAGCCTAGTGGTTTTTTTTTTATCTTTAGGCTAACTAACTACACATTTAAAAGAAAGGATAGCCGGTAGTTATATTATTTTAAACCCTACCAATTTGTTGTTCGATCATATAGTTGAGATTTATTTTGCTCTTCAGAGTATTTTCAGTTTCTTGGTATTAACTGTCACTAAATTTACTTTATTATATTGTTATAATACAGCAAAATCACTATCGTCCATAAATTTAATGTTTTATGGAAAAAAGTCTACTACAAATTTTCTTGGAATGTAGAGCAGTTCTTTAATTAAATGGTTATTATATCGAGGTGAATGCTATTTCAGCATCCAAACAACGAGCACCATTACGTGTTTTGGATTCCACATTATTAATATCTTGATTAAAATGCAATTGATGAAAGGCTTTACACGAACCAATGTTTGTAAAAGTATGAAAACTAAGGGCTCTCATCATTAATCACCATTTCCCCATAATTTACTATTGTAATAGTGGTAATTTTATCTGTTATTTCTTGGTCAGTATTGAATTTGTTCTTTTTTCTAACTAAATATAAAAATGACATATTAGACACTGAGAACTTCCTTAAAAGCAGTTTCCTTGCTTGTACCGAGCCTGTCTCGGCGTACATGTAATCCTAGCTTGCAGTGTTAGATATCACATTGACACAAGTGATTATTTTATCAAGAGTGTTCCTTTAAAGTCGAGATACGTGGAATGCCCAGCAAATTTACTCATCGTTATTCCGGAGGTTATATAAGTAAATCACAATAATGGAGGAACGGCCGGCAAGACATCTCGGAAGTCCAGACCAATTAAGATATTCCCAGACCAGTATGGGAATTACAGCACTTGATATAATCATGTCTCAACAGGCCCGGTAAAGGATAAGGAAAGGCATTGCTGGAGCTATGTTATACTTTCTTACAGTTAAGTTTGATATTTCTCTGTTTGCCATGCTTTTTCGAACAACACTTCTAAGTATTACAACAATTGAAGATAATCAATTAACTGTAGTAACTATTATTTCTCCTTTTTCAGACGTTTCTCAATTAGTTGAAAATCTAACCAATTGCTTCGTAACCCAATTAGTGCGTCATTCTCGCTAGTGTAGACTGATTAGCTTTGCAGCTAGAATTAATTCCCACTTTGATCTTTTATTAACATTTTTTACATAAACCAGAATAATTAATGCGATTAAAACGTGTACCATCATCTCTCATTTATCAATAATCTATTACAATTTTTTTTCGGTCTTGAACTCTTAATAAAAGTTTGTTAATTTCATTCGGTGAATTGCAAATTACATTTTACTTACTGTACGTAAAAAGATATTATCAACTATAAGAACGCCAGATGTGTATTAGTAAATTTTAATGGCCTCAGTGGTAAACTGTCGTTATAAAAGAATTTTGATGTAAAGAAAATTTTAAATTATGATGAAGTTTGCTTGGTAACGGTAACTTGAGGGAGTATTTTTCAAAATTTACATTGTTTATTTGCACTAGACTTAAAAAATGCCCCTGCTTTTAGTATTTTAGCCGTAATACCACAGTTGCTCAGTTCGTACAGTTGGAGGGATAGATTCAAATCTGAGATTTAAAGTAAGGTGAAGTAAACAGTTAGAACTCTTGAAGGAAAACGTGATCCATACCCATTTTAGATGCACGTTGCGACAGGAGAATTTCATTTTGTGAGATTTTACTTAGAACACACAACACACAACGGATGGATGGACAAACGGTCGACGTCTTGCTGGTGTGGGTAGGTGGGATACTCGTCATCAACTTAGAGTCGTGTCGGTGAGTTTTCATCAACTTAGTGGTCATCAAAATCGTACGATTTTGGTTGTGTGGAAGCGTTCTCATTAGGTTTTACGGGTGGGTGGGGGCGGGTCGTGTGGGTGGGAGAGACGGTCATCAACATCGTACTGTGTGGGTGGGTAAGAGCGTCTCGTAAACGTTTATGTCTAAGCAGGTAGGATGGTACTCAACACCAGGCGAGTGTGGGTGGAGGGGGATGTATGGTTGAGGTATACAACTATTTTTAAACCGTTTAATTTAAAAGTTTACAATTTGATCACACGAGTTCCAACAATTCAACAATCCTTCGAGCTTAAAACAAGGTGCTTGCAGTATTACTAATGTTTGAAAGTATGACGATGAATTGTTAGAATTTTGATTCGATTTTCAAATCACTCGGCAATTGAAGATGTCCTGATCAGTCAGTCTCGATGTATAAACGCTATATTTACTACTCAAGCTAGTTTTATTTCAACAAATTGCTTGCATTAACTAACGACACTGTCGCCATAACTTTAGTACCATGTATAAGCCGTGTGTCGGTGGGTGGGAGGGTCATCAAAATAGTACGTTTGTGGGTGGTTGGAAAAGTTGTCATGAATGTAGTGCATGTGTGGGTGGGTATGAGCGTCGACATTAACATATGTTTCAGCACGTAGGGTCTAGCAGAGTTTACGATAAACTGTAATTGCTGATAACAATTAGAAGTTACATTTCTCAGGTAAATGGCATTACTGCATAATCAATTACTAGCTTTAATCTCTTGAACTTAGTTTTATACTTTGGCTTCAGAAACAGGATTTATTTACTTATCTAGAGTACAATAAATATTACTTTGTTTGAAATCAAAATATTCTTCATGTGTCATTCCTAGAAAAGAAGTTAAATTTCTTCCACTATTTTACTGGCTAACTGAGAATGTTATAAATGGCTATCTAATGTTATCTCAATAAGTTATAATTTATGGAAAATGTTTTACAGTTTTAAACAAATTTCGACAGATTTATAGCTAGCACATTTTTATTGTTTAATCACTGATTTATTAAAACACTAAACGTTTAAGAAAAGACAATGTTCACTATCGTAATTTTCAGCAAACCTTATCATTTTCTTTTTTATATTATGATAATAAAATTAATTTCAACAGAGTTTGAATAAAAATATATTGTTATATAACCGTCATATTTACCAATTCACCCTATAACTCACGTCAATTTTAAAGACTTACATAAACTAAAGTCTCTTTACAGCGATCTTAAATTACGAAATCATAGCGGCAGGTTTATGAGGAAAGTTTTTAGTCACGCCGGCGTAAATTGTCACAAACTCAAACAATATCAACACCGTCGGCCTTCCGTGTTCGTTTACTTAGCGACGCGCTTTACTGAAACAATCCTGAAGTGGAGGGATTTTGTCATCTTTGATAAAGTAGTTTTATGGAGTAATCACTAAGAAACCTTTTAAGCCGTCAAATTCATATGACAATATTACAACATTAAGTCTATAATAATCTAATTATTGTCACCTCAATTTAAATAAAGTCATCATTTATAGTTCTTTGTACTGACTGTAAAACTATATGTTCAATTGACTTGAAATTTTGTACGAAGCCCCTAAAGGCTCACTAAGAAAGGACTTTGCTCTCCGACCTCCAGACTCCGGCCCACTGGCCTCCAAAATGTTCGTGATATTCTTATGGAGCTATATTAATTTATTTGATTAATAGTCTAGATGTTAAATTAAAAAAATTGTGGTAGGCTAAAATTGTTAAATTAATAAATGGTTCCAAAGAATTTGCACAAACTTTCCCCCATATTAAACACTAAAAAGTCAAAACTTTAAAAATTACCAGTTTGATTCCCAAATATGTTTTTTTTGTCATATCTCAATAACTAGTAAAGTAAGAAACTTGCGGTTTTTACTAAAATATTTTGAATTGTAATTCACATATTTCGTGAAAATTTAATCAAAATCGTTAGAGCCGTTTTTGAGAAAATATCATTTTTGTATGTTTTTACCCATAAAAATAATAAAAACTAAAAGTTCTAAATTGGATTGAAAACTGAAAGCTTGCTGTACATTTTGATTATATAATTAAACTCAATATTATGAACAGTAAATCGCGCGATTACAGCTAGTCTTTTTATATACAGTACAAGTAAACGTCACACAAAACAAATTTATTACAATATAAGCACAAAATGCACAAAAAATATATTACAATAAAAGTACAAAATGCACGAAATTGTGGTGATCGGTTTCAGTGAACCACGCTCACTTTCCTCAGACCAGAGGAATTCACAAAAGAATGAAAAATGGTGTTCAACAACTCAATTTATAGGCCTATGATCACGTAACCCAATTGGCTGGAATCGTCTAAATGGCGGCTACTGTGGTTCACCGAAATCGATCACCATTATATTAGTGCATTTTGTACTCGTATTGTAATATATTCGTGCATTTTGTACTGATATTGTAATAAATTTGTGTTGTGTGACGTTTACTTATACTGTATATGTACCAACACGTATTATGCTAATTAAAAAACTATTTACAGTATTAATATATAAAAATATAAAAAACTATATAGTCACTCATCATGGAACCCCTGGACCACTGAACATAATTTGATGAAATTAGGAGGGAAGTTAGCTTTTGTATCATAGAGACCCACTAAGAAAGTATTTTCCGAAATTACATTCCTTAGGGGTAGATACAGCCACCCAACGTTTCCTTTTTTCCATAAGAGTAAAATTGGCATTCGTTTAAAAATTTATTTCAAACCACTGATTCGAAAAACATAAACATGACCGAAAGGTTTGGCTAATTTGTTTTTAATTCTGGAATGTTTACGGTCATTTCTACTAACGTTGACATGATTACACTATTTTGCATCGTAAAGTATACTTATAGAAATTTCTATACTATTATCTAAGTTTGTGGGTATTGTGGGGTTTGTGGGTAATTCGATATACTACTTGACTCGCTCGCCCACCCATACACGTACAGTGCTATTGACCCAACTACCCACCTATACACGTACATAGTGCTATTGACCCACCCGCTTACCCATACACGAACAGTGGTACTGACCCACCCGCCCACCCATACACGTACAGAGATATTGACCCACCCGCCCATCTATACACGAACTGTGGTACTGACCAACCCACCCGCCCATACACGTACAGTGCTATTGACCCACCCGCCCACCCATACACGTACAGAGATATTGACCCACCCACCCACCCATACACGTACAGAGATATTGACCCACCCGCCTACCCATACACGAACAGTGGTACTGACCCGCCCGCCCACCCATACACGTACAGAGATATTGACCCACCCGCCTACCCGTACACGTACAGAATGAGCTTTTATATTCATGTGATTGTTCAGAGATAACCGTGTTGAGAAGGGTAAGCAAGCGTAGAGAACCATCCCGTAGCGATGCAAGCGCTGGTGGTATATGAAAAAAATGTTCCATGAAGTTGGCCGTATCAATTTCAATAAACTTTTTGGTGAAGATCAAACTATTTATGGCACTAAAATGTCTACTACTATTTGTGTGTTGGTTTCATTTCTTTTTTGTGCCTATAATAACGTTTACAGTACATATAACTAATATTATTTTACAGTATTTAAAATAATAAACATGTTGTGGTTTAGGGCGGGTGCAAAAGTTTAGATCAGCACGTTTACTTGATAGCTGTTAGTGAAAATAAACAGCCACAAGCAGCGCCAATCCAAATACCGGTGGACAAACGACAAAGCATTCAAGATTAGATAAGTTGAGAGACAGCTCATTTATTTCATGCTTCAGTCGTTTTTCGCTCTACGTAGTACAGCTGTTGTGTTTTAACCCTCAACTGGTATCTTTGTTTTTGAAACGAGTAACTGATATCCTGGAGTGCCTGGACACCGCGTATATAAATGTACAGAAGGAGTACAAAACCATTACAGTATCCAGTGTAAACACATATTATGTATTTTAACTTGTGTATAGGTTATTATAAAAAAATTTGTATTTAAACAACTTTAAATTTTTTTAAAAATAATAAAATTCACTACTAATTTTAGAACTAAAACGCAGAACTTTACTATTTTTTTTTTTTAATTTTACTTTGAACCCTTTTAAGGCAAAACTGGAATATATCTTACTTCGTCAAAGGCGTAGGATTAAAGGTAATTTTGAAAGAGTATTCAAATATTTAACTTAAAACAAAAAATACACCCACCCAAATGCATGTACAAAAAAAGCAGGATAAAATTGAAAATAACATTTATTTCAAATATATACATCTTAAAATTTAAGTCATTTATGTTTCAAATAATATATATTCTGTCCACACAATATAAATAATAATAAATAGGCTTACCTTCAAGTAATGATTAATAATAAAAATAAAAAGGAAGTACTCGTATACTTGCAACATGGTTTCTTCAAAAACTTAGCCTTTCTTTAATCCTTACACTCCTTACCGACAATTATGTTTTTAGAATTACCTCTGCACACATTTTTATTGTAATTAATACAGATTGTTTCCATTTTTTGCCTCTATATCTATAAAAGGCATCTCGTCTCACTAATGGTATCCTAGGTGTCTCGACACCCCAAAAGCTTATATCACGAAAATGAAAAGCGTTATCAAATTCATGATTTCTCCGTCTGTTTACGTTTTCTCTTCTAGAAGAATTGTATTTTTTTTATTTATTTTTTTTTTTTTTACTGCATAGTATCAATTTTTAGCATGTCATGCAATCGTCAATATTATATAGAAAGCCACATAATAGAAAGCTTTAGCCATCAAGAGGTGTCTAAGTCGAGTTTTGAATTAACTTTGGTTGTTAATTGAAAATTCTTCATGGAGCCTGTTCATTAGTCTGACACCAACCTGAAGTGGCATGTGGTCAGATAGTGCCAATCTGTGTTGCTGTGTTCGGAGGTTGTCCCTGCCTCTAGTGTAGTATTGGTGAACATTCGTACCACGAATCAAGGAAGAACGTGATCTCCAGTATAGTATCACCTCATGCATGTAAAGGCAAGGTAAAGTCAGTAATTTTAATTCCGTAAAAGAATTCTGGCACGACTCCTCTGTTATTCAACTTAGCAATTATTCTGACAGCCTTTTTTTGAAGTTTAAAACCCCTTTCAATTTTGCTTTTTGCACAAACTCCCAAAAGTCTCACTCCGTATGCCGCCAGATGTGAATACACCATACCATACAATACTAAAATATTTATAAAATAGGTTAACTATCGATCAATATAAAAAAATAGAAAAGTTTAATTTGCGGGGTGTTGAAACATCCCGAGATACCAGTTAAGGGTTAACGCTCTTATTGTGTCTATATGTTTCATGTATGTAACAATAGTATTGTTTTAAAATGCTGTTTGGATATTGTCTCACATGGTGAATGTACATTCTGTGTTGACGTAACTTACCAAGTTACAATCTGTGATCCACTCTACAATCAAGCAAAATATGAATTCTTATATTCTTACTTATCAGACGCCGACCCAACTTTGTACGTATTTTAAGGCGAATATGAATTACTACATGAGTATATGATGAATGTGGATGATCTGTGCAGTCAGTTTTCTAACTGAGTTCGACTTATATTCAAAAAAGCCCATTTATTAATATCCTAATAGCAAGGGCAACTAAGGGACCTACAGCTTTAAGTAGAATCCGAACCACACAGTTTTGGACTGATTTTCAGCCAACTGACACGCCTCATACTCGGTTCTCTCCCCTACACAACGTATGGACACTGACTACACTGTATCACCAAACACACACCCCAGACTTCACTATTGGGCCTAGTGTAGTGTCCATGCCGATAGCAACCCTCGAGCGTATGTTATATCGGTATTAAGAGGATCGAGTATAAAACCTATCTTCTACAATCTCCTCAACACTTTGTCCCCAAGTAGCTGGGTTACAGCACTGCGCCACTAGGAATATAAAAATATATCTAAAACTATATATAACATGTAGTATTGCTTTCTGAATCTAACATACAGCTTTTATTTAAGAGTACTTATTTATAGTAACATATGCAACTGACGAAAAATCAGAACATTGAGTCGTGTGATTTATATAGTAAACGAAAATTAAAAATTGATAAATTTATATTTTTGTAAATTTACAAAACAATAAAGATGTATACTCTGTTGTTTGTAGTGGTCTACTTTACCATCAATGTTCTACAGTATAAAGTTGATTTATAAGTACATATTAATTATTAAAATACATATTCCTTATATCCTTCCTTATTTTGCGTGCGTGCGTGCGTGCGTGCGTGCGTGCGTGCGTGCGTGCGTGCGTGCGTGCGTGCGTGCGTGCGTGCGTGCGTGCGTGCGTGCGTGCGTGCGTGCGTGCGTGCGCGCGCGCGTGCGTGCGCGTGTGTGTGTGTGTGTGTGTGTGTGTGTGTGTGTGTGTGTGTGTGTGTGTGTGTGTGTGTGTGTGTGTGTGTGTGTGTGTGTGTGTGTGTGTGTGTGTGTGTGTGTGTGTGTGTGTGTGTGTGTGTGTGTGTGTGTGTGTGTGTGTGTGTGTGTGTGTGTGTGTGTGTGTGTGTGTGTGTGTGTGTGTGTGTGTGTGTGTGTGTGTGTGTGTGTGTGTGTGTGTGTGTGTGTGTGTGTGTGTGTGTGTGTGTGTGTGTGTGTGTGTGTGTGTGTGTGTGTGTGTGTGTGTGTGTGTGTGTGTGTGTGTGTGTGTGTGTGTGTGTGTGTGTGAAGCCGTTTTTTATCTCACACAATACTGAAGATCTAGTAATATTTGTAATAACTCACAATACAATGCAATACAACGCAGTAACTAATACATAAACAATACGTTACAATTGAAAACTGGATAAAAAAACTTCAGGAACTGTTCAAAGTTACGACCCCCGGTTAGCACACACGCATCTATTAATAAATAATCGATAACTATTAAAATGCTAACTGTCAGTAACGGCAATGTTCAACTGAACATTGTTGCCGTTGAGCGAACTAACAGAAACAGAGCATACATCGCATTGCCTAAATTAGTGTTACTTCTTTATTTGTGAATGGATTTTATTCAAATAGGACTTGTTAGATATATTATTACATTGTGCAACATTTTTATAACTTGCGTATTTTTTCTAAGATTACGCGTTTTTTTCATAATTTACAGTTAAAGGTGTTTAAGTGCCACCGTTTTGAAAATATTGAACACCGTAAAATTATACTATTACAGCCTTAAAAGAAGCATAACAGATACCTCCATTCCAAATTTGAGCACTGTACGAAAAGGAGCTATGAAATTACACATCATTTAATGAAAATGGCCGCCATATTGAAAACGAAGCATATTAGGACCTATATGTATAGGAAGATTTTTACTTATTTTTACCCAATGAATCATATCCTTAAGTTTCGGAAGGTAGTTTGGGACCACCCTGAATATTTCATAATGATAAACCAGAGAAGGATGTAATGAACACGTTAGAAATAGTCTCAGTAATATCATCGTGTGTTTATACTTATAAGTAGGTAGCAACGCAAGTAATGTGAGTGAGATATTGTAAATAAATTTAATATTATGATTTTATACTATACAGTTAACTTATTTTTATTTGAAGTGAAAATTCACAGCCCGAGGTGGAGGTGTAATGAGTGCAGCGATTGACGGGGTTGGCACGCGAAGCGTGTAGGGGTGTCCCCTAGTTATGCAATAATTAATTAGCTACTATTAAAACACCACCATTAGTATTGTTTATGATGTGTTTACACAGTTACGATTGCAAAAATGGGATTAACGAGAAAACAGGATACCTATCGAAGAACCAAAACTCGTTAAACTAAAATAAAATCATAAAAACCTCTCTTAACAACCTCAAAGCACGCGTTTATAGTATCTTGCCATTTATTTTGTCATTTATGTCAAATATAGTTTTCTCTACAAATATTTCAATGCTTTTATTATTATATTTTAAATGTGTATAAATGTATTTGTATCGTTAAGTTTTACAGATACTCTACAAGTTGAACCCAGCACGGTAAGTTGCAGTAAAGAAAAGACAGGAATCCACTCGGAGGGCTGCTGGTTGGGAAACTGTCTGATTAATTTCATTAAGCTTCTTGAAAGAACAATAAAAACTTCATTCAGTTGAATTGAATTAAACATTCGAACAAACTTACATTTTGTACTTACTTACCGTTTCCTAAGAGAGTTAATTAACTGGCAGGAAAACTGTTCATTTGGTGACACGTTCTTACCTTAAGTGTAAACCATTAACAGATTATAATATGTTAATTGGAATAAAATAAAGTACTTTGGTTATTCATTATTTATATAGCACTAAGGAGTGTTGTCTACTGTTTTGCTGATATATATATATATATATATATATATATATATATATATATATATATTTTTTTTTTTTTTTTTTCAAATTCGATACATAGCCAAGCAATAAGAATACGATCGTTTGTTCAGCGTTAAAACTGGAAAAATTACGAAAATGAGAAAAAATTTTAAAAAATGTCCATAAATATATTAATGCTTAATTATTGATAGGTTAGGTTAAGTTGGGTTTTTAAGGCTAGGTAGGTTAACCTAACCAAACCTGACAACCTAAACAAACCTAACATAACCTAACCAAACCTGACAACCTAAACAAACCTAACATAACCTAACCAAACCTGACAACGTAAACAAACCTAACATAACCTAACCAACCAATATCCAACCCAGCCCTATCCTAGCAGAACGTAACCTTACTGAAGTCGACACATTTCCGGTGCTAACGTGCTTAATAATGGTTCGATTGTAAAGACCTTACGATATTCGTGATCAGGGCAACATTTCGCACAATTTTAGTACCCACATCACTAAGTTCATGAAAAATATTTTTCGGTTTTCCTCTCATTTTCGTAATTTTTCCGGTTTTTCTTCTGAAAAAAACCAATCGCATTCTGGTTTCTTCGTTATGTATCTACTATGAAAAGA
This sequence comes from Stictocephala bisonia, assembly GCA_035578905.1. NCBI lineage: Eukaryota > Metazoa > Arthropoda > Insecta > Hemiptera > Membracidae > Stictocephala > Stictocephala bisonia. The sequence goes on from JAQJVL010000029.1 coordinate 3,251,046, forward strand.
AAGTTTAGCCAAAAAATCGACAATGCCCCTGTTCAATATAATTACTTTTTCATGTTTATTGTTATACGTTGATAAATGTACTGATATTTTGTAAATTATTATCTAGTAAATAAATTATTAGGAAAAATGTATTATTTTAATTTTAAAAATGTATTTCATAAATTTATTCTAATAGTCTTTTAAATACATTGACTAATGCATTGAATGTTGTGGGTTTACAGATAAAAAAAACTATGATATTTAATGAGAAATGGATATTTAGACTAAAATATTTATTTTATTTATTAAATACCTTCGTCTAGTGATCCTTCATTGGTCATTTAACCGACCGGTTTCGCTACTATTGAAGCATCCTCAGGGGAAGTTGAAATTTCTTCATCTTGCAATACGTCTCCAGATAAAACATAAATAAATACTAATTTCAAAATTTTATTTACCTTTAAATTTGTTCCATTTTTTTTTTAATTTAAACTTTTATTTTAAAAGTTTAAATAAAATTTATTTTACTTTTAAAGATTTCTTTTGTTGTTGTAAATTCAATTTAAAACAGCCAAAAAGTTTCATTCCAAAAGTAGTCATAAGAATGTATAATTTTTAACATACCTTTTTTTTTAAGGCCTGTTTTTTAACAAAAATTTTCTTTTTATTTTTAGTTGTTCCTGTCTTGAATTTTCCAAATTTTCAATTTTTTTGTTACTAATAACAAAACCTTTGAACAACTAAAAAAGGGGAATAACGCGAAAATTGTTAAAATAATGTTTTTTGAATTTTGGTTTAACATCCGCCCCCTTATTGCATTGAGAAATTTTTAAAACAAGTTAACAATATATTAAAACAACGAAGAAATTTTTACTAAAATTTTAATGTTAAATTTTTCTTCATATTAACACTTTCTTTGCATTTCCCCAAAAACTTTGACTGATGAAAAAATTATTTATTATGTCCCTTTTTTTTAGTATTTAATCCAATGCTTTTGAAAGTTCTTCTAACTTTAAAATGAAAAATTAAATAGAAATTCATGTTTATAATTAAATCCAAGTATATTTTTAACTAAAGTTTTTAAAATTTTTTAATAATTATTGAAATTTTTGTGAAATTTTTTTTTACAAAAAAAATCTGAGAAATATATTTTAATTTACGCAAATTTTAATTAAATTTTTAAATTAAATTTTTAAAATGCAGTAAATTTTACTAAAACTTGGCTGATTTTTAATTTATTAAAAAACAAATTATAACGTCAATGGCCACTTTTCTTAACACTTTATTTTTTTTTATAAATATTTTTTAATCTTTTACTAGCGTAAGTTATTTTTTTACTTTTTTAATTTTTTTTAAAAAATACTACTTAAAAAAACTTAAAAAGTATTATTCTTTTTAAATCTATTATTTTTCAGTTTTTGTTATTTTAATAATAGTTAAGTAAAATTGGAATGGTAAATTAAAGAAAATTTTTAAGTTCAAAATAACAGAAACGTTTCAAAATGCTTGTATTTTTATATTCTTGTTTAAAAAAATTTTCTCTTAAAATAATTTAAAATTTTATTCATTTACTTGTGTCGGATATATTGAAACCAAACGGGACATTTTTTTTTTTTTTATTTTTTAAAAAGTTTTATGAAATTTCTTTTATAAATTACTTTTTGCCCACTCCCAATAGGCCCTCTTTTTTTTTTTTTTTTTTTTTTTTTTTGGGTTTTCTGTTTGTTAAATTAATTTTATTTTTATAACCTTTCCTTTTTTTTAAAAATAATCAAAACCTTTTTTGGTTGATGGAATAGGCCTTAATTTAATTTTTTTTCAACAAAATTTAAGCTTTTAAAAACATTTTTTTTTTTTAAACAATTTTTAATTTAAAAAATAATTCTTCAAACTTTTTTTTAATTTTCATCAATTTTTACTTCTGTCTTTTTCCAGGCCTTTTAAAGCCTTTTGTAAAGGGTTTTTCTTTTTATCAAAAAAAAAACAAATACTTCAAAAATATTAAAAGATTATTACTACTTAGGAAATGGTTATTTTCAAATGAAGATAATTGATAAAAAAATATTTAAATTTGATGGGGATTGTTGTTTTTCCAAATTTGTTTTTATAAACCCCATTTAGCCCTCAGAATTCTTAAAAAATTAAAATAATTTGGAAATAAACTTTTTTAAAATACCTTTTTCCCTTGTTTTTTTTTTTGATAAAAAATTTTTTCGTAAAAGCCTAAGCGGGTTTTTTCATAAAAATTGGGCGGTAGGAGTTTTGGTTAAAACCCCATTTCATGTGCAAAAGGTTCTAGTTCGATCCCAATCAAGTAAAACTTTTGGGAAAAGGGATATTTTAACCATGGTTTCATTTTCATTGGGGCTATTAATTTTAAATGCTTTTTCTAGGAAATGGGTTAGTTTTAAAATGAAAATTTCGTTATTACACTCATCCCCCTTGAAATATATTCCCCCAAATATTTTAGATCCTCTTTTTTTAAAAAAAATAAAAAAAATAATAATAATAAATCAGATTTCGTAAAAAATTTACTTTGAAAAATTTTTTTTTACCACACTGGAAGTTATACTTCTTTTTTGGCCATTCTCATAACCCACTCACGACAAAAAACAACAATATAAAATTTGAAATTTAAAAGAATTTTTAAAAATTTTTCAATTTTTTTTAAAAATTATTAAAAGGGCTAATTAATTTTTTAAAATAAACCCTTTTATTTATCAAATTTCCTTTTTAAATTTTTTCATTAAATGAAATTATTTAAAAATTTTTTTATTTTCAGGTGAGTTTTTTTGAAAATATAAAGTTTAAGGGGGGGGAAAAAAGAAGAAATAACTTCAAAATATTTGTGACGCAGCTTTGTTGAGAGAACTGTATTTCGAATTAATTCACTCCCAGTTATAATACGGAATTGTGTGTTGGGCAGGAACGACTAAGACACAGATTGAAAATTAAGAATCACACAAAATCATTTTGGGCGTATAATGTTAACCAGAAACAGAAGAGACAGCTCATTTTCTCTAAATATTCAGCTAAACATTCTACCTGTCCAGCATCTTTATGTCTACACAGTGTTAAGAATTTTTTACCTTAGAAGTTCTGATAAAGGAACCACAAATTTATTTCACAACATAAGAAAAAATAATCTAAGAATTGTTCAAACTACAATAGTTAATAAATCAATTTATAGAAAATGCTTTCAATTCTGTGGACCTAAATATTTTAATGAGCTTCCGAAAAATATAAAAAGAATGCACCAATTTCAACATGTTTAGTAAAAGTATCAAGTCGGCTCTTTTCTTACTCCGATGTTTACTTTTTAAATAATGTTGTATTGTAAAGTTTAAAGAATTCTGAAAGAAGGTGAAAAATTGAAAATGTTTTGATCGTTATTAGTTACGTTTATTAATATTTTATTATTACTTTTTAATATATGCATAATATCTGTAAATATATAATTGTTTGTAAATAGACGCTACATGGAACGGTAGTTTAAGTGTCAATCACAAAGGACTGGACTGAATATAACTTTTTAGTTTTAAAGAAAATTTATTTTGTTTCAAACTCTGGCCACATTACTAGAACCGTGGCCAGTGATATTTCCTTTTATTATTGTGAAATGTAAATTGTAATGTACAGGAAATAAATGTTATTATTTAATTTCATTATTACTTCATTATTTCATTTCATTATTATTTCATTTCATTATTTCATATTTGTCAACCACCCACTCAATATCTCAACACAGTGACAGTTCAGACACGTATAACCACAGAGGAGAAGAGACAGAGGTCGCATTCCATAGTGCACTAAATGTGTGTCGAGTAGTTCGTTCGTCAGTAATAGTGGAGGACCAGCAACTGGTCAGTTCCTTCTGTATCCTGGCTAAATACTTAAGGAGGAATGTAGTAATTAATAATTCAGATTTATAACGATGTGCATTAGTTGTAATCAATATACAACTGTCTTAGACGTTCTACACGGCTATAATGAAGCGACCTCTGTTTCGTTTTTCTCTGTGGTCTAACATAAAGTTTCCTTGAAGGTATTGCTCAAATTAAATTCTTATTTTGTTTATTTTGTGTAACGCCTTACAACTTTTATGTGCGTAGCAAGTTTTTTTTTACCAAACATTGGCTACATACAGAATTGACAGGTGTCACTATACTCGTTTAATAATTACTCTGCAGTCCGCGAGAACTGGATTTTTTTGTTTTGCTTTTATTTTCCGAACATATTTATTATTAGAAGGCCTACATCGATTTGGCGCAACGACTGAAACAATATAATTTATTATAATTCATTTAGAGCAAACGGAATCAGTTGTTATTACTGATAAGAACTGAAAGTTTACATAGCATTACCTAGACTGTTTGCCTGTAAATATTTAGACTATGCAAAACAAACGTGCTTTCAAATTGGAATAATTACGTTTTCTGTTAAATTTTATGTTCTACATATCACGCACTTTATTGACCCTCAAAATTCAAATTGAAATCAAATAATATCTATTGCAGTTACAACCGCCATTTTGAAACGCACCTGTTAACGCCCAAGTGTAATGATTTTTGTTCTGTGGTTTACCTGTTTGAAGTTCAAGGTCACCATAAAAACCGTCGACCATATTATAATTACTCAACTTACATTGTTGTTAAACCAAATGTCAAGGTTATCTGATTGTGTCTTATAGCATCGTTAAAATTAGCTGATGAACTTAAATTTTGTACCCTAAGGAGTAATTGAATTCAGTTTAGTATTTTGAAAATGATAAATATTAATTTTTATATCTTATTCGTTAGAATTAACTATATTAAGAGGTTAGTCCAAAAATAGATTATTCTTTATTATTTTGACACGTAAATTCCATTTCAAGCAATCAACTTTTGCTTCAAGTCATATTTTTTAATAGAGTTTAATGTAGTAAACCTACATATTCATTAGCTTAAAAAGTTGTTCTCAAATAATTATATTTATACCAGTAAATTTACAAATAGTCTTTTTTCTTATGTTAATAACATTTTGACCAAATTGGTCAAACCACTTTTTATATAAAACAATTTTATTTAAAATCCATTTCATACGAGTAAGTCTGATAATAAGTTATTTTCATTGTTGATCATAACTGAATTTGTTTTGTATCGGAAAGAAAATCGTGTATTACAATTCTAGTGATTGTTTGTGTTTTATCTATTGTTCAAAACATCATAGTACAATGCCAAGTTAAAATGCAGCAGTACAAAATTTGTTCATTTACGATAGGAATATTTGTTTTTACATTTAAATCAAGATAAACTTTATTCCATGATTAGTTTGTTCGCACGAAAAGGAAATAATCATCGCATTGTGTAGTTTCTCTTTAAAAAATACGAATGTTATTATCTTATATTTTCAATACTTAAAAAACTAAAACCAATAATTAATCGTGACAGTGATAGTTCCGCCCAACAAAGTTTACATCAACATCAAACTAGGGGTGTATAACAATAATGACATTATGTAATCTTTCAAAATACATTAAGACGATGAAGTCGTTTTATGTACCTTAAAAGAAAGGTTGTAGATGACTTTTTTGCTTGGAAAAATCCTCTAAAATCCGAGCACAGTTCATAAAAGGTTACAGAGCTAGGTGATACGCGGCCCAGACGCGCGGGACAACTGAGGTGCAGGGTGCAGAGTCGCCAACAGGACAGCACGAAAACCGAGGTGCAGCGGTGACAGAGATGCCAACACAACATTACGGAAACTGAACCGCCCGGGCTGGTATCTCTAGATGTCCCAACTTTTTCATAAATGTTTTCCTGTTAGAAATTCAGAATTAATGTGAAAATCAAAAATAAGGTAACATTTTATTTGTTGTCTAAATGTTATTCGTTAGCATTGGATTGTTCGTGATTGGTAGACAATATTACCAAGAAGAATTCCAATGCTTCAAGTATTTAGGGAAACAAACAAAAGGGCATTGACGTATTAGAGATCTCTAAATACTGTCTACAAATCATTTCATTTGTGAGCATTTCTTTCAAGCCGCGTCATAATCCCACAAAATTTGATTCTTCCCACATAGTTTGAACTTTAGGAAATAAATAATGTCTGCAAGCTAAATTTTAATATAATTTTAAATGGTTGAATACAGTATTATACAATTTTATATTTTTAACGTGGCACTTGAATCATATTTTATAAGTTATTAATAAGAATTTATAATTTATCAGTGTATTTATTGGTATTCAGTAATTTTTCAGGATGGGGAATAGAGTAAAATTGATAGTGAGGTAGCGAATAAATCAATTCTTGGTTGTGAACAAGTGCTGTATGGCCTTAAAAGATGCTATCATTTAATAATCCAATGACAACTGTTTGGTGCCTAAATAACTTTTTCAGCTCCGATTAAGATCGATTCATGATACACAGGAAAATACAATGACGTTTTAACAACTAAGTTTCGTAATAAAAATAAGCACGTAATATATTAAAAAAGAAAAAAATTCTTACTGTATTTTTTATAAAAAATTGATAAAATCTGAATAAAAAAGTTATTATAATTAAAACAATCTAATGCTGTTGTTTATTAAACGGATTTTTTTTATTATTGTAAATGAATATTCTCCATTTCATTGATCACTACTATTATTTGAACACATTTAAATTATTATTGCCGATTAAGTGTGAACATAAAATTTAATAAAGCAATCTATTACGATAACTTATATTCTAATTTAAATGTTAGTAAAATTGTGATTTTACATGACGAATTAAAAAATTATATTCGTTCTGTTTTGAAAGTATATTATGGTAATGCATTCAAATCTTATAAACATAATCGCTTTGGGTAAGATTTTACTACGGCTTAAAGTAGCCGTTATAATGGGTGGATGGGAGGGCCATCAGTAGTCGTGATCATGGGTGGGTGGGAGGGCCAACAGTATTTGTGATCATAGTTGGGTGGGAGGGTCATCAGTAGTCGTAATAATGATTGTGTAGGAGGGCTATCAGTAGTCATGATCATGGGTAGGTGGGAGGGTCATCAGTAGTCGTGATCATGGGTGTGTGGGACGAGTCATAAGTAGTCGTGATCATAGGTGGGTGGGAGTGTCATCAGTAGTCGTGATTATGGTTGTGTGGGAGGGTCATCAGTAGTCGTGATTATGGGTGGGTGGGAGGTTTATCAGTAGCCGTGATCATGAGTGGGTGGGAGAGCCATCAGTAGTCGTGATCATGGGTGGGTGGGAGGGTCATCCGTAGCCGTGATCATGGGTGGGTCATAAGTAGTCGTGATCATAGGTGGGTGGAATTGTCATCAGTAGTCGTGATTATGGTTGTGTGGGAGGGTCATCAGTAGTCGTGATCATGGGTGGGTGGGAGGGCCATCAGTAGTTTCGATCATGGGTGTGTGGGATGGACATCAGTAGTCATGATTATGGTTGTGTGGGAGGGCCATCGTTAGTTGTGATCATAGTTGTTTGGGAGGGTCATCAGTAGTCGGGATCATGGGTGGGTCGGAGGGTCGTCAGTAGTCGTGATCATGGGTTGGTGTGAGGGTCATAAGTAGTCGTGATCATTTCATCAGTAGTCGTTATCATGGGTGGCTGGGATGGTCATCAGTAATCGTAATTATGGTTTTTTTTTTTTGAGGGTCATCAGTAGTTGTGATCATGGGTGGGTGGGAGGGTCGTCAGTAGTCGTGATCATGGATGGGTGGGAGGGCCATCAGTAGTCGTTATCATGTTATAAACGATAACTGATGAAATCGTTCTGACGATAACTGAGTGCAGGTGGGATGGTCATCAGTAGTCGTGATTATGGTTGTTTGGGAGGGTCATCAGTAGTCGGGATCATGGGTGGGTCGGAGGGTCGTCAGTAATCGTGATCATGAGTGGGTTGGAGGGTTATCAGTAGTCGTGATTATGGGTGAGTGGGAGGGCCATCAGTAGTCGTGATAATGGGTGGGTGGGAGTGTCATCAGTAGTCGTGATCATGGGTTGGTGTGAGGGTCATAAGTAGTCGTGATCATTTCATCAGTAGTTGTTATCATGGGTGGGTGGGATGGTCATCAGTAGTCGTGATTATGGTTTTTTTTGGAGGGTCATCAGTAGTCGTGATCATGGGTGGGTAGGAGGGTCGTCAGTAGTCGTGATCATGTGTGGGTAGGAGGGTTATCAGTAGTCGTGATAATGAGTGGGTGGGATGGTCATCAGTAGTCGTGATTATGGTTGTTTGGGAGGGTCATCAGTAGTCGTGATCAAGGTGGGTGGGAGGGACATTAGTATTTGTGATAAATGGGGGGTGAAGGGCCATTAGTATTTACGGCCATGGGTGTGGGATGGACATTAGTAGTCGTGATTATTGTTGTGTGGGGGGCCATCAGTAGTTGTGATCATGGGTGGGTGGGAGGGCCATCAGTAGTTGCACCATGGGTCTGGGATGGACATCAGTAGTCGTGATCATGGTTGGGTGGAGGGCCACCAGTAGTCGTGACCATGGGTGTGTGGTAGGGTTATCAGTAGTCGTGTCCATAGGTGGGTGGGAGGGTCGTCAGTAGTCGTGATCATGGGTGGGTGGGAGGGTTATCAGTAGTCGTGATCATGAGTGGGTGGAAGGGTCATCAGTAGTCGTGATTAATGGGGGGAAGGGCCATCAGTAGTTGTGGCCAGGGGTGTGGGATGGATATCAGTAGTCGTGATCATGGGTGTGTGGGAGGGCCATCAGTAGTCGTGTCATGAATGTGTGGAGGGCCATCATTAGTTGTGATCAAGAGTGGGTGGGAGGGCCATCAGTAGTTGTGATCATGGGTGTGTGGGATGGACATCAGTAGTTGTGATCATGGTTGAGTGGGAGGGCCATCAGTACTTGTGACCATGGGTGTGGAAAGGACATCAGTAGTCGTGATCATGGTTGGGTGGGAGGGCCACCAGTAGTCTTGACCAGGGGTGTGTGGGAGGGTTATCAGTAGTTATGTCCATGGGTGGGTGGTAGGCACATTAGTAGTCTTGATAATGGGTGAGTGGGAGGGTCATCAGTAGTCATGATTATGAGTGGGTGGGAGGGTCATCAGTAGTCATGATTATGGGTGTGGTAGTGCCATCAGTAGCTGTGACCATGGGTGGGTGGGAGTGTCATTAGTAGACGTGATCATGGGTGGGTGAGAGGGTCATTAGTATATGTGATCGTGGTGGGTGGGAGGGGATCAGTAGTCGTGACCATGGGGGGATGGGAGGGTCATTAGTGAGAGTCATTAGAGGGTCATGTGAGTTGGAAACAAAAAACTTATCATTTCAATTTATTTTATTTTGAGTAAATCATACAAATCATTTAAAGATAAAACCTTTTAAAAAAGCTTATGGCTTGTGAACATCGGTTCTTATACTCAACTGGGAATATTGGAATTATTTATCTCGATTTATTGAGCAGTTTGTTGAATTTATTATTGGCTCGAATGGTCTCTTTTAGCAATCCATTAACTTCTAAAGGTGTATTTAAAAATCTATGCACATTTAAATTTGTGCAATTTTGTTAATTAAAATAACTTGAATGTTTAGTTTTTAATTACAATAGTATTTCTTATGTTATATATTTTATTTCTCAAAAATGTTCCCTAAATATGTAATTATTTAGCTATTGAGGTTTTTTTTTTTAATCAATCATAATAACTACAAATTTTTTCTATAAAATTAGAAATTAGGATTATTTATTAATTAAAATATGAAATTTATAAAAAAGCTTTTACTATTACTTAATTGCTTTATAATTTGTTCTCCTAGATTCTTGTGTCTGAAGCCAGAATGCATTATTTAAACATAATTTAAATTATATATTTACATCATTATTGAGTTTTGTATGGGATCGAATGAAACTGTAAATGTATGACATTTGTATAGTATACATTTATAAAATATGAACTAAAATAAGTAGGTCAACTTGAAAGAGATTTATCTTATTATCAACTAACTATTTTTAGTATTTTTGTTTTTAAATTGCTTATGAGTATGATTTAGTTAATAACTTTTAGGTCACCTATCGTCGATATTCGTGCAAATAAGAATTTGGAATTAGAGTCATGATTGTGTATGAGCCAGTGTAGTATTTGTTACTAACTAAGACCATAATTTGTTTAGAAAGCTTCACTAATTAGCAAGAATTTCAAATTGATACGCAAGTCCTAGGGAGGGAAATTACTATGGATATAGATTTTGGTAAACAAGGTTGGTACCATTTTTGAACAGAAGAACCTCTAAAAGGGATATGATGTAGTCTCAGACGATTATTGTAAAAAAATCAATGACAATACATTTGTACTTGCTTTTATTTATGTTTTATTGGACTGTTGTTCTGAAGGTTTGTAATTTCTACCAAAACTTGAATTCTAATTAAGAAACAAACATTAACAGTTCAAGAACAAGTGAACAGATGGGTGTGTGAAACCGATTCCATTTTAAAATTTGTTTGATTCTAATTTGGACCGAACTGTGTACCTGAGGATTATGAAGGTGGTAATTAACCAACTACATTACCAGCCAATTAGTGTAATTATTGTGTACACCAAACAAGGTAACCACTGTATGATATTAATTACACTTACATCAGTTACTGCAATCTCCCTTAGGCCATTTCCTGTTAGAGTGGCCCTGGTTCCCCATGTTAATCAAGGTTGATCAATGTTCAGTTTCCCGAGAATATTAACCCAATATTCTTGATCTTAAATATACTTTCCTGTTATTGTTGTATAATGAACTTAGTAACTACTCGGTAAAATGTAAGAAAACTATAAAGTGTCAATGAGTAATGAATAATTTTATACATTTTGAAAAAACTTATCAATATTTTTCTTAAATTTTCATAAGCAATGTGATTTACCAGCTCAAAACAACAATATAATCGATTGATTAATGACATAAAGCAACCAAACTACTACTTGATTGGGTTAGGTTTGGTGTATGTTAAAATAGTTTTTTTTAACAAGTATACGTCACACAATTTTTTAATAATATAACTACAAAATGTACACACTATTATGATAGTAAATCTTTGTAAACCACGTTTACCTTTTTCAGACCAGACATTCACATAGAAATCTTTTTTAAATTACCCATTGCAGTGCTAATTCTCAAGCCCACGATTAAGAGACCATGATGTATATTTACCAGTATTACACAGAAATGCATTTAGTTTACTAGTTCTGTGGTTGAAAGTGAGGGAGGTATTAGGTAGCTGCAGAAGGGACAGTTCGACAGAAACTCTCGTTCAAAGTTACCTTACGAGTACGTACTATACATCAAATGTGCATACTTGTAAGGTAATATTTGAAAGAAATTAATTCAAAAATGTATATTTGTATCTTCATTATTATTTTAGATAGTTTGTATTAATTGTTAATGTAAATAAAAATAATACAAAATTAAATGTAAAAGTTTAACTATCTTTTATTGAAACCAGTGCAACAAAGCATACTAAAACATTAAGCTTGGTCTGTCAGAGAGTGTCATTTAAGTCCAATATACTAATTAAGAGTTAATTTGTTTCAATTGTTAAGTAAATTGTCACCTTTCACACTTGCTTTTGGATACATAACAATCCTCTCAAAGTTAAAATCTAACTTGTAAAAATTAAAAATTTTAGTCATTTTAAAAACAATAAAAGCAGGTAGCCAATGGTGACAAAAATGTATCACGTTTTTATAAAAACCACATGTTGAGTATTTTATTTAAATTAATATTGGATAAAACTATGTTTATTTATCATATATCTCTCATTTTGTAAACACATTTGAAGAAATTTTTATTTGTACAGGAGTTTATATATAAATATTTTAAAGCAATTTTATTGCAAAAAGCTGTTTTATTCCATATATAATGTGCAATAACCCAAAATGTTTAATGATTAAGTGCCATCACTCTGTATATTTAAATTCACTTGAGTTAAGTGTATCCAACAATTGGAAAATTTATTTAGTATGAAATAGATCAGCGAAATCCATTAGAATTGCATAATCAACTTTAATACGAATCAACTTTTTACAGTAGAACCTGCCAATCTATTGATTCTTGCCATCTGCATGATTCAAGTTTAGATTTTAAACTACTCTTTTAAACACAATTTAACTATGAATGAGCTTACCCTTTGTTAATACAAAACTCTTTTTAATGTCACCTAGGTTCTATTAGGTTTTACAATAAATTTGTTTCATTTATTGTCACAGGTAGAGATATTTATATAATAAAATTTTTTAGTATTTAAAAATATGGATGCTGGAATTCATTTCTCTCTTATTTGTAGTAAAAGGCACAAAATTAATTTTTATTATACACTAAAAAATCCTAACACATTATTTTGATGGTAACATCTACATTTTATTATTTTATTATGCTATAGTATTTAATAGTTTTGTTTTTCATCTTGTTTCTGTACTTTAATCCCATTTCTTTATGTGATTATACAATTAATTTACTGAAATGTGGGTTAAAACGTTCCATGTTAATTTACTTTAAGATTATAATTCAAAATATAAGTCATGTCACCAATAAGAAGTATGATACTTATCTATCTGCTCTCATCAGTCAACGATTGTTCATATTTTAATTAATTTAACACAGTGCAAGTGTAAAAAAAACAAATAGCAATAAACTAAGAAATATGATAACATACATAAAACAAATCTTGTAGAAAATATTGTTTGATACAAAGAAAGATAAATTAACAATACAATGTTACACAATGAGATAAGGTATATAATACACAAGAATAGTCACTGGATGTCTTGCTTTCCAAATATAAGTTTACTTACTGGTAGAAAATATGCAAAATTAAGTATTAATTTCAGAAAGGGATATTTGGATTTCTGATTATTTGGACAAAATAGTGAGACGAATTTATGAGACGCCGACACAACGATGTTGGTATTTTAAGGCGAATATGAATGGTTAGATGAGTGTAGGATGAGTGTGGATGAGTGTAGTCTTGTTACTATCTGAGTTCGACTGTTCCTCAGAAAGGGCAATTTATTAATAGCCCAACAGCCAGGGCTTTTTTCCAATTTAATTCAAATATTCTTCATTCGAAGTTTGCATAGTATACCAAGAATAGTGTCATATGATATTATGATAATATAAATTTTACCTTAAAAACTATTAAACCTTATTAAACTATATTATTAGACTATTAAACCTTAGAACTAGAATATGATCTTCTAAAGGTCTACAATTGCAATCCAAAGATATTTACAATTGCAATCCATAAGGACATTTGTAAATTAGAAAAACATAATTCATAAGACTCAAACTTACATAAAATACATATTTACAATTGTAATCCATAAGGACATTTGTTAGTTAGATATTTCTTTAATTCAGACTTAAAATTATTACCATTTAACATCTTTATTTCTTGGGGAAGTGCATTGAAAAAAATTGCTCCCTTAACAAAAGGACTATTTTCAGTAGTTTTGAAATTTCTATTTACCCTATGAAAGTTATATTTGTGCCTTGTATTGTGATTATGAACATCCACATTTTTGTTTGTAAATTTTTCATCTTGTTTAACCAACATTATTACTTGAAACATGTACAAGGCATATACAGTCAAAATTTTTAAATCGGTAAAAATGTTTTTGCAAGACACTCTAGGATTTACTTTTGCAATTATTTTTAATGACTTCTTTTGGAGAATAAAGACCCTATCCATGTGTGTTTTCGATGCACTACCCCATAACAATAAGCCATAAGAAAGATACGGATACACAAGACCATAATACACCTTAATTAGCATAACTGACTCAAGATAGGAGCTGAGTCTTCTAAGCAAAAATAAGCCAGGTGATATTTTTTTACATACATAGTCAATATGTACCTCCCAGGAAAGTTTTGAATCTAAATAGATGCCAAGGAATTTGCAAGACGAGACCGCCTTAACACTAAAATCATTACTATTTACAACAATATTTTCATTAACACCACTTGGGCTAAAACAAACTAGTTGTGTTTTGTCTACATTCAGTAGCAAGTTATTGTTCTTGAAATATACATTACATTCATTCATGAATCTAAGGATTTTATTCTCTAATGTGGATAAGTCTTTTGCCCAGCAGAGACCAGATGTATCATCTGCATACATATTTAGAAAATAACTGTTGTCCATTGAAATTTTGAAGTCATTAACATAGCAAATAAATAAAAATGGCCCTAATATTGAGCCCTGTGGCACCCCAAATTTTACTATCCTAATGTTTGATCTTTTCCTTTCCACTAAGTATCCATTATCATACAAGATTTCAGTGCACTGTGTTCTGTTATTTAAATAAGATTTGATCAATAAAAATAAGTTACCACTAACACCAGTATTTGCCAATTTATTCAACAGGATTTTGTGATTTACTCGGTCAAATGCTTTTGATAAATCTAAAAACGTTCCTCCTACTTTAATACCATTATTTATACATTCCAACGCTGTATGAACAAATTCCGCAGCAGCTGATGTAGTACTACGCCCTTTTCTGAATCCGTGTTGGAAATCTTTTATAAGATCGAAGGAGTGATGGTAAGCTGTTAAATGTTTTAGTACTATCTTTTCAATTAGTTTGCTAAAAACAGAAATTAGAGCAACTGGCCTGTAGTTTTGAATATCGGTTTTTCTACCTTTCTTATAAAGTGGTTTTATTAAAGATAATTTTAAAGCTTCTGGAAAGATTCCTTCATTTAGAACACAATTGATTAAATGTAATAGGGGGAAAGCTAATTCTAATTTGCATTTTTTTAATAAATAAGGTGAGATTTCATCCCAGCCAGTTGATCTTTTGTTATTCAAACTATTTAATAGGTCCAGGATATCTGCAAGACACAATTCTGGAATATCACTGTTAAAATTATGTTCATAATTTACATTATCATTGAATGGATACTCAGACTCATTACTTTCAACTGTATCAATAAAATAGTCATTAAACTCATTACAAACAATTGTCGGATTACTAGTAATTCTATCAGTAACAGTAATTTCTATGTTAGGCTTAATTTACAACTATAATTACATCCTCTCCTAGCTTCATTTACCAAAGACCAACTAGATTTTGCTACGCAGTCTGATGATTGTATTATTCTATTGATTTTGCTAGCTTTTATCTTTTTAACTTCTGCACGGTACCTTTTTTTGTATTCTGTGTATCTTTCTTTATAAAGATCAAGTTTGTAAGTCTGATACCTATCATACATTACCTCCATTTTGAGTTTTAAGTTTATAGTATTTCTATCTAACCTAACAGGATTTGTTCTTTTATTTTCCTTACTCCAGTTGAATTTTTTATTTGGACATGAAGAATTTAAATGATACCCTAATATATTCAAAAATATATCCCATTTGTTGTTAACCCCTTCTGCCTGATAAACTAAATCCCAAGACTCATTTTTCAGGATATTTTGAAGAAGGATTATATTATTGTCAGAAAATAACCTTTTGTATTGAAACTTATTGACTTTAATTTTATTTTTGTTTTCACATTTTATTTCTAAAATCTGGCCCAAGTGATCAGAAATATGCCCATTAATAACATTTACATAAGATATATTTGCTATATTAGTAATTACATGATCTATTGAACTCACATGATGAGTTGTAATCCTTGTCGGGGTGTGACCTAACAGATCGTTCATATTATTTGATAAAATCAGATCCTTAAATCTTTTGGTCCTGGGAAAGTCATCTAAAGTGTTAATGTTAATGTCTCCCATGATTATAATATTTTTCTCATTAACTTCTGATGAAAGTTTATTTAAGACACCCTCTAATAAAGAAAGAAATACATCATCGTTATCCACCTGGAAGACAACAATTTCCCCCTCCAGCCATCTAGCCCTCATAAGCCTAGTTCCAACGGCCTGTCATCCGTAAGGCCTCGTCTGCTGTCTACCAGATATTAGGTCGTTGGAACAGCTTGCCTGTGTACGCCTGACGTACGGACAGACCGTCCGGGGCTGCCTGATCAGGTCTCGTACAACATGGGAAAGAGGCGGCACTACAAAGGCCTGTGGTTGGAGATGAAGTTTTAAGCCGCGATGCCTACACAGGTCACGGGCCGTTGGAACGGGCATGTCTGATGATACACAGGCGACACGCTCTCCGTGTACTGACATCGGACTACCGGGGTCTGCGAAAACACTATCCGTGGGAACTGGGCTTTAATATATTACACTGTACTACAGTTTAATTTTAAGAATGTTGATAATTAATTTTTGTACTCATTACATAATGTACAAGCTTATGTTTTACATTAAAACTAGGCCTACTGTAATAAAAGCGTAATTGTGATCTGTAGTATTTACATTCTATAACATGACTTTTTTTCTAACCATTTCATTCTCATTTTGTTAATCAATATGTATTATACATCATTAAAATTTAACGTGCGTAAGCACTAATAATAACTTTCCAGTGATATAAATGTGAGTGGGTGAGAATTCTCTCTAATTCGTCTATTCTCTAATCCGTCACGGCCTCGGTCCCGACTCCTGACGGAAAATAGGGTTTCTACTGTATATGCTTCATTGTTATCAATAAATTATTTGCAGGATATGCCAAAAAGTTTAATATCGGTCCATTACCAATTTTATAAATAACTTAGGTACTTCACAATGTTATCTGGTTATACAGCAAAAATATGTCTAGATTACCGAAAACAAATAATTTTCTTCAGTTGTTTAATAAATAATTGTAAATCCTTGCTAGGCTAGTGTTTAACAGTTCTACTTGCAAAGCACAGAGTTTTTCTAATCTTGAAATGTCTCTTAAATTTGCAAAAGGTGTTTAGATCATTTGCACACAACATTACAACTAACTTTAAAATACACATCATGCACAAACATACATATTCTTAGCCTTTTTTGACGTTTTGCCCAGTCCCATAGCCAAAAATCAATACTCAGCTGCTAGTTAATCTACACCAATCACACAGTAGCGTTCAGTTCTGATGCGTCGTCTGCTCGTTGTTTATGTTTTGACTATTAAATTTTAAATGATAATCAAATATTACTTGAATATAACACAATATTATGAATAAAAGTATAGAATTTGCTCAAATGAATACTTCGATTGAATATAATATGTAAGTGTATTTTCCTGAATGTAATGCTATTCATTCATATCAAAAGGCCTAGCATTTGTTTAGTTAGGGCTTTTATTGTGTGTATTTAAATTCCTTGGTATCACCTTTTGTAACATTAGATTCAAGGTTTTCTTATTTACGGAAAGAATTAAATGCATTTAATGCTAAAATAATCTGGAATATGAAATGCGTTTATGAAAATTACAAACTGAAATTCACAAAATTAGTATTTATTTCACATCATGGGTTTATCCTGTATTGTTTCTAATGGAAAATATATTATTCATCCAAGACTACTAGTACTCAGACTCTAACTTATCATAGATTAGACTGTTTGGTAACTGCACTTTTTAGACACCTCTGAAAATGTGTTTTTATTGAAGTAGTATAAAATGACTTTAATAATAGAAAAAGCATTTTGAACTGCAGAAAAGTATATTTTTACCAGATAATTTTTAATTTACAATTTTTCTTTCACATAAGCTGAACATGTTTTGGTTATATGCTGAATCAAACTATTTTTTCTGTCAAAAAAACTACTTACCAAAACCAAACATAATCCAGCCTATCATAAAATATATAACCTCATAATATTTTGTGGCCTGAGCTGTGGAGAATTCTCTGACTGTTCCTCCAGTGAAAATAAGTAAGTTATAAACATCTATTTGCAAGAATCGTTGCTATCATTATAACTGCGTGTTTGGCTATATGCGAATTGCATTCAAAGTAGTTTTTCTATTTGTCTTGAGAAATAATTTGCTTGTATCAACATAGTTTCCTGATTCATGCTCAACGTAAAAGAGTTCTTTACCTAGTTACATCAGAGTTAATGGAATTTCAGGAAAATTTTGTTAGATAACAGGAGATCTAACGAAACATTTTGTTAACTGCACACTCTGAAATGTAATTACAGCAATCAGTAACATTTGGTTTGCTACAGGCAAGAAATAAACAACAAATTGGAGTGACACGTTAAAAAACTAGCTACAAGCTGTTTGCTATAGGAGAATTAAACAGTTTATTTCTAGCACAGCTTAGCAGTTTACATACCGTATGTTTCAAATTTCTGTTATCCTTGCTATTTACTGCAAATGAGAACTTTCGAAAAATAAACCTTCAGCCTGAGTTAGAGATAGCGCTGGTTCGAATATGGTCTAGACTGAAATATTTATAAGTATTATTCACCTTCTACTGCACTGTTCACACCCTTACTCTGTCTGATCAAGTTCCTCACACAGATCAATAATCGATGGGGAATGGGCAGAGTAAGGTTAATAAGGAAATCAGTGTCTACTTTTATAAGTGTTATATTTGTATGAATGAATACCTTACTATGAGTATGTAAACAGTTACATCTTATTGGATGTATTGCATATTTATAGTTTCTTTGGATACTTCTATACTGATATGACATATATTTATATATAGTGTATCTGCTAGCTACCATTTATTAATTTTTAAACGTAAAAAACTAACATACAGTATTAGGGAAGTCATGTAATATTAATACAATAATATTAGTCCAAAAGTCATGTAATATTAATGCAAATATATCAATTGATCTGCTGTCACAAAGCCAAATTCAATCCATCAAACCTTTAAAACCTATCTCACAGAATCTATGCTCTAGCTAATCCCTCCATAAAACAGTGCAAGGCGACATCTGAACTATGTAATCTACAGTTTGGATGGACTGCCCGCAGTCATGATTGATCTAGAGTCAATCCCCATTTATATTTCCAGTTGCTACACCAGTTAAAAGTAATTCACCAGTGTCCAATAGGAGGTAGGTTCATCCCACCTACAGGTATTGATGGATGGATTAACAAGAAACTTATTTCACCCATCAAAACTGTTCAACGATACGGCCCAGTTAGTATTGGGCAAGAAATTTGATCTGCTCAACTGAAAAGTAGTATGTGGAGGTGAGTTTCAAGATTTCAATTCGTCAGGACAGATACCAGACACCAATCACACTGTAACAAATAGAAGGAGCGGCTAGCGAAGAGACGATTGCAAAAATGTGCCACAGCACATTAGAAAAAATTAGTGGTAGTAATTAATTTCATTAACTTAATGTGTAAAGTAGAATGGTCCTTAGGAAATGAAAGAAAAGGAGGCAGTGGTATTGAAAGTTTTATTTCATATTGGGTACACTGCTATTGAATTTAATTAATAGATTGTACTAAATTTATTATTGATGTCATTATTTTCCCTTTTTTACAGTGTTTGTTAAAGGTTATTTTCAAAGTATTCAATTATTTAAATTTTTTCTCGTAGTTCAGCCAAATTTGTTGTTGCACAAATAATTGAGAATCTATTATGTCTTATGAGTAGTTCTGAATTACCAGTTTATTTTTCTATTCATTAGTTCTTAGTTTTTATCTGTTGAGGAGTAAGCTCTCTTTTCTTCTATCAATTTAAAAGCTTTGATATAAGCTTTCTTTGTTATATTTTGGCTCTTCAACAGATAATTTTCAGTCCATATATTACAATATTAACAGGAATATTTATTTATTCATAAGTTGGAGGAAAAGAAGTATTTGATTCATATCAAAGTGAGATCCGAAATTGAACTGAATTGAAAGATTTGAAAACTCACATATTGCAAATAGTTCTGCAATGTACTTGAATAGGAAGAGTTGGGAATATAGTAAATTTGCTAAAAGTATTAAATTAGGTAAGCAATGGTTATTTATTTTCATATTTGGCGTCTTTAAAATTATTTTAGTTTACATAAATAATAGTGTATTATCTCTCAACTCATGTAACGGTTATATTTGGTTCCTAACGTTTCATGGCTAAGTGTTTGTCCAACACACTTAGTACTTACTTTTAGTAAGTTCATGGCAATTGTTATAATCACACCAAGTGTCACATGACTACTAATTATTGCTTTGTTTAGGACCTGACAACCCTGTGGTTAAGTACACAAAAATAGTTGAACGTATTTAACACAAATTGTTTGTCTTTAGGATGAAATCAGCTTACATCTCACCAGCCAGTAAGAACGTATGATTTCACAAATCATCTTTAATGAAATGGATGTTTCATATACTGCATGGGCGATTTTGTTTGTTATAATTACCACAGCATCCATTTCAGGTAAGTAATATTAATTTAATGTTAAAAATAATAGTTTTTGTCAGTCTAAGTAGAGAGGTGAAATAAATAATGTCATTTATTTGAATTTACAATATTATTGAAAAAACAAATATTATTTCTACGGCAGAAGGATTGCACAGGTTGGCTACTGCCATTCTTCTACCAGTGCTTTAGGGTATATTTATTGCTAATGAGTCAAAAACAATCCCTTACTCAGTACAGGCAGGTAGAATGAGATTTAGTCTGTGGGACCTAAACCCTCCCTGTAACCAGTCTAAATTGCATCATTGTTACGTCATTGATCTAGGACACACAATACACTTTTTATCTAGGTTTTAATGGCTGATTCCAAATTTGGATGCTGCCACATACAGATCGCGGACTTTAGCTGTGCGCGTGGCCTTGGCTGCGTGGTGATAGGCGGGAGGGGTAGCGGTGTAGTGTTATGCGCTCTGTCCTGAAAACACTGACTCACCTGCAACAACCTCCTTACTGAGCATCGTAATGAAAATAACAACTAGCCCTACCTACTTCCTGGCTAAAATAAGTCTTTTCTGTGACAGTGATGAGTGTGGTTGTCATTTGTGCCTAGTTATTTGTTAAACCAGTGCGTGCGGTTTACACCGATTATTAATGTAGCCGTAGTTACCGAGAATTTTATTTGTGATATATTTTGTTAGTTGTAGTGTTTGTTAATTTTCCACAATGACTGATGAGTTCAAGTCGCTAGTCAAGAATAGAGTAATTCATAGTCAGGGCCGCGAAATTATCGTTAACGTGTTTAAATTTATGAAGGAAGAGGCAGCCCGAAAAACTTTAAATATTCCGTTGGCAAAGGCTCGTCAAAGAACAGCAGCAGCTACGGGGGTATCAGAGCGAGTTGTACCTCAAATAAACAGAGAGTTAAAAAAATTTCATGTTATTGGTCAGTGCGAGGCATGTTTTACTACGCCAAACAAAAACCGACAAAGACGTAAAACATTAACCTATTTAGATGACTTCAATAAATGTGTAGTGAGAAGACTAGTGTACAATTTTCATATAGAAGAATATAGAATACGAACTTTAAAATTATTGAGGGAGGTGCTAAAAAAGTAATAAACTTTCAGGGTTGTGATAAAAGTTTGAGACGCATATTAAAGGATTTAGGGTTTACTTGGAGAAAGACAGCAAACAATAGAAAGTTGTTAATTGAAAAACCAGAAATCCGAGAAAAACGGAAAATATATTTGAGAGCGTTGAAAAGCTACAGGGAGCAAGGACGTCCAATAATTTATTTAGACGAGTCTTAGGAAAGTGCAAGCAAGTGGAGAAGATAGAAAAAGACTATGCAGTGGCAAACACCAGATAGACAATTTTATAGAATCCTTTGTTATATCAGTTGGAAATGAATCTAATACAGACAGTGACGGTCTTTCAGAGGAGGAGGAAGAGTTAAGTGGGATTGAAGAACTCTAATGAAGTAAAACGATTGTCACATTCATATATCATTATAAGATTCATATTATATTATATTCACATTCATTATATATTCATTATAAGAAAGTACTTATAAGTTACTCAACTTTTTACTAACTATTTACAAAAATAAAATGCCTAAGTAATATTATTACAGTAGTTTTAAATGAAGTAGCAAAGAAGCAGGAATAATAGCAATAATAATAATGTGTTTCTTGTGTTTGTGAAATTTACATACTTTCCAACCTACTATGAAAATACAGTTACCACAATACATTTAATGTTTTCAATTTATAATACTTTTTCCCTTACATCAAATAGTAAAGTGTAAACGATATAGAACCTGAGAAGAAGTTTTGGCGCCTTCATTTCAGTGGCGAGCGCGTGAACGCAACCCGTAAAACATATTGTGTTTGTTTGTTGAATGGGTAGTAGTTTGTTTCCGCGCGCAGAGCTAAAGTCCTCGATGTGTACCTGATGGATGTTAAATGTAATAAATACAAAGCATATTATTCTACAATATTATTAAACATTATTCTAGGCACAGCTGCTCTGGCAAACTCTGTGCACAAGTTGTATACAATGGTTTTATTTTAAACTTTATTATGTCTATGTTCTAAGGTTGATCATGTCGGTTGCACTCTTGACTCCACATGTTATATGATAATAAAGTATAATTATTATCATTTTCCAGTTTTTTTTTTTTTTCTTCTTTTTTAGGGGAGTTCATCAATGGACAGCATCATCAGACGGATGGAGCTAAACAGAAGAAGAATGACTTGTGGTGTTACAAGTGTGATACAATGGACGATGGTGACCGCTGTAGCAACTTGTCAGCTGGCAACGAGTCTAAGCTTGTTTACAAATGTCCTGAACACCGTACTATTTGTATGGTATGTTACAATTAATTGCTCTTATATTCAGTTCTTAAAGCCACTTAGATTGTGATGTACTAAAAGGGCTGGTGTTAAAGAAATACACTGAGTAGTGGAAGTGAGAGAGGTAATTATTCTTCCTCCGCTGTGTTACATAATTTAAACCTTGTTGCTTTGGGAGTAAGGTGGAATGTAGGCCAGGAGCTACATAGTGCTCTCGCATCATCACCACTAGTATTAAGAATTTTAATTATTCTAACATTCGCTTACTAGTCTTATATCGTTTTTTCATGCACTAACCTGATTTGCAGAGTTAAACAGAATTTGAGAGGGAAAGGCTTGTTAATCTTAGAACCTTCGTCTATATTTACATAGTATTTGATAAAACACTATATTTTTGTTAATATTTAGTACGATCATAACTATATTTGAATTATTTTAATTTGGCACTGATTACAAACCAAAAATTACAAAGGTAAAAAATACTAAATTTCTTAACGCCTTCTCAATATTGTATCTTCATTTTCTGCTGCACCAAAATTCAAACAAAGACAGAGATTGGAAAGGTTCCAAAGATAAGTCCATGGAAATATTACTAAGCTGTTTTGTTTCTATATTTCATGAAATTATTATAGGAATCTCTACTTACATACAGCTATAATGGTGGGTTATTGTATTAAATAAATATAATAACCCACCATGAATATAAATTTACTTTTAACAAACCTTATTTTCATATTTAATTTGGTTTTCCGCAGGTTAAGAGATACTCGTACACAACAAGTACAGAGAACTCAACGTCAGTTCTGCGCATGTGGTCCCTGGAGCGCAACTGCACTCACCGCTGCGAACCTGGCTGTATAGTAATTGGTGAACGAACTAAGCTATACGCCTGCACCACTTGTTGTGAGCGATCTTTGTGCAACACTGGTCGAGGAGGGGGGAATATCATACTCATAAATATCTTCCTCACGATAGCAATAACAATTGTCTTACCACTTTACTTCAATTTGTAGGAGAAAGACTTTTTCTTAAAAAATCTTTACAATGTTATGTAGTTAAACAGTTTAACTGTTACCATTTATTCCTTCAAATGTCAAAAGTAATTTTAATATTTTACTTTACCCTAGATCTGAATTAAGTTCACTTTTGAGTGTTGAGAATAATGCCTCTCCTTCGGTAATACTATCTGCACAAACGGTTAAAAAGTTGAAAAAGAATTTGTTTTTTCTTTGTCATTTTATCTAAAAAAATGAAAACTTTTTTGTATATTATTCTTGCGAAGTACTCTATTTTGAGACAGATAATAAACACATTTAAAACTAAATAAATAGTGTAAGATATATTTCTTGAATAAACTGAACCAATCTCTATACAGTAAGAATTTTGACAGAAAGGACACATACACTTTTCACATCAGAGTGAGTAGTCTTCTGGAAATTATAGTAAAAGAATCAACCATATAGATAGCAGCACTGTGCAGATATTCTTAGCAGTATGGTTTCAAACTCTTCTAGCTAACTGTTAGAATGAGTAAGGATTTGTAATTAAATATAATAGTACAGCCTATATTAGGACATGGTTACTCCTTTGGAGAACAAACCTTTAATTGGGCCTATATAATTACTCATCTGGAAACAACACAG
Source organism: Stictocephala bisonia (assembly GCA_035578905.1). Classification (NCBI taxonomy): domain Eukaryota; kingdom Metazoa; phylum Arthropoda; class Insecta; order Hemiptera; family Membracidae; genus Stictocephala; species Stictocephala bisonia. Next base: position 3,275,192 of record JAQJVL010000029.1, read on the forward strand.
TTGTCTACTCAACAGGTTAACCAATAAGAATGCCAAAATGTGTTTGTAATTATTTATTCTAGTATGATTAATTACTGGCTTTAAATTAAATTACTATTCTAGCTTATATTTCAATATGATGCCATATAATATATAAAAGTATATTTTAAATATAGAAACTTTTAACATTGTCATAAATAAATAACTTTAAGAACTTTATTCATATAGTACTTAATATTGTCATTTTTAAATATTTATAAATAAAGTAACAACTGTTAACTCTTTTAGTGTGTCTTTATAATAAAATATAGACCCTTTTTACCTTTCTTTCTTCTTGAAAAAGAACTTCTGTACTGTAAATCCGTACTGTATCTAATGAATGCCCGACTGTCCTACCCATTGAACAAGTACTACAGAGATCCATTGAGTGAACACTTAAGGTGGTTCGGACGGCATTAAGGACAACTGAATTCTGCTTGCAGCGCTTAGTGTATGTCTGACCGCAAGACACACACACAGAAACTTGACCCCTACACGTCTATATAATTGCAGGAAGTTGTAGAAGCGTGATGGTGCGGGTGCTGTTTCTCACTGTACGTGTGCGTAGCAATTGGATTGTAATATAACATGAGGATAAAAGTACAAAGACAAGTTGAGTATATAAAGTTAATCAATTTTGTATACTGTGTGATATTAAAAAGTATAAGATGGCAAACACGACATTGTATTTCTTGTCGTGATAAAACAAAAATATAACATTAATTATTTAAACTCAAATTTGCTGTAAAATTAAGTAATTTAAAATGACTGATAAGCAAGACCAGTCATTTGAGGGTCTATTTTTTTAATTTGGGAATAATTGGGAAAATAGTTTCTTAGTTCTGCATGTACCAAGAAAGCCCAAATTCGCATCTTTGAGGTGATGTATTTATAACTATAAACATAATTTTAATGAAAGAACTACTGAGAGGCATTTAATAGCTGATATAAAGTCATTGAAATCGAAAAAAATAAATAATGTTTTTAGACCAAACAGCCTTAAGAAATGTCAGTGACTCACCTCTCCCCAACGTATACAACAAACTACTGAACTCACCACACACCCATTAGGTATAAGAAACTGATGGTTTCCACCCACCCATAAGACGAATACAAGTGATAATGCCCTGGATATAAACAACTGATAGTACATTAGAGGCTCATGGGAGCTAAAGATCATATTTATTCAAAATCATCTTTATTGACATAACGTTCAAATACAGCCAATAGTGTCAGTTACAGCTAAATATAAAACTAAATATTATACCAAACTTTTGAATAATAAATATATGCAATACTTTTGATACAAAATTATATAGTTTAAGCAAAAGTAATTAAAACGTTTAAAATGTAAGGTTTAAAGGAGCTGCTTTGGCTAATCTGTTTATTACATAATCATTGTTGTTATTGAGGCTGTTTCTTTATAGATCATCCAGTGAATTTAAGGCTCTCTCTGTAAGGAATTCTTTTAATTTCAATTTAAACTTTACATTGCTTTCAATATTTGTGATGCATTTTTGAATTTTACTTAAGTATTTAGCCCCTATGTAGGAGTTTTTTTTAAATTGAATTTTATGATAGGGGATTGATATATGATTTTTTTGTCTAGTATCGTATGAGTGGACATTACTCTGAAATTGAAATTTTTCCATGTGTGTTGTCACATAATAAATGCACTCAAAGATGTAAAGCCAAATACCGTACTGTAATAATGTTCAGTTTTTAAATATTCTTTTACAGAGTCTGTTTGTTCAAGTTTTAAAATAATTCTGATGGCCTTTTTTGTAGGCCTAATATTTTTTTAAATTATTCTTTGATGTAACTTCATAGACACAGATAGCATAGGCTATATGTGAGTGAATATGAGCAAAGTATATAGTTTTTAAAACCTCTATACTACAGAAAAAAACTCATTCTCTTCAGGGCATAAAGGACAGAGTTAATTTTATTACTTATACCAGCTAGATATATGAATTTCCCAACTGAGATTTGTGTTAATTGGTAGTCCAAGAAATGTTGTGTCACTAATTTGGTCAATTTCCATATGATCAATTTTAATAATTAAGTTTTCATCCTTAGTTTTGTTTTAAAGACCATAAAATTAGTTTTATTGATATTAAGTTTTAAATATATCAGTCAATTATTCGTGCGCTGGGACAACGTGGTGTAGAGCCTACCATCTGTAGGTGGGTCGACCACATGTTACGGGGCAGAAGAATTCAATCAACCCTTCTAAGTGAGGTGGTGGAGATTTCTGCGAGCCGAGGATGCCCGCAGGGGGGAGTTCTATCACCCCTCCTGTGGGACCTGGTGGTGGATGATCTCCTAGTCAGCCTCACGGATAAGGGCATTTTCATACAGGGCTATGCGGACGATCTCGTCCTACTGGTCCGTGGCAAGTACCAGGGCACTGTTACGGACATCATGAACGACAGTCTGGAAACAGTGAACTCCTGGTGTGTAAGAGAAGGGATTGCAATAAACCCTTCCAAGACAGTAATAGTTCCCTTCACCAGGAAAAGGGTTCAGGGCTCCTTCAGAGGCCTGGCCCTTGGTGGAGTGTCTCTGCCTGTTTCATCGTCGGTTAAGTATCTGGGAGTAATCCTTGATCAGAAACTGACATGGAACTTGCATCTGGATAAAGTCATCCGCAGAGCTAAGTGGTCCTTTGTGACCACTAGGCGCTGCGTGGGCTCCACATGGGGCCTGTCACCCCATGTCTGCCACTGGCTTTACACAGCGGTCATCAGACCACAAATTACTTACGGGGCTTTGATCTGGTGGCCTAAGGTCAATCAGGCTTTCTAGCCTACAAAGACTTGCCTGCATGTGCATGACAGGGGCCTTTAGGTCGACCCCTTCTATTACACTGGAGGTTCTTCTCAACCTGCCGCCCCTTGATCTCTTCATTATTGGGGAGGCTTGGGCGGCGGCTTATAGGCTTCAGCTAACTGGCCACTGGAGGGGGTCCTGCACAGGTCACTCCTCAGTGGCCAATCTAGTAAACGACGAGGTACTCTCAATGAAGTCTGACTTTGTTGGGACTAAGCTCCTTTTCACTAGACCCTATACTGTGGACTTCAGGTCGAGGGAGTACTGGGACGGTGTTAGTAGCCCGGTTTCTTCTCACGACCGAATTGTATGGTTCACAGAAGGGTCTAGAATGGGCAACAGAGCTGGATTTGGCTTCTATACTGGCGACCCTAGGACCAACGCTAGCGTGAGCCTGGGAGCGTATGGCACCGTCTTCCAAGCTGAAGTCACCGCAATCCTTCATTGTGCCGCCCAGGCGGTCGAGAGAGGGGTTTGTGGGAAATATATCCGCATCCTCTCAGACAGTCAGGCGGCCTTAGGGGCTCTGGACTCCTGGAAGGTCTCGTCTGGTCTAGTCTGGGAATGCGTGGAGACCCTCAGCATCCTGGGATCAAGAAATCAGGTCTCGCTGGAATGGATCCCAGGACATAGGGGATTAGAAGGCAACGAGCAGGCCGATGCCTTGGCTAGGGAGGGGGCTCTCAAGCCCTTCATTGGTCCTGAGCCGGCCTGCGGCGTTTCGATTGCAGCTGCCAAAGCAGCAATTAAAAACTGGGTCAGCGCCAGACATCTGGAAAGATGGCGGCGGTTCCCAGGGCAAAGACTCGGCAAGGTTCTTGTCAAGAATCCCTCCCAGAAGTTGACAAAGTCACTTCTTGGGTTAAGCAAATCGCACGTTAGGCTGGTGGTGGGACTCATCACCGGCCACGGCAAATTCCGGAGGCATTTAAGAACGGTGGGACTCTTTGCGGAGGATCCCATCTGTCGCCTCTGTGGGGAGGACGAAGAGTCGGCAGAACACATTGTCCTGGAGTGTGAGGCTCTTGGTGCCAGAAGAAGAGCACTTTTTGAAGGCTCACCTCTGGGACAGTTGGAAATTACCAATCTAGTGAAGAAGCTCCTTGACTTGGTCAAGGGCAGCCAGCTTTACGACGATTAGGCACCGGGATTGGCACAAAAAGCCTTAGGCTTCGTTGCAAGGGTTGGCTGGACCAACTACCATAATCTGGGGTGAAGAGGATCGGCTGGGGTGAAGTGGATCAAATGTGTTGCAATTTCATTTTTTTCGTCTGCTATGTGATAGTTGGTTTCATGTGAAAAAGCAAAAATGTACATTGCTCAAGATAATATGGCTGATTCGAATTGCATAGAAAATTATGTTGAAAAAAATTCCTGTGACTTGAGAAAAAATATCTGTTCAAGTCAAATAATTATTGGAAAATAAAAACGTGAAATACAAACAGTTGGTCACACTGATTGGTAAGCATTTCGATCTCTTTGTAACCTGCAATCGATTCTCCAAAGAGTTCTCGATATTTTGCTTCTGTTGATAGATCGATTGATAGTTGTTGACTTGAATAAAGTCGATCTGAAGCAAAAATCAACATTCAGTGGGGTGAAGTGGATCACTATATTTTAGCTTAAAAAACTAACCTCAATCATTAATGAAATAGTGTTTGAGAGTCAAAAAGCGAGATTATGTGATAAATGTGAGTTTTTTTAGTTGAATTAGTGAATTTTTAGTTAGTGTTTGCATGAAGTGACTTGAAAATGCCTAGAAAATATATTTTAAAAATTGGACTTGAGGGAAAACGCATTTATAATCCGGTTTTTTTAGAAAAAGCAATTGATGCAGTGAAAAAAAGAAGATGTCGATTCGAGCAGCAGCAGAACAATTTGCAGTGCCCTACACAACTTTAAATAGACATTTGAAAGATGGTGTAGATAAAAAAACGTATGGAGGTCAGACTGTTTTTTCTACTGAAGAAGAACGAAGAAGATCGTCTTATCCGTCGTCCATTATCCTGAAGAACTTGATCTGCAAGAGATTGAAAAAAGTTCAATTATTGACAAAGTTAGGATGTCCAGCCTCAGAAGAGGGCGATTTGTTGCAGTGGGCATTGATTTAAAAACAATTGAATAAAATTTCAAAATCTAAAGAGCAATTGCACTTATTTAAAATTATGTATATAATTTCATTTTCAATAATATTATGTTGTAAATAAATTATACTAAGCAAAAACTATATTTATTCATTTTCAATCATCAACTTCACCTCAGTATTGGGGGGAAGTGGTTTTATAATTGAAAAACACATTTGATCCACTTCACCCGAACATATGGGGTGAAGTGGATCAACAAAAAAAATATTTTTACAAGTCAATTTCAAACATAGAAGTAAATTCTCTAATGCATTGGAATGTAGAATATTGATAGATGTTATAATATTTTTTTAAAGATCCTCTCTTGATTCTATATCGTGAAAAATTAGAAAAAACTACAAATCTTGATCCGCTTCACCCCAGATTACGGTATATATCCCCTTTTAAACTAAACTAAAGTTTTAAATTATTATCTATAAAAAAGTGATTCAGCTTTGCTAGGTTTTGCAAGCCTTAAATTCTAGCTCTTTTATTGTATTTGTTGTGGTAAGGAGATTAACATCATCAGCATAAACAAATTTGATTATCATTGCTATTGATGTGTTCAATTATGTTTGGTAGTCTGCTCAAGTAGCAGATAAATACTAGTGGCCCAAGTATTGAGCTCTGTAGGACACCACATCTGACTCTACGGGTTGAAAAATTGTACTTGCATATTTTATTTTTTGAAACATGTGTAATCTTTACGTACTGCCGTCTATTGTTCAAATATGATTTCATCCATTTTAAGCAAACTCCTTTCATTCCGAATTTTGATAATTTATCCAATAGTAATTCATGAGACAGACTGTCGAACGCCATCGACAAATCCATAAACACTCCGGTCACTTTTTGTTTATTATTTATAGAGTCTATAACACCTTCAATGAATTTAATTAAGGCTGTAACAGTAGATTTTCCTTTTCGGAATCCATATTGTTCCTTATCTAGAAGTTAGTTTTTTCAAAATATTCTGTTAACCTGAGGCACACAGTTTTTTTCATAAATTTTCGATATTTATGGCAATATTGATATAGGACGGTAGTTCTTGACATTTGTTTCTTCATTTTTTTTGTTACTTCTTCAACTGGGATGACTTTTGAAACTTTAAGTTTATTTGGAAATATGCCCGATATAAAAGAAGAATTAATCAGATGTAATAACAGTTTTACTAGGGATAGTTTAACAAATTTGATAAGCTTTATTGAGATTTCATCACATCTACTAGACGACTTAAATTTTAATGAATCAATTATTCTAAGCAGCTCGTCTTCATTAACAGGTAAGCATTTGAAATTGTTTTCTGAGTTCAATATAAAATTAGAATGATCTGTAGCATCAACTATATTATTAGTTAATCGTGCAGAATTGTTAATTGTATCATTCATCTTATTTGCAAAATAATCATTAAATATGTTACATATTTGTAAAGGATTGGAGATCGGTCCATCATCACCCATCAGTGATATATTTTTACTAATTACTATTTTATTATTCATTGTTTCTCTGTTAATTATTTCCCATGTTGTTTTGATAACATTGTCCAAATTCTTTATTTTGGACAGCACAAAGTCACTGCTTTCCTCTATAGCTTGTTAGTCCTTACTTACCCATACAATGTCCACCTATAGAGTATGACCCGTGCCTGAGTCACATCTTGAAATTATCAGGCAAGAGTGAAGAACTGATGATTACAGTACTCTAAACAGTCAAACGAGTTTTGAAAGGTAGAATAATTGTGTAAGGATATCAGTAGAGTTGATAGCAACCATTTGGTACATTCATCCACACAAAATCTGTAAAGTATTGGAGAAAGGTTTCTTCAACATATTAGAACTTTGATTTTGAAATTTGATAATGATGGAGTATCAGATGAGGGAGACAAAGGTAGTTGGACATTTGCCATCATTACGTGAAAAATAACAATCACGACGTTTCGATTTGGTAAAAACCCAAACCTTTTTCAAGTGCTAAAAACTAAATTACATCTACACAAACATGTTATAAAACTACGTTGTTAAACTAATAACTTATCTACTTTAATAATTATCTACATTTTAACCTAGATCCTAGAATGTGGTACAACAAAATGAACTTCTACTAAATATAAAAAATGTAAAAAAATATAAAAAAATATTTATATTTAGTAGAAGTTCATTTTGTTGTACCACATTCTAGGATCTAGGTTAAAATGTAGATAATTATTAAAGTAGATAAGTTATTAGTTTAACAACGTAGTTTTATAACATGTTTGTGTAGATGTAATTTAGTTTTTAGCACTTGAAAAAGGTTTGGGTTTTACCAAATCGAAACGTCGTGATTGTTATTTTTCACGTAATGATGGCAAATGTCCAACTACCTTTGTCTCCCTCATATTAGAACTCTTAGAATTGAATATAATAATAGTAGAAGTTATTTCTTTTCAACAGGGACTGTGGAACTACATCAATGAGATCTTAGAATCAATAAGAAACTTAGAAAAAAATCTTACAAGGCAACTAGTAAGACCTGTGGTAAGTAGCTAATGGGAAACCAAATTGTTTTTAGTTAATATAGGTAGAAAAGATGGAAGAAACACCATTTAAGTAATTTTATTAGTATGGCACTTACAAAACCATCATATAATAATATTTGTTTATAGTTTTTACCAAAGTGATACTTTTTACAGGTCTCCACTTTCAGAGTCATCTTCACGTTTTCTCTTCATGAGTCGCCATTCAATGTTATTGAATACGAGATAAAGTTTGCTGTGTTTTGTAAGGTGAAGATGAATAGTATTAATATGTATTTCAATTAATTAGGACAGAAATTAGTAGAACAGTCAAATTATTCATGGTTGGTTTGATTCAAAAACTAACTAAAAATGATATTTTTAAAATTCCTATTATGGATAACATGCAACCCAAAGACAAGGAAGGGGCAATTCAGTTTTGTACATTTTTGAAAAAAATAAAACATCTAAAACTTGAATCCATCAGAAATAAACAGAAGTTCTTGTGCAGATAACTTAATCAAGAGTAATTTGACAATAACACTAAAAATAGGATGTATTGAAATAAAGAAATTGTAAAACTAATGAAACCTATAAAAATGAAAATGTAATTGAGCATAAATAATAAATTAGTCCAAAAATGTTTGCCATCACATTTAATTTTGTTGTCATATTTGAAAATATATGTAAGAGAGCAGTGGAAACTGAACAGGTATCGTCGCTATTAGTCATTCCAAGGTCCTGGACTTTGAACTTTTTATAAGTGTATGTGATTGCTTGGCCGTGGTACAGTACACTGGCTCATTGGGGATGTCAACTGATTTATTTTAGAAGAACTTAGATCTAGCTGAAAGATACTTAAATACCTTGTATAAGGCAAGATTTATAGAATGTGTGGATAAACATAGTAAAAGCACTAGTCACTAATAATATTGTTTAAAAATTATTCAAACAATAATTACAGCTATTATATTATTGCAGATGAATGGCAAGATTTAAAAACAAAAATATCACTAAATTGAGCATGTCGACAATCATTTGCCAAAGGTAGTATGAGTTGACCTTTGTTGAACCAAAATATGGACAAACTATGACAATGTAAGTCCTAGAACTTGTAGAACACTGTCACTTTAATAACAGACAATATTAAAACAATTTTATATAGTAAACTTAATTCCTGGATTGATCTGGGATCAACAAGACACAGAGAACAGCTCTGTAAAAATTAACGTCAACTGTTGCGCAATACTTCATCTTACAAACTATTACAAAAGTATTCTGACACTATTTGACCCTTAACTTAGGAGTCATCATTCAAATTATGCTTTTTAGTTAGGTTAACTTTTTAAGTCGTCAATCCAATAATATTCTTAACATGTTCCTTATCAAAGTATCATATAGAAGATATTTTATATTATTGTAGAAATATAACACTAGGCAATCTTTATTTAATGAATCAAATTTAATGACAAAATCGATTTCGATCTAATAAAATCTTCATCAGTTGTACAACAGTAAAATATCTGTTACATGGTCCTTATCTGTGGACCATGATTATTATATATAATTGTGCTTTTAAGTTACTCTTAGTGTCACCAGCTGGAGAAAAAAAACACTTGTATGGACCATTTCAAGTCACCCATCTTTAAAAGCTGACATTTTGTTTATGAGTGAAACAGATAATATTTAAGTACATGTATAGTGTAATTTCATGCATGAAATTAACCAAATATTTAATGAATGAGTCATTCAGTAAAGGATATTATTTTAGTATGATATAAGTTGGCTCCCAATTCTATTCATAGAACAATTAATAATGTTTCTGTACAAAATTGTTATTTAGATAATAATTAACAGCACTCCATTTTTAAAGCTTTTTTCTATACAATAAAAAGGTCTCCTTTCTGTATGTAACAAATAGTTTTGTTAGATTAGGCTACGGATATTAAAATGCTCTTACACTTCAGAGGGAAGTTCAATTGGAACAAAATGATGGTTATCCAATTTGTGAGTTCATTAGTTATCTAAATATAGCAAGAACCATGGAGTGGCTGCCAGATGTATTTACAAAGTTGGTAAACTGTCTCATGACTAAACTTAGTTTCCCTCAGTTAGATTGAAATACAAATTGCATACTTGCAGTACTACAGAGTTCCAATACTTTACTGTATTAGATGCCTCTACCAATTTACCAGTAGTGAAATTAATAACATTCCAACTTCGGATACCGAGCCTATTTCAAATTTATTTAAAATCAATTTTAGCCAATTATTGTTATATAAGTGCATTCAATAGGTAATAAAATAGTTTATAAGTCAATATCAAATACACAACTAATAATCAAGAAATTCATACATTGTTACTCGAAAATATTTTGTACAGAACAAATATATTATAAATAAGATTAAATTAGAATATTAGTAATAGAGAAGTTCTTTTTTTCAACAGCAAGGTTTTTTAAGATTCAAATTTAAGATATAAATGTGATGTGTTCTAAACTATCCTTTTAGAACGAAAATATCTAGAGAAATATTAAATTTTATCTAAGGTCGTTTTAGTAAGTATACCATCCATAGATACGACCAGCTGACAGTTACTGGACCTCATCTATAAACTGAGACCTAAGTACTTACCCATCTCTCTCTTGTGTAAAATCTTTCCAATTTACATTAAAATGCATAAAAAAAGTATCGATCTCTTGTATAGAAACTATTTCAGTGATGCAAATTAATTTATAGTTTATATATACATTTGTGAATCTCTCTGGTCTGAGGAAGGTGAGCGTGGTTCACCGAAATCAATCACCATAATATTCGTGCATTTTGTACTTGTATTGTAATATATTTGTGCATTTTGTGCTTATAGTGTAATAAATTTGTGTTGTGTGATGTTTACTTGTACTGTATATGTACCAACACGTATTATGCTAATTAAAAAACTGTTTGAATAAAATCAAAACACTAATAAACATATTTTTTTATTAATCATTACCAAACATCACAACACAAATTCATATAACAATGTTAACAGTCCCAATAATGTGAAATACCAAGTAAGTTATTTTTTATTTAATTAATAAACACATTTCTTTACTACTGAACTAAATCTAATAAATAAAAAGTATTTTATTTAAATAGAATGAGCACTCTATGCTAATAAAAGGAAAAAGATATAACATTAAAGAAATAAAGCGGAAAAGGTAATTTGTAAATAATCAATGATAATTTCATAGGGTGGTACTTTTAAGATACAAATTAAAATATAAAACACATAAAAATTCTTTTTTTTTTATATGAGCTTACATTATCAGTCTTTTAAAAAAATTACGTAATCCCTTACTTTAAAGGGCCAAGTGCAAGTTGACATGTTTGCCGTGTGTAGTATGACTACAGACTGACTACGGCGTGCCACTGCTCCTGTAACTTCTAGTACCTATAGTTACCACCAGACCACTGTTCTAAGATGAAGTGCAGATTAGTAAATGGGTACAACTCTAGCTGTTAAAAGCAGTTTTCTTTTTTGAGAATAGTTTATTGCATAGATGTAGAATAATCACCCACAATTGTATAGCAATTGATACTACAATATACATTATTACATTGTATTACAAAATATTACAAAATACAATTTAATGTTTATGATTTTAATTCTTTTACGACTTTTTATGAATTTGTTATTTTTACCAATCAATATCATAGTTAGTCATATATGTATGTTGGGAGGGAGAACGAAACATGATATTGTAAATTGGGAGAGGGGGGCGGGCCAAATCCATTGGTAGTGTTACTTTACATATAACTATGATACACAAGGTAGTCACACTCTGTAGAGGGTGGGAAGGTGGGATTTACAGTATCAACCATATACAATGTTGGGTGGGAAATATCTTAATATAAAAACAAATGATTAAAATAGTTAATCTTGTACAATATTTGTTGATAGTAACAACCGTCTCTTGTTACTCAACTTTTGTCATACATGCTCAAGTAGAAGATACAAAAGGAGAAGCTGTTCCCAGGAGCAGCAAGCGGTAACCATAGTTATAAGATTTCCGATTTGACTATTATAATTGGGATGTTTTTTAACAAATGACCTTATAAATCTGTATCATATTGTTTGTTATGGTTAGTAAATAAAATATTTTACAAATCTATACTCATGAAAAGAGAACCTTTTAAAAGTAATACATTAGCTAAGTAAAGCTTACATTGATTTAAATACATCAAGAACATAAATATCTGAATTGTTACAAATTAACTTTCCGAAGAAAAAAAAAAACTTGAATCAAACTTTTATCCCAAAATTTATCATAACATAATATAAATACGATTAATAGTATACATAAACGCAGTTACTGAAGAAGATTATTTAATTTAATGATTTTTTAAAAAGAGAAATATTTAGTACAAAAATTGTTGACTAACATTTATTGTAATATGTGTTACCAACAAAATCTGGTATTTTATCACTACTTAAATTGAGAAAAAATGTTATTTGATTATCTTTTTAAAGGATAAAAAGGAATCACTACGGTAAAAATTATAAATTTTAAAACAAATAATTGAAAGATTATTATTTGATTCAATCCAACAGAGGTGACCAAATTCACTTTGGTTATTCACTTTGTAATACAGTACATAACAAAACTATTTCCTACAACCTAATAATAATAATGTACAATGGAAGTTATTTTAAAATCAATGTTGGTAATTTAGATCTATTGTTGAACTCATAATTCAATCAAAATAATTTACATATTTACACATTAATTCATTTACTACTGCTCATAAATTCTGATAAGATTATTTACACGTTTCTTCACTTTAACAAATGTTCCCCTTTTGGTAAAAATTTAAGTTTTTACTAAGAATATTGTGGGATGTGTTATGAATAAGCCCACTTAAGAAAATTTTCTAATCAGCAATTACGAACGCTGTTAACATAGGCAGATTTACAGGGACGCAAGGGGGTGTACCACACCCCCAAAATTTTATTTTATAGGTTTTTACTACCACATTTTAAATTATAAATCTTGTTTGGAGAGTCATAAGATGTCAAGCTAAGTGACAACTTATCAAAGGAAGTGGATCGTGATACAATTAGACCCATTGAAGAAATTTACCAAGGTAATCTTGCTTCCGCCCAATGTAGGCTTACTTTCTCTTTTCTATGACAGATTTGACTGATATAAAGCGTTTTTTATAAAAAATACTATGAAAACTTTAGAGTTATTATAGTGTAAATAGAAACACTGTCTTTCACTTTCCATATAGAATGTTGTCAGCTAAAAAAAATGATAACTTGGAGGAAAACAGCAATCATTCTGAAAGATATACAAATAGGTGTGGAATTTCCAAATGGAAAAGATGCAAAATAAATTGTTGATGCACCCCCAAAGATCACAACCAAAATCCGCCCATAGCTGATAAAACACTTTACTATTTAATTATTTATCAAATGACCCAATTATGAATTTTAAAATATGTATGAAAACGAAATACAAGTATACAAATATATTAGAGATTAAATGTTGAAGGCAATTGTAAGAAAAATAATTGTAGACAATACATATCTCAAATATCGTACTTAACATTTATATTTAAAGAACTAAAAATAGTTAATAACATACAATAGGATTAAAAAATATAGCCTAAACAATTCACAACACAAGAATAGTACTAAGTACACATGGAAGCTTCCATATATGTGTAAGCTAAAAATAAAATGTATGATGAAATGCAACAACTTCTTATCGGACAGTGCAAACCTGCAGTGAATCAATTATATCTGAAAAGGAAGAAGATATTATTAACTTATTATATGGGCAGTCCACAAAAACAATATATAAAACAGTAACAAAAATAAGTTTAAGTTCTAGAAACAACTTTATTTAGGCATTTAAGCGAAGTTGTATCTTGTGTTTGACATTAGCAGTTATAGTTGGTGTGATTTGTGTTCTAACCGTCTTTAACGTGACATTCTGTTAAACCAAGATCTGAAACTTTGGACTAGGTCATCCACTATTGAAAATGTATTCAACGGCTCATGTTTGATGATGTGCTACCTTTCATGTCAACACTAAACTTCAAAGGGGGGTTCTGATTTTGTATGTTCCAATATGAATACTAAGTAAATTTTTTTAAGATCATGATCAAACTTGCAGAATCAGGTACAAGTTCATATTTAAACTTGCACTTACAGAAGCTGTTTATTTCCTATATTAGTATAGGATATAAACATATATATATATATACAAAAAAGTATACAGGTTTTTATACATAATGACTGAACTTGCAGCTGCTTCAGCTATTCCTGCTTTTATATAATAAGCATGTAAGCTGCCAAGGAAGGACAATCAAGATACACATTTTTATAAATTCAGCACTGAAATACACCTTGATCATCAATCTGTATAATACTATTAACTAGTCAAAGCAACTTAACTAGCTATGTTCTGCTACAATCGGATGAATGATTGCTATCAGGGTGATTCCTATGCAGGTATAAGTAGCGATATAACTGGAACTGAGAAATACGAATTATATTGCAACTATCTCAGTAACGCTTGTAAGCATTACAAAAATGTTGATATTTCTACGTACAGAAATAGACTACAAGTCTTTTTTTACTTATTGTTATCAGAAAAAAAATATCTAAATTTTTTCAAGTGACGTGCTTTGGAAATTTACATTTTCAATTTCACAAAATTTCAATTTATTAGTCTATAAAATCTTTGGAAAAGCGTGTTATGTTTTTATTTTTTATATCAATAGAAATTTGATTTAAATGATATATAACATTATAAGGTTTTGATAAAATTACAATATTTTAGAAGCGTTTATGAGTAAGAGCCTGCAAAACCAACCAAAAAATCCCATGGCTAAATAGAGTTGTTTCTTGGGCTTAGTATTTATAGGGTTAAGTATTTATGTTTGGGGGTTAGGCCAACTCATTTCAGGTAGTATGCATATATGGTTTTCAATTAAACACATTAGGTAACTATTCACATTCTTACCATCTCCGAAAAATATGATTTCTTGATGAAAAAGTGGTGAAGTATGAGTTTATATATCTCTTGAGGAGGTCGATTTGAACCGCAGAAAACTTGCTTTTTACCGAAAATCTAAAAACGTTTTTTATCTGATGGTGAAAAAACAAACACTTTTTATGCTAGACACACACATATGTTGATTTAATTTTTCAGTCAAATTATTTTTCGGACCAAAAATAAACTTTTTACTGACCTAACCAACACATAACTTAAGTTTATCCTAATTGTCTATTTATGCCTACTCAAGATAAATTACCCTAGTAATTTGCATGAAATTAGGGTGCCTGGCCTCCATATTGGCCTGCCGACCATTACTCTGGCGGGAATATAGGTGCATACGGTGTTTTTGGTTAGTGGTGTAGCATATATAATGATCACGTAATGGCCGCTAATGAAGACTTGCCGCAGGAGTAATTTTTCCGTTATATCTCAATAAACAATTGTCATAGACCAAAATATTTTAAAATTCATATTCAGCTCAAAACAAAAAACACATGAAAATAAATTAGATGGTTACAATAACATTTAAATCAAAGGAAATAGGTCAAAAATACTAATAGCTGTCACATTCATTTGTGTTAGAATTTTTCTGTACAATATTCTAATTGTCTCATTTAACACTTTAGCTGCGGTGTCAGTCCAGTACACCCGACGGCTCTTTGTCTCTGCTAGATGCCGTCGGGCCACTATGCCCGACATTACTGCTTAGCAGCCTTTTGGTTTTTTATTGTTACTCGATTGGTCCTGCTTTCTTAAAGAAACCAATTACACTTTAATGTACTGCAAGCATCATACTATTTACAGAGCGAATTTCGAAGTTTTTGGTTGGTTAAAAAGGTTTTCATAAAATTTTAAATGTTGACAGATATCTTCTACGGGCAAGATGTCAGGAGTATAGGCCCAACAGACTTATTTAGTGAATTTTTGTATTGAAATAACATAATATATATTGAATACTGGATTGCTTTCATCATGCAGTCAGTGCAGCCAAACCAGGAAAACAAATTTACTTTAAGATGTTTCAGGCCGATATGCCCAACAGAGTTTTATATGTGCCGTATACGCTACTAAAAAGACTGTGTCGGGCTAATACTCCCGACATATTTATATAGACATAATGACTATGTATGCAGTATTTATATTTAGAAATGGTAGTACAGTAAAAATAATGCATCATTGTTTTAAAATTTTGCAAAATAATTTTTGGCAATTAAGAGCACTATATATAAACATCCTTAAAACCCTACACTCATATTAAGGATGGTAGCTAACGTGTTAATCACCACGTAAATTCTCAATTTACGTAACATTTGGGTGCCTGGCCTTCATAAAATCCTACCGGCCGTCACTCCAGCAGAAGTATCTAGGTGAATTTGGTGTTCGTGGTTAATAGTTGGTGTATATAATGATTGCGTAATAGTCACTAATCTCACCTCAGAACAAAAGTTGATTTTCTATTAGGCCTAAGCTATAGCCTACTTCGATAAATAATTGTCATGGACCAAAATAGGTAGTTTTCAAATTCGTATTCAGTGAAAAAAAAACATGAAAATAAAAGATGTTAAAATGTCCTTTAATGGAAATATGTCAAAAATACTTAAAAGCTGACATTTTTCGAATTTTTCAGTAGAATACTTGATTTCCACAGAATAAAAAGCAGATTTTGTGAAAATATGGTCAATTCTTGACCAATTTCACAAAAAGTATTCAAATTTTGATAAGTGGCAAGAAACTGCATAAATACCCACACATTTTGTATACAGACTTAGGTAGACTACTAATACATCTAGACTACCACCGCCAAGTATTTTCTGTGAAATAATTTTCCCAGAATGAATTATAATTATACTTACTTAGCTACTAAGGTACAAGACCTATATATATTCTAATAACTTTAAATAAGTTTGGCTTACGTGGATTAATTAATCTTCTTTGCCCTCATTATCACCAGCTACTTGTACCTGGAGCTTCCTGTGTTCATTCAACAATCTATCATACTCTTTCTTGATGGATTCTGATTGTGAAATCATGGCTTCTTTATCTTTCTTTTCTCGAGACAGATCACGCTCCAGAGATTTCAGTTTTTCTTTTAATTCGGTTACTTCTTTATCATGTGCTTCATTTGTACTATTTTGAGCGGCTTCGCCTCCTTTTTGTGACATCAGTTGTGTTGCTGTGGATGTAGCTGACTGGGCTTGTTTCAAAGCAGCTTCACTCTGAGCAAGTAGATTAGCTTGTTGACTTATTAATGTTATCAGACGGCGAATGACAAGGCTAAGAAATAATGCAAAACCAGAAATATAAAAATTTCTCTGAGCTCTGAAAAGTCGCATGTTGACCTGCATTTCAGCATCAAGGTGTGCATGTTTTTCAGGTTCTTCTGTACTTGAGTACTTCCTCATTTCACGAATTGCATCACACAAGAACAATACTAGTATGAATAAAATTAATCCAAAATACCAAGATGCTTGGCTAGTAATTGCTTGTAAAAATCTCGACTTAAAAAGCTTTTGCCATCTATAGGGAGATGCCACAGGCAACACAAGGAGAAGTACAACAAAAATCTCTGCATACAAAAATCCTGCAATTAGGGTCCACTGTAAACTCATTGTGGATGGTATTAAATTATTAATCGATCACAATTAGAATAATCAATGTACTCACAATAATAATAGTTTCACAGATTGCAGTAGGACAACCTATAATAACAATAAGGATTACTAGTCAAAATTCTGAGTCATGCAGCAGAGGTTAACAAAGTTCGAATGAATATACAATATTACAAGAATATAACAAACTGAAGTACAATTCAATTACCCTTTAATAATTCTTCACACATAAACAGCAAAACATTACAAACAAACCTATCACTGATTGTATAGTGAATAAAAAATTAATAATTAGTTAGTAGCGTTGGAGTGAAAATGGTTGACTTGACGAAATGTAAGGAAAATTTGACCAAAGTTAGAATAAGAACAAACACCTCTTGCAGTTGGTCCGTACAACTGATTCAAGGACCAACAATAAACCAAGCCCGTTTTGAAATTCCCTTCTCCAATACACTGTGATTCATGAATGATGACACGGTATTTGGTGTATTACAAAGACGAAAAAATAAATAAATTAACAGGGAAAATAAAAATTTTGCAAGTTGGTAATGTAGTCATGACCAGACCACCAAAAACTTTCCATGACGTATATAATACATAGTTTACTAGGAGTGATTGTTCTTTATTTAATAGTATCATAAAATAGAATATTTATATATAATAAAATAATTGATCTTGGGAAAAATGCCACTTCTTTTTAATTTACCACAATTACCGTCAGCCGTTCATGAAACGGATTTATCCATTGTTGTCCATAAACAGTTGTCTCAACTGCTGTGTGAAATATTATCTGAATCACGTAGTGATAGGCTAATACTGTTATGCTTTAAAAATCAAAGTAGAAGGAGAAAGAAAGACTAACTTGGGGTATTGGAATCAATTAAATGCCCATTGTATTGAGGAGAATACCCAGTGTACAGTACAAGTTTTATAACCGTAGACTAGCCCGAGCACTTCTAACCTAAACTAATGACTGCAATCTAATGAGTCATTCCTGCTTCGAGTGGCCTAATTTGAGAAAATGTTTGTTAGACGCTCTTTACAGTAATAGTATTCCTCGCCCCACACCTGCCTCCACTTTCGGAGCCCGAGTCTGCCATTATAAAAATTGATCTGTAACTATTGTAAAAGATTATAGAATTATAAGAATATGTTTTAAGGCCAAAGCCACTTTACTCATATTGATCAGCTAAAATGTTTTATTGTCATAGGTAAGTAATATCGCCATTTTTTAGAGATGCATGCATTGACAACACTTGAACCTTTATTCTCTTTCGCAAAAAGGAAGTTTGTGGAATTGGTATTTGTGTGTTCTTAAGATGTTGAACTCATTATAGCTAAGTAGTCTTCACCTTCAATATTGGATCATTATACTCCTGATTGAATTTAGTTCTTCATACAAATTCTCGTCCAGTATTGATACCTGACATATCTTATGTACATCAAGATTCACACTCCAGGGATAAGTAATCTAGTTAAACTTATGATCGAGACTTAATTAGGGGTGATTTTGGCGGAGGATATACGCCTAAATGTAACTATAGGTGTGGACAGCATATGTGCTGGACAGGCTTTGGACTTCTTAATTCGAACCTCACGCTACATGGGTAACCCTTAGACTCTGAAGACTTTTTGGTCCTTTTGTGAGATCTTACATCGGGCATTGTTCGGTGACATGGTCTCCACATAATGCAGCATAAATGCGGATAATTAAGCAGCAAAGATTGCTCCATTTGGTTGGCCTTCGAATGGGTTGTGATTTTAGAAAGGTTCATTTCTCTTAGTTGCAGATTTTTCGCTGAGATATCTGAAAATGAGCACGTTGTAACATTTGTAAACTATGCAATTTTCTTATTTAAGATTCTGAACAAACACATTAACGCATCAGATTTACTTAAACGTGGCTAGATCCACTGTCCTGGCAAAACAAGGTATCAAGAACTTTTGCCTGCCACCATAACCTTACAAACTTCAGTGCCTTCAGCATAATAGAGCGGATCCAGAGATTGGGAAATGTTCTCTCTCCCGATGTCGACTTCTTTACACCAGATATGTCTGCCAGTAGAAGATACAGATCCAAACACAGGTTTTCCAAACTGCTGGAACCTACTCATTGTTCTTAACTCATTACTTCATCTTTACTAACCTTGTATATTTAACATTCGTTTGCTGTTTTATTTTCATAATTATCTTGTTTTATTTATTTGCATTTTGTATTTATTGCGTGTTCAAGCTTAAATATCTTATTCTTATCATTGCAAGTCGTGTCTTGTATTTAATTAATTTTGCACATTAATGATCTTCTTGTTATTTATTATTTATGGAATGTTTGAATTGATATTAAATATTATTTTCACAACACTACCATGAGTTCAGCTGTTTTCGTTAATTGTTTATAACCAGCGAAACGTCATACTGTATTTCCCACAGCTGTCTATTGTTGACAGTCGAAAGTAACATTGATTACATTCGAAAATTTTCCACTATCAACAATTAAATAACCTTCAAAAGCTTTTAAAAACATTCTTGTTATCGTTTTATCAACTGAAAAAGCAAGTAAACAAGAGGTCGATGAATTTTTCAAGATTGATGCTATTTTTGAGGAAACAGATGAGGAAAGGGGTCATCAAACAGAGAACAATATTTTGAATGTATTGAATAAAATTCCTAATAAAGGAATATCTATTTCCAACAATCATAACTGTACAATTAATTTAAATGTGCATTTAAAATAGTAGAGCTGATTTTATAAAATATTCCTAATTAAATAAAAAGTTAACATCCAACATTTTTTATTCAGTAGTGTTGTGAAAAGTATCGTTCAAAACTCAAGTGAAAATGTTTTGCATGTTCTCGACCAATTGAAGTGTTCGACAACTCTCGCACTTCAAACATATGGTCTCGAACATGCAAAATCCCATTTTCCACTCTTGATATGAAATATACTTCACAACACTACCATGAGTTCAGCTGTTTTCGTTAAGTGTTTATAACCAGCGAAACGTCATATTTCCCACAGATGTCTATTGTTGACAGTCAAAAGTAACATTGTTTACGTTCGAAAATTTTCCACTATCAACAACTTAATAACCTTCAAAAGCTTTTAAAAACATTCTTGTTATCGTTTCGCCAACTGAAATGGAAGTGCCTGTGCCCTTGTCGTTAAAAAGTAGAGCGGAGGAAGTGATACATGATCTTCTTCCTAAAAAAATCAAAGGAAAGATACAATGAAGAGTACAAGAAGTTTTGTTCGTGGCTGGAGAAGGAAAATATAGAATGTGGTTCCGTAAGTGATGACATTATGCTGGTTTATTTTTCAGAGCTGTCAAAAGTTAACAAGCTCACGACTATGTGGAGCAAATTCTCAATGATAAAAAGCAATCTTAACATCTTTGAAAATATAGATTTTTCTACCTTTTCAAAAAGCATTTCTTTTTTGAAACGAAAATCAGATGGTTATAAACCAACAAAATCCAAGATTTTTACCGTTGATGAAGTTTCCTAGTTCTTGATTGAAGCTGATGACAAGGAATGGCTGCTTTGTAAAGTAATTCTAACTATTGGAATGTTCGGAGCGTGCCGAAAAGATGATTTATTAAATTTGAAATACAATGATGTTAAAGACAACGGTAATTATTCCAACATTTTTTATTCAGTAGTGTTGTGAAAAATATCGTTCAAAACTCAAGTGAAAATGTTTTGCATTTTCTCGACCAATTGAAGAGCTCGACAAGTCTCGCACTTCAAACATGTGGTCTCGAACATGCAAAATACCCTTTTCCACTCTTGTTATCAAATATACTATTTTATATTGTATTTATTGAATGGTTTTTCGTGTTCAAAATATTTACAGACAGTGCCGGCAGGCACGTATGTAATATTTTAAACTTGAAATTAATTATTAATCTTTGATGGCCATATTGAGGAATAATACAGGAATTCCAGTTTTCTCAGCGAATCGTCTCTAAAATTATGGTTACATATTTTCTAATTGTTGTTATAATATTAATCATTTGATAAAACTCTTCTGATTTTTCTATTTCGAAATTCTTGAGCAGTGAAACAATGCTTAAAATTCATAATTTTAATAAACTGCGATATTGGCCTGGAATATTTACGTCTAATTCAGTGTCCAAGGAAGGTAAGAAGGAATATTGAGTAAAATAATTGATATATTTTGTAGCGGCTGGCCTAAGAAAATTAGCAATCACACATATATGCAGGGATACCATCTATCAAAGAGTGATTTGAGTTCAAGACAGTTGCTTATTTTAATTGCAAAAATCAGTGCCACAAACATTACAAGTTAGGGTACTAAGCGAACTTCATAATAATTTTGAGCTTATATCAATTTCGAGGAATTTGTTTCAAAATGTTTAAATTATTATTTAAAATCTGTATCTTTGCTTTGAAAAACATCTGTTCTTATATCATGCCAGACAATACAAGTCTATTAGCATAAAACACAATAAAACAAACACAACACAAATAATGTTCAGTGCTATTGAGCATTTTCTTCAGATGGGTAGAAACCGTGATTAAGTTACGAAGTGTTATCAGGCTCGAATTTCATTTTATGGATGGACAATTTTTATTTAATTATTCTCGAGCACCCAACATCTGTCTTGTTTAGCTCGAAACTCGATTGCTACTAAGCGGTCATAAATTGGAGAAATAGTCCTTTAATTGATAAAAACTAGTTGTAAAATGTTTTTAATTTATCACAATCTCTTAACAACATAATTACTTCTGAACGTACAAACGACGTGAGACTAGTTTTTATGGATTGTTGCACTAATTTACTTGCCTTATAAATAAAATTAAAGACCAATAGTAATGTCAAATGTAAATATAATACATTTTTATCAATATTCCTAAAAGAAAAGGACACACTATGCTTTGCACTACAGAGGTGCAAAAAATACTTCAACAGATATAAATAATTGTTAAATTACAGTTAAGATCTAATAAGGTATGTGGAATGTGGGCAGATGGACTAATAGGCGTCGCCGGGTGGTTGATATTCAAAAGACGTTATCTGGGCGGGACCGGGCTGGGCTTCCTGGATATCGTCAGTTTCCTTCCATAAAACATCTTCTGTGATGTGTAGAAATAATTTTGTCTTGCCTTCTTTGACCAGAAAGACGTAGGCTTGGCTCGAACGAGAGCATTCAAATGTGAGGATTTGCTGAAGTACTCACGGACAGACTCACATAATTTACGTTCTTGACAAGTACTTTTCACAATCAAATGTTGTTGTATGTAATGGTAGGAATATTTTGACGCCTCTGAGCGATATAAACTTATTTTTGTTAGGTAAAACGTAAAATAGTAGATGCTAGCAAATGAATAGACGAATGATAAATACGATGAAGACTGGGCAGGTGAGATCGTTCCCTTTTTTGTTTAGTATTCAAACCAAATATACTATTTATTAGATAACTTTTTAACTTGTATGTGTTACCTTTTAAACTTGGCTTGTTGCGGATCTCAAAAACTACGATGATATTCATCAATCATGATTCATTCAATCGCAACCGTTTAGAATAACTATAAAACATAAGTATGGTTGACTTTAGAAAGAGAAGACACTTTAGTATTTTAATAATATATTAAAAATTTAGCAATTCATTTAAATGTGCGTTTTAGTTGTGCCCGTAACATTTTAAGAGAATGTATAAAACACATGTTACGTTTTACTCATATAATAATCCCGTATAAGGAACAACCTGTAATGAAAATATTATGACTACGAATTCTATTTTCTAATCCACTTTTTTGCCCTAGTCGATTGAAGTTTATTTTTAAGTTAAAACAAAATTTCAAATATTACTAAAATATTTATGGCAATTTAATGTTTTCATTAATTCTTGTAATTTGAATGAGTGATTTTTTTGTAATGAGTAGATTCTTGCAACTAACATTTCAGTTCAGGTATGGCCTTATTTGAAATGACAACTTTATATTTTCCTCCTTTTTGTGCAATGTAACTTTTGTGCCATTTATACACTTTTTTAATATCTTGATAGTAAAATTACGACATCTGAGTAGAGGACATGTATGAAATATGGAAACATTTTTGTTTTCATTCAAAAAGATCCAATATAACAGTGAAATAGGGAAAAGGATGAAAGGATGGCTTACTCAAGAGATATTGGTCAACATTCCACACTTTACATGTGCAGTAAATTCTCTGCTTATTTTAAACACCTCAATTTTGTAATTTTGGTGTTTTTTTCTTCATTTTTAAATGTTTTAATATCAGTTGAGAATGTCTCAATGTCTTTTAAGTTGTTGCTTTGTAAAACTTACAACGAACTGACTCTACAAGATCGACTAGATTTGGTTCTTCATAATAGATAAACCGTTTATGTAACTTCAGGGTCAGCAGGGCTATGCCCATACAGTTTCGAATAGAATATTTTCGGCTATTTATAAAGTTTCACTATTGCAGAACGATGTACGGGGTTTGCGTTCTGTCAGAGTACGTGTATCGTTTTAACTGTTTGTATCCTTTTGTTTGTGGAGTGTTAAACGAAACTACTACATAAGCTACAGATACTATCACAGCAGAGCTACAAAGAGCTGACCTGTCCACATCCAGAGACTTACTAGTAGACTGATTTTTCAACAAAGGCTGGAACAAATTACACTCATTTCTCTATTAAATCGCAATGTCTCTACCAGATGGCTTCGGTATGGAGAAGCTATGCAGAGCGTCGGTTGATTGAATGAAACATCTGTTGGATCGAAATAAATAAAACGTCTAATCTATTAGCTGATAATTTAGATAATAGTTGCTGTGTTGATGTTGTAGTGTAGTTTCCTGAGGTCGAGCCAAACACATCTGGAAGGACACTCAGGTTGAATAGTTACTCTGTTAACGAGTCGTTGGCGTCAAATTAGCCCATCGTAGGCGAGATCCGATGTTTTATGGACCAATAAAGTTTGGCCCAATTGATCCGCAATTACAAACAATTTGGGCCGAATGAAGGGTCAATGCAGTGAGAACAAACTGTAAGAATTCCGAGAGTACTGTCAACCTGTTAAGAATGAATTGAACTTGAAAATAAAACTAAGTGTATGACAATTTACAATTTTACCATAGTACATCACAGAAATAGGGAATATCTGTTACAGTATTTTGTTTTGTTTCCTTTTCATGATTTAAATTTTTAAGATGTTAAAATTAACTGAAAGGATTGTAAAACTTTTAAAAAAGAACACATTTTTAAACATTATTCTACAATTTTTTATTCAAATAGTGCTTTCGCCGGTTAAGGCATCATCAGTTTTAATATAAACAGAAAAAAACATATGTTTAAAACGATATAAATTAAAATATGATAAAATATAGATATTTTTAAAGAATATAAACTTAAATGAATTAGTAGAAAGTAATTTTAAATAAAATATTAAACTAGAAAATATGATTCACGATTAATTATTTTATGTTTGATTTCTTCTTTAACTAAAGGTAAGTATATATTCATAAAATGTATAGATGGTTGTGATTCTTCTGTTATAACAGACATGCAGGCACATTCAATTTGATTCCTTTTGGTCCATGATGATTCTTTAAATATAATACTGGATGAGTCAAATTTGATATTTGATTTTCATTTAGAGCGTTAGAAAATTAGTAGAAAATAATTTTGATTTTTCTTTATTTTATGTTTTGTAATATTTTATGTAATATAATATATTTTGTATGATTTTTAAGCTTTAAACTACTTTATTTCCTTTTGTAAATTCCATTCTATAAACTTAATACTGCTATAAAATATAAGTAAATATACTAACTACTTTTGTAGTATGAAATAGAAAGCAGATTATATAATAGATATATATAATACGTGCAGTCGTTTTTTGCTTACGCAACCCCTTCCTTAATTCTCTATCACTTTTAACGATTGAGGTGATAACAAATTTGCCTCAATTCGTCGATGAACAACAAATTCTTCATTGTTCAATATGTGTACCTGATTGGCATGGTAAGCTTTCAAAGAACGTTTTTTGGCCATAAGAATAACATGGAGACAGATTTAAATGTTTCAAAAAGAAACAGCTGTTCAAATGGAAATAATTATATTTATGAAATTTTAACTTCTGTGATATAAATAATGAAGGTTATTTAATTGAGAAATATATAGATCTTTCATAGTCCTAGTGAGAGTAAGCTTGATTGATTCAGCGGACGATTTTTTATATACTACCGGGACACCGAGCTTCGCTAAGTTGAATTTTGCAAACTGAAGAGGTAGCATCCATATTTCCCAAGAGGATCATGAGGATCATTTGATGATGCTCTCCATTGTAAGTTATTAGTAAAATTAAGTTTCTGAGGTCTCGGTGTTTACCTTTAGCCCCTTGGTGGAACTCGGCCTGCGGCTTCGTGAAGGAGCTCTGCAACAGGCCTAACTCTACCTACGGTCTCGCAGGGGGAAGATCGGCCTACGGCCTCACCAGTATTCTTAGGCAGTATTGCCATGAATTTGGATTTTTGAGGTAGTGGAGCCCATAAACATGGATTTTTCTGAAATCTGATGGCCTGTTAGTAATTAAGAGAAAAATACCTTTACTTTGACACCTAACTTGGGTGTATTAGTTTAACATTACCCAATATTGGGTTTTTTAGTATATTTTTTATTTGAGAGGAGGTCAGAGCCCTAAAATGTTGTCTCTTCCGAGATGTAGTGGTACAATGTGATTTAGGAGATAAATACCTGTATTTTGATACCACACTTTCTGCTATGAGTCAAATTGGTTCCATATTGTTTTTCTGCTAGAAGTTAATAGCACTGGACGTCTAGGAGCCATAGATAGCCATAAATAAGAATTTACCGAGGGTTGAGACTGGTGCCAATCGATTTCTCATGGTCGGACTCCAGCACTCACAAAAAATTAAAAATCACAAAAAAGATTAATTATTAAAATAAATACAAATAAGATATAAAAGTTCAGATATTGTGTAGGAAAGAGAACTGTGTCAGGATTGTCAGTTATCTGAAAATCAAACCAATACTACGTGGATGGATTCTACTTAAATCTGTAGGTCCCATAGTTGGCCCTGGCTATTGGGATATTAATAAATAATCCTTTCTGAGGTAAGTCGAACCCTTGATTATATAAAATCAATGGTCAAAGTCATATAGTAACAATTACTACACTCGTTCATCTTCACTCATCACATTCATTCACCCCTCATATTCGCCCATATCTCTACGATCGGCGTCTTAGAAATGAATAATGAATAAACAAATTAATTAATAAGGAGTAAAAAGAAAAACAGTGATAATGGAAAGTCGATCCGACAAAGTATCTAAGTTGGCAATTATACCAACACATGTTCAAAAAAATTATAAAATGTTAAATAATTCCACCACAAATGGAAAAATAAGTAAACAAAACACATATGTTCCTCCAAGCAATAAATTGTTATATAATTTCACACACGTCTAGGAGCCTCTGGGGTGGAAATCAGAATTTTTCAGGGCTTGAGACCGGTGCCAATCAATTGATTTATCGTGGTTGGAAACGCAAAAAAATTAAAAATCCTTAGAGCGAAAAAAAATTGTCGTCCGGACGTGGTTTGTGTTAGATAATATAAAATATAAAACAAGGGGACACACTCACTTCACTCGTTACACCTCAGCCTGTGACTTTTCACTTCAAATTATAGTGGGTTAACTGTATAACGTATAATCACACTATTAAATTTATTTACGGTAACTCTCCCACATTTCTTGCGTTGTACCTGTTTATTAGTATAAACTCCCAATTATATTACTTAGCCTATTTCAAACGAGTTATTTTCACATTTGTTTTCGTTTAACAACTAAAGAATTAACATCCCCAGCTGTTAAAAATGTTTTGAAATCATTATTTACATTTGAACAGCTCTTACGGCCGAAAAACGTTATCTGAAGACTTTCCGTAACCTTCAGGGTGAAAAAATTGAAGATTTAGGCCTTATTGCACAAAACTACGAACAGAGGCAAATTTTTTTGATACTTCGACCGTTTAAATTTGTCAAGGAATTAGGGAATAGTCACGTTTACAAAAAACAGATCACATATTATACAAGGATATTAGTTTCTCATTTCAACAAGGTGTATCATGAAATTTAATTCAATCTGCCAGCTATTTTTAGAAATAACATATATTTAATCAAAATTTAAAGTGGTATTTCTAAATGCCCACTAGATACTATCTCAAAATAACGCAATTTACAGCAGTAGTACTTGCAATCATGGTGACTAGCCGGCGAGAGTTGTTCGCAGCGTGATGGTTTTAGGCCGGATAGTAGCGCGGTGCAATGCTGCGTTCTGAACGTGAAACGCACTATAGAGTAGACTTGAGCAAATTTAGGACAGAAACGCTAAATTTCCCTTATCGGTGTAAGACACTGAAAAGTGTCAATGACTTGGACCAATATTTGAAAGGACTTATAAAACCCTTGACTCTCCTGAAAGGAAACAAAAGAAGTCAAAATGTGTTGAGTATATAGACTCTTTCTTTGAGATCCAATAAAAACAATTGTACATAGCAAATTCAATTTACAAAATCACCGTATCCTAATATTGGCTAATTAGGATACTTACAGTCTATATGTAACCACAGTTTGATGCCAATTAGTAAAATGAATGTTGGAAGGTTAAAGTTTGGTCGATCATATGCCAATTTCTAAAGAGTTTTTAACAAGACTTCACTTGCTCATTCCCACTCATTCATCATTCATAAATGTTCAAACGGTATCTTGAAATGAAAATATCAATTAATGATTCACTAATGGAAATATAATTGGATTTTTACCTGACCTTTGCTAAATTAATTAAAATATACGCTTATTAATGCTTGGATTGTAGAGTTTTGGTAATTAAATGCTACATTTTAGCGTTTTCAAAATGAAACCTGCAAAGATCTGAATGCATCTCATTGTCGTAAAAAAATGTATTAAAAATGATCAGAAAATACAAATTACGTAGGAACTAATCTGTCATGTTTAGTTTTTTATTTACAACTAATTTACTTCGAAATCCACTGTAAAAAATTTGTATTTGCAAAACGACCTAAACAGCTTTTGTTGAGAGTGAATAAAATAATAAATGGCGTCACCAAAACAAAGCTAATTGCAAAAAACAATAGCATTTTAACTTTTAAAAACAAGTAGACGGTGGTTTTACTCCAGTAAAGTCCCATGGTATTGACGAAGCCATCTCAATCATGCGTAGAATTAAAAAAAACTTTCATCAAAAACGTAGATTCATTTGGTCATGAAAGATAAACAGGCGACAGACAGATAAAATTAAGATAAGGCTCATTTTGAGTTGTTGAGTCTACGAAACGTAATTAAATGCCAATTTTATGTTATACAATTAAATTTTAGATAAAGTTCTTATTTTATTTATTCATGGTATAGTATTAGCACAAAATGTACAAATATATTAGTATAAAAGTACAAAATATATTCTAATATATTTGTACTTTTATCAGGTACTCTATCAGCTCGGTATCAGGTTAAGTGGAAGAAGGGAATTTCTAGTCCCAACTTCGCCTGGTTAAATAAAGACGTATTTCATTTCATTTCAAAATGCACAAATACTATGGTGATCGATTTCGGCAAACCACGTTCACTTTCCTCAGACCAGAGGGATTCACAGAAAAATTATATCTATGTATGGTATATCTTGATATCAAATGAAAGTATATTTTCAATTATAATTTAAATGGTGAAGAAACTGCTTGTATAAGCTAAAACATTTTCATGCATAATTAGTTTTTGGCACAAAATGTCATACCATGAATTCCTAAATAATGTTCACTCCAAATACAAGGAATTTAGTTTTATGAACCGGACAAATAATTAAGCCGAAAAATAAATTACAAAAGATAAATACAAATTTTTCATTTTGTTACAGTTAATTCCACTATTTTCTTACTTCCAAAGACGTTCATGACCATCTTGCTAATTGCTGTTCTAACGTTTAATCCCTTCCGATTTGGAATAAGTCATTAATCAAAGTAAACTGGCCTTGGGAGTTTTCCCATGATTAATATTAACATAGTGTTACCTCAAGGCAGTAATAAATCGTTTATTTAGTTTATTTATTTATTCGCAAATCTGATTTTAAAAAATTATCAAAACCCAACAATAATTTTAAATGCTACTGTTTATTCTATATTTAATATCCAACATTGCGAACATAAATATAAAAATTATTAAGGTATTCACATTTAAATAACAGAAGACTCGCCATTTTTATATGGAAAAGTACCTTTTCATTTTGAAATTCAAAAGTGTAGCATGTTTTCTTCATTTCAATTTCTTTCTACAGTCAACTTTTTACAAAAACGTGAAGATAAAGCAGGATAGCAAGTAAACATGTTTAAACAAGTTGACATGTTTTTCATAACCCATTATGAAACACAATGTATGGATATAATACACTTGGATACATGCCAATTTGAGAAAGCTCCACTCCTCTGTTCGATAAGGCTTGGCAAGTCACTTCCGGTTGCTTGACAAATCTAGTAGCCCCTAGACAGTTTGAGAGTTTTCTGGTATGCTGGATAATTCTAAGACGTTATAGAATATTTAGCATGGTGTTCTGAGTTGCAGTAGAACCTTATAAAAAGACGAACTTGGGCCAACTTGTAAGTGTCATTCTGAAGTCTGAAGTGGAGTTCTTTCTTTTTGCTGTCAAGTTATAAGTGCATAACAGTGACAATCGACGAACACTTGTATATATTGAACGAATATAAACTCTTTTGTGTTAAGTGACACTAATAAATGTAAATAAAAGTGGTTTAATTGGTGCTAGAATAGTGTATAGTGAGTTTTATTTGTAAGTATCTCATATTGTGTGATTTTATTAGTTAGTGTGTGTAAATAAAAGAAATATTTGCAGCCGTAAAGTGGAATCACATTTTAAAAGATTGCAGGAACGTAAAAATTAATTGAATATATAAAGGAAAGGAATACGAATCAAGACATAATATATTGCTTATTATTTATTAAGGCAGTAAGATTACAATGCTTGCAGTACTCCACAAGTTAACAACTGAGAGTATTATAAAACAAAAATCACACTATGCTTCTCAGTGCAGTAGTTAAATAACATTAATAGTAAACATCGTTGTAAGAAACCTTGCTAACAACATATATAACAACATTCAATAAAACAACCAAGCACAAACTTGAATAGAAGTACACTTACGGTTCTAATAAAACATTTGGTTTAAGCTGATATAAAAGTTTTGTTAATATACAATAATCGCAGCTATTTTAGAGTTGAATAATGATAAACTAACCTAAATATCTCCTTAACGTAATTAAAGGTTTAGGTTAATATCACCTCACCATTTAGTTAGCAACGTTGTTGTATGATAGGTAGAAATTACATAAACATTCACGGGGAAAAGAAAACCAACCTACACTACACATATTAAAGCAATTAAAACCCTGTTTCAGGCGGTTAGTTGAGATAAACTACTGTATATTATAATTTATAACAAAATTTTTTAGTACATTTTAAAAGCCTACTGGGTGAAACCAATGTTATTTATTTCTGAAATTCCAACTGGTCGTTTTATGGTAGAATATCAGAAGGTACTAATTTCTTAAATCTAATTTCATATAAATATTAAGTCTTATGGGTAAAATCTCTAGTCTAGTTAGACATGATTTTGTCTCATCTTCGTTATTTACATTAATAACAAAAATAAAAAATTAAGAAATTAATTTAACTTATATAGTACATGATTCATCTTTGTGTTCCCCTAAGCACACAACGTATGTCTTTTGTTAAAGCTGATCTACTAGATATTGAATGTATTAATGAAAATGTAAATACAAAATAAATTAATACTCGTCGCCATCTTCAACTTCACCCTCAGTGGAATCCACCCCGACCTGAAAACGAAAAATGATTATAAATAGAAACGACTATTTTACACTGACCACTGTTTACACACGTTTTGATAATTCATAAAACTTGATTTAAAAAAGTAACACTTGATCAAGTGTGTGTAATCTATAACGTATATGATGCGAGATTAAAGATAAATGAAACTGTTTATTATAAGAAAATTGTGAACAGTTTTTATTCCAAGTTAGGTGTAAGAACACTTAAGAGTCCTAACTTCGCCGTTTGTACACATTTTCCTTTGTGTCAATAAAGTTATTTTTCATGTTTTACTATATCATCATACAGTACTATCATGGCACTCAGAAAGTGTTAGTTAAAGTAGTGTTTTACATCTCACGTATTTATATTTTAATATCTAATTGAAACTTATTAGACGTGTCATTTTCTGTAATAGTTTGACAACTATCTCTATACAGTTTTAGGCAGTTTATATATTTTATTAACATTCAGTATGCTACTATGAAGAAATTCATAATGAGTAAAAGCATTTTTAAACTAGGCAAGTCTGACTAGAATTCTCATTAAAACCATACCTTTTTTCATCCAAAATGTTTTGCAATTTGTATTTACTGCAAATCTAAAATGTTTTAAGTAAGCTTTACACTAAAAACTTAACATATGTATAGTACAATGTGTGTACTGAAACAAGTACTTTAAAATATGAAACCTGCACTCTAGAGTAATGCAGTTTCGAAGAATTAATGTATGGGACGTACCAAAGACGAAAAGGAGGGGTGTGTTTTAATTTCAATATTATAGTCTAGAAAAAATTTGTTTGCCTTAGATCTGGAACCAATTTTATTTATGCCATTTGTAATGTTAACCATAAATTGTATTAAATTAATGTTTAAACAAGTAAATCATATGATTATCAAGAGTCCTTGGTGGCAATTCTTTCATCTGATCATTGTATCAAACATAACTTGTTTCAAAGTTAACTTGTTGAGAATGTTACCTCCTACATGACTCCTACCTCCTCATAATCCTTCTCCAAGGCGGCCAAATCCTCCCTGGCTTCACTGAACTCGCCCTCCTCCATCCCCTCGCCGACGTACCAGTGGACGAACGCCCTCTTGGCGTACATGAGGTCGAACTTATGGTCCAGTCGGGCCCAGGCTTCGGCGATGGCTGTCGTGTTGGACAACATGCAGACGGCTCGCTGCACCTTGGCTAGGTCGCCTCCAGGCACCACTGTTGGGGGCTGGTAGTTGATACCCACCTAGACAAAACAGGGGGTGACAATAACGCTCATATTGATTTTAAAATAAGTTTTGTATGAATATTATTGTAAGACCGTGGTTGTTTATAATAATAAGTTATATGATACTTCGCCAAAGTTCCCTCCGCAAAAAACCTCCAAGTACTTAGTTCAAAATAAATTTGAGTTAACTACTGTCGGGGCAGAAATTATGTGAACCATAGTTTGAAGGTTGTTTACGAAGAAACCAAGAGGCCTATGAAAATCCAATCACACTATTGTTTTCCTCGTTTAATTATACGTTATGACATTTGCAATTTTGGGTTTCATTTTAAGTGTTAGTCATTTTTATCCTAGTTGGAACAAATTAGTACACGACTTCATCTATTTTTCACTAAGCATCAACTCAACACTTTAATTGTTCTAAAACTAGTAAATATATCGTATTTATACTTTTAATACTTGGTTGACAGGAATGTATTCTATAAATTTTATAAAATTCAAAATTTTAACAGTTTAAGAAAAATAGTTCATGTCGATTTCCTGAAACAGCGTTGTCTTGGCTTCTAGAAGTCGTTAAATTAATTACTTGGTCACGTTGTAATTTTTATGAATTGGCTTGTTATGATACATTACTTTTATATTCGCAATTAAACGCAATGATTTTAAATTGTTTTTAAATCAACAAATTTACCAGTTTTTACCAAATGGAATAAAAATTAA